>CAOLHI010002948.1:0-211198 GCA_948474755.1 Ctenosaura bakeri
GCAGGTTATTCCACAGTCTAGAGGTGGATGAAGGAAATGGTAACAGTTGTCATCCTAGTCCTGGCTGACTGAAGTAGATGTCCCATAGAGGGTCTGAGTACACAGGGCAGATTATACAGAAGGAGGCAATCCTGTAGTTAGCCTGGACTCAAACCATGGAGGGCTGTGATAATGGAGCTTCCCATTATCTAGACTTAGCTGAAGGGGGATACTCCCCTCTTCAGGTAAACCAAGGGTTAATGGGGTGTTGGGGTTAGGTTACACTTTTTATTGTGGGTCAGCCTCACAGATCACGGGGAGAGAATTGCCCAATGAAGAGGAAAAAGGTGAGCATCTTCGAGATGCTTCAATGGAGAAGTTATAAAAATCCTTGAAAGACCATGTGGCAGAGAGACAACAAAGAAGCCTCCTGGAGATGAAATCTGTGCCGGTAGTAGGCTGCAGGCCCTAGGCCTCGCCTCCTGGCCTCACTCTTCTCTTAGACCATCTAAGCCTGTGAATCCCAATGTGAGTAGCTAGAATATTTGGTAGTTAGTTGCGTTAGGGCTTTTATTATTTTGGAGGTTGGCTGATCTCAAGAATGTATCTGTTTTTATAACTACTTGTAACTTAAGCGTATCTGAGAGGGGGGAGCCTCTCATGTGTATTATTGTCTTGTTTACTTGCATGCCTTAAAATAAATGGTTTTCTGTAGAACCTGTGTTTCCTCTCCATTCCCATGCCATTCTTTGGGACACACTTAGATAGGACTTCTCTCACTCAGAAGGGGGAGGTAAGGAAAGGGAAAGGTCCTTAAGCATAGAGATTGTCAATCCACTGAGCAGGGTCCCACTGTACTGTTCAGTTAATTCCGAATTCAGTGGGTGGTGGCAGCATGAGAATTAACGAACGCTGGGGAATTTCCTGCTCCTTTTCAAAGGTAGAAGTCAGTCTTGTGGGGCTGGAAGTAAACCCAGTATGACAAGGGCATTAAAGGTAACAACCACCACTTTGTGTCTTGCCCAAAAATTGACAAGTGGACATTAGACATTTAGTGCAATCTCATCCTTGAGAATCAATTTTTCTGGGGAAACAGGTCTTGCATAATGTGGTAGATTTTCATATGCTGTTGCTGTTTTAATTTGTTTTAACCAGTTACAGTTTTTTGATGGTTTAATTGCTCTTTAACTTTTGTATGCTGTTGATCTTTAATTATAAAACAGGATGAACCACTGTGGAAGACTGGGGGTGATATTAGCTTTCTAGGAGAACTTGGAGGGCTGCGTCTGCTCCTGCAATTGTTTTTGACCCCCCCCCAAATATTTTGAGCCTTTTTGGACCCCTAAAGAGCATTTTGAGGTAAAGAAATTTTTAAAAAATTCACAAAAAATTCATTTTGACCCTCTGTGCAGTCCTGGGGACTCCAAATATGTAAAAATGATCTCTATACCTCCAAACATGTGCAAATGCTCTCTATACCCCCTAGAGATAATTTTGGGGGCATTCTGGAGCAAATAAATAAGTATAAAACAAAAATAAAAACAGCCCTAGCTTAAATTGTTATAAGCTGCCTTCAGTCCCAAACTGGGAAAAACACGGGATATAAATAAAAAACAGTACCAGCAGTGGCAACAGCCAAGAAATAATGTTACTCAAGGCCTCTACAAACATATAGAAAAGCACAAACACACCAGTTTCCAACAAAACTTTAGATATCTGAAACGTTAGATCTACTAAAAGACAAAACTTGGCTTTCTGAATATAGGGCTTTTCCGCACTACTGTGTTATAGTGTTATTATTCCATTTTCAGTATCCTATGGAATCCTGGGGTTTGCAGTTTTGGGAGGGGCCTTTAGAATTCTCAGCCAGAGAGCTCTTTGGCCTCAGGAAACTACAAATCCCAGAATTCCACAAGAAGTTGAAAGTGGAATAATAGCACTATAACAGTGTAGTGCAGAAAGGCCCACAGAAGTGAAATAAGAAATAACATGAAATGCAAATCTAATTTCCATCACTTCTTATTTGTAAAGTTCAGTATCCCGGCCTCTCTACCCTCTCTGTACATTGTGGATTATTGTTATAAAGAACTAATGTATTTACCTGGTGTTGGCTGGGATTTTATTTTCTCATAGGTAATACTAGTTAGAAATACCTTAGGAATTACCTTACCTTATCTTAGGAATTAGATGCAGTTGAAATATACAGATTTGAGATCCTGTGTGTCCAGTAGGTGTAACTTTTCCCCATATTCCCCAATCCAATCTGTATTCAGAGCTGCCAGGCCTTGTCTCCACAGCAACCAGCTAGGGCCAAGAGCTCTCTGGCTGAGAATTCTAAAGGCCCCTCCCTGAACTGCCAACCCCAAGATTCCACAGAATCTTCACAGCCAGCCAATCATATGAGGTGTTCTTGCCTCACACAGCCAATCATATTAGGTCTTTGCCTGCCTGATGCAGACAAACAGACAAACTCACTGACAAACTTTGACTTTTATATAGCAGATATATCAGCCTTCCTCAATCTTCTGCCCTCTGGATGCACTGTACTGCAACTCTATTAATCTCAGAAATCATAGCCCATATAGAATTATGGAATCTGTAGACATGATATTGAGGAAGACTAGAATATACTGTTGCCTGTTAACAGCATTATGTGAAAGGGAGATAGGTAGGTAGGTAGATAAATAGGTATGCGTGCATGTATGTGAAAGAGAGACTAGGGCCATTTCCGCACTACAGTGTTAAAGTGCTGCTATTCCACTATCAACCTCCTATTGAATTCTGGGGTTTGTAGTTTAGGGAAGGGCACTTTAAATTCTCAGCCAAAGAGCTCTTTGGTCTCAGTCAACTACAAACCCCAGAATTCCACAGGGCATTGAAAGTGGAATAGCAGCAGTTTAACACTGTGGTGCGGAAATGGCCCAGGAGAGAGAGCAAGGGAGTGTGAAGAGATCTCACATTACCTGCCAGTCTTGCCCTCTTCTGTGAGTTGTTCTTTTTCAACTAGTTCTATCAAGGGTATTCTAGTAAACTCAGTGCTGGTCTCTGTTGGAATTTTGCCTTCCATTCCTCTGTAATAGTCATGCAAAAGTCTCTTGGTATCCTGGAAACGATCCAGTTCATTCTTCATTATGTACAGGAGAAACAAACATTTTAATCAAGTATTTCTGCCAATTGCCTAAAGCAATTCTTCAACTCAAAGCAATTCCTAAAACCTTAAAAGACTGTACAGGTATTTTTTAAAAATAGACTCAGAAATAGTTCCAATCGCCAAATGTTCTTACGATACCATGCATTTATGCCTCAAATGTGTGTAAGAATGGTCAGGGTCTCCTTCCACATTCACACACATCCTATTGGTTGAAAAAAAATTGCAAAATGAAATAATTGCTGTTCCAGAAGGTTCTAAACATTAGCCCCACTCCTGTACTAGATGCTATGGGAAGACATTACTTGGCTGTGTGTGATCAGAGGAAGGCTGCTGCCTCTCTTTGTAAACATACTGTTTCTAGTTTGAGCCAACAAATCCTACTGCCCTTTTGAACAACATGTAAGCATGGTCTGTTAAAAGTAAAGTTGGCCCTCCACATTCATAGGTTTTGAATTTCATGGATTTTATTTGTTTCTCCAACCCCTGCACCCCCCCTGCCCCACCCCAGCCACTTCTTTTCTATGGGAATCTTTCCTCTTGGTGGCTTCAATCAAGCCACGCAGCTCTTTAAAACCCACTTCTAGTCCTCCTCTTCCTCCACCAGCCACTGCTTGGCCAGTTAAGGATGCCTCACACCAGATTTCTCTGCACCATGTACCCTCTCCTGATGCCCCAAAAACCCAAGGAAGGAGATGGAAAAGAAAGAGGAATCATAGGCCCATCATGCTAACCACTCCTTTCCCTCTCCATTCCCTCTTCTTTCTCTCACCTGGTGTGGACCTTGGGTGTCTGTTCTTCTTACCACCCCTCAGCCCACTTCCCACAGACACACAAACATTTTGACATCTGTGAATTTTCCACTTTCACAGGGATCCTGCATCCCTAACTCTAGCAAATGTGGAGGGCTGACTATACCACAACCCATATCAGAACTTGTGATAGTCCCTTATTTCTCCTCAGATTGGTTTGGCAGTTCCAACCTAATAAGGCATCCTGACACACTTAGAGCTAACTCCACCCTTTGAACACTACCTTTCTATAAAAGGGCTAGGGTCTTAAGAGTTCCTCAGAACCGAACAGTTTATTTATGGTATCATGTTCTTTATTTTCTGTGACTTTAGACAACTCAGTAGTTATGAAACAAACTGTATGTTTTATTTTAGTAATATTAGAAATAAATTGTTAAGGTTCATATAAAGTATAGTGTTGTTGCATTACCCAGCTTCCACTTCTGACAGTCTATCCTAATAACTCTTAGCCTTAGACACCCGTTGCTTGTGTCTTTTTCTCAGCTGCTTAAACACATTTCAACCACCCTTTCTAGCCAAGGTCTCATTGAAGGCTCTCTTTCAAACAGAATCTCTGTATTATACATAATCCCTCCCACTCACACCATTGTGCTGGGTTTTGCTCTTAAGGTAGTACTCCTGTTGCCTAACAACGTGCCGTCAAGTTGCACTTGGATTCCAAAGAGCTGACTCCCAAAGCAACTTTGTCACAGAGCTACATAGAGTTGTAGCTGCTCTGTAGCTATTGTGTTCCTTCCTTCGGAGGCCCGTCAAGAGTCTGAATGTCCTTTCAAAAACTTGATTAAGGGACTGGTCATAGGAGTATATGAACAGGTTGCTTACCTGTAACTGTGGTTCTTCGAGTGGTCATCTGTGCCATCATACACTAGGAGCTTTAGCGCCTGCGCGGTAGCGTTCGGAAACTTCTAGAGCTTGTTCGCTTGGCGGGAACCCCTCCCCCACGCCGGTACTGCGCATGCTCCTCCCGCCGAGCAACGGTCTCTCCTCAGTTCTGTCGTCCGCCGTAGAACCTACAGGGACCTGAGAAAGAGGGGAGGAAGGGCGGGTGTGTATGATGGCACAGATGACCACTCGAAGAACCACAGTTACAGGTAAGCAACCTGTTCTTCTTCTTCGTGGTCTCTGTGCCTTCATACACTAGGAGACTGTGTAGCTTACCGGTCGGACGGCGGGTCAGGTCCTACAGCACGGAAGCCAACACCTCACGTCCAAACCGGGCATCTCTGCGCGACCGGCAGTCGAGCCTGTAGTGGCGCACGAAGGTCGATGGTTGGGACCAGGTCGCCACACGGCAGAGTTCATGCAGGTCAACTCCTCGCAGGAGGGCCGCAGAAGTAGCCACCGCTCTGGTGGAGTGGGCTCGAGCAGGACTGGCGGAGGCTTCCTCGCGAGCTCATACGCCAGTTCAATAGTCCTCACCACCCACTTGGAGAAGCGCTGGGTGGACACTTTTAGGCCCCTCCGACGTCGCCCATAGCAAACAAAGAGATGCGGCGTCTGTCGGAAGGAAGCAGTCCTGTCCTTGTAGAAAGCCAATGCCCGACGCACGTCTAGGGAGTGGAGGGACCGCTCCAACGGTGTCGTCGGGTTCGGGAAGAAGGCAGGCAGGATGATATCCTGGTTGAGATGGAAACTGAACACCACCTTTGGCAGGAACGAGATGTCAGGTCTCAGGACCACCTTGTCCCTGTGGAAGACCGTGAAGGGCTCATCGGAACGAAGAGCTGTGATCTCACCCGCTCGCCTCGCTGAGGTCACCGCTACCAGGAAGGCAGTTTTCATTGTCAGGAGCCTGTCATCCGAGGTCGCCATCGGCTCGAAGGGCGGCTTCGTCAGCTGCGAGAGCACCAGCGAGAGGGACCACGGCGGTAGCGGCGGCGATACCGGCGGGTAGAGATGATGAAGTCCTTTCAGGAACCGCTTAACGGTATCGTTCCTGAAGAAGGCCGAGGCAGCAGATCGTGGCGGTTGGTATGCCACGATCGCGGAGAGATACACCTTCAGGGATGGAAACGCCAGGCCCTGTTGCCGGAGGTGCAGGAGGAAGTGCAGGACGGTCGAGAGCCCCGCGGGCGATACCGGCTCACTCCTCTCGTTAGCGAAGGTCAGGAAGCGTCGCCACTTGTATTGATAGTTGCGACGGGTGGATTCCTTCCTGGCCGCGACGAGGACGGTACCGAGCACGGGATCGTCTAGTGCGATATCCTCCAGGCATGGAGGGCCAGGCGTGGCAGGTCCGGATGGAGGACTCGGCCGCCGGAGTGGGAGAGCAGGTCCGGTGTCGGTGGCAACCGGAGCAGGTCGTCTCGCGCGGCTTGTAGCAGGGGTGCGAACCAATGTTGCCTCGGCCAGTACGGGGCTACCAGGATCGCGTCGGCTCGGTCGGCGAGGATCTTCGATATCGTCCGGCCGAGCAGCGGGAACGGCGGGAACGCGTAGAGGAGTTCCCCGGTCCACGGAAACTGGAAAGCGTCCCCGATGGAGGCACGATCGTGGCCCGCTCTGGAACAGAATCGGCGACACTTCGCGTTTTCCCTGGTCGCGAAGAGGTCGATCGATGGTTCGCCCCAGCGGTCCCGAATCAGTCTGAACGCCTCTCCGGAGAGAGACCATTCGTGATGGGATGAGGTGTCCCTGCTGAGGGCGTCTGCCGTGGTGTTCTCCTGCCCGGCCAGGTGAACCGCCACGGGATGCGTGTGCAGGCGAATGCACCATTCCCACAGGCCGAGCGCGATGTCGAGCAGGGTCGTGGAATGAGTCCCACCTTGTCTGTTGATGTAGCAGACGGCGGTGGTGTTGTCCGTCAGAATCAGGACCGTGCGCCCCGCCACGGCATGGCGGAACGCCCGTAGGGCTTTCCAGACGGCAAGCAGCTCCAGCGCGTTGATATGGAGAGCGGTCTCGTCGTCGGTCCATCTGTCGCGGACTCTGAGATCGCCGCAGTGGGCACCCCATCCATACAGGGAGGCGTCGGTCGTTACCGTCACCTTCGGTGTCGGCTGTTGGAAAGGCATCCCCGACATGAGATTGCGTCGCGACTGCCACCATCGGAGGGATGAGCGGACGTCTCCCGGCAGCTGCAGTCGGAGTGTCTGTTCGTCTCGCAGGGGGTCGAATATGCGGACGAACCAGTGTTGAAGAGGTCTTGCTCTCAGCCTGGCGAGATATGTCACAGCGGTCGTCGCAGCCATGTAGCCCAAGAGCTGCTGGACGCTTCTCGCAGATAACGTCGGGGCCGTACGAGCGTGAGCGGCGGCCCGGATCAAAGTTTGTGCTCGAGACTCTGGTAGGTACGCCCTGGCGGAGGTCGAGTCGAGCGTCGCCCCGATGAAGTCCAAGATCCTCGCCGGCTCGAGGTGGGACTTCTTCGGATTCACTCGTAGACCAAGGCGGGTCAGGAGTGACAACGTCATGTGGACGTCGTGGTAAAGTCTCTGTTTGCAGGACGCCACCAACAGCCAATCGTCGAGGTAGGGGAAGACGGAGCGCCCTTCGTCCGCAGGTAGGATACCACCGGGGCCATGCACTTGGTGAAGACCCTTGGGGCAGTCGAGAGTCCGAACGGCAGCACCTTGTACTGGTAACAGGTGTCGTCGACTGCGAAGCGGAGGTACCGTCTGTGCTGCGGGCGAATGGCGATATGGAAGTATGCGTCTCGGAGATCGATGGAGGCGAACCAGTCCCCTCGATGTAGGAAGGGTAGGATCGACGGTATCGTGACCATCTTGAACCTTTTGGGGCGGATGTAGTAGTTCACCCCTCTGAGGTCTAGGATCGGCCGGAGGGTACCGTCGGCTTTCGGTACCGTGAAGTACCTGGAGAAGAAGCCGGTGGTCTTGGCCTCTTGCGGGAGCCGCTCGATCGCCCCTTTCTGGAGGAGGGATTGGATCTCTTCCAGGAGGGCCGGACTCGACGGCGTGGAGTAATAAACGCCGCGAGGAGGAATATCGAGAAACTCGATGGCGTAGCCAAGACGGACGATGGAAAGCACCCAAGAGTCCGTAGTGACATACTGCCACTCCGCTAGGTGTCGAGCGAGGGTCGGTCGGTCTCCGAGCGCTGATGGTAGGCTGAAGAGTGGGTATTGGCGGGTCCTGCCAGGCACGTCAAAACCGAGACTTTGTCTCGGAGGAGGACTTCTTCGGCGAAGGCGGGCGCCGCCTAATCGTGCGTCTGGCCGATGAGCCGGAGGACGGTCTCGACTGTCCAGACTGGGCCGAACGCTGGAACGACGAGGTGGAAGATCGTCGCCAGGATGGTCGGAAGGTGGAGGCCCTGCGGGTCTGCGTGGCCGGCTGCAGCCCGATCTTTTTTGCGGTCAGTCTCGCCTTGACGAGATTGTCCAAAGCTTCGTCTGTGGACGAATTGAAGGCCTTCACCGTCGAAGGGGAGATCTTCAATCCTCCTTCTGGTGTCCTCCTGGATGTCGGCCGGTCGAAGCCAAGCATGGCGGCGGAGGCCGACGGATCCCGCCATGACCCGGGAGGCGATCTCCACTGCGTGCCGGGAGGAGGCCATCTGGTGCCGAGCGATGGAGATAGCCTCATTGAAGATCACGGAGGAGGCTTGGCGGATGTCCTCCGGTACCGCTTCCATCGCTGGTTGCAGGCGATCGAGCACCTTCTTCAGGTATGCCGCGAGGCAAGCCTGAGTGTTGGACAGCCTGATCTGCAAGGAGGCAGCCGAATAGTACCTCCTTGCGTAGGCGTCCAACTTCCTGCCCTCTTTGTCCGGCGGGGTGGTGTGTTGCCTGCCGGAGCCTTTCGTCTGCGCGGACTCGACGACCACAGAGTTCGGTGCAGGGTGATTAAATAGATAACCGGCGTTATCCTTCTGCACCCTGTAGAGGTGTTCTAACCGCTGCGGTATCGGCTGAGCCGAGGCCGGTCTATCCCAGGCGGCCTTCACCAGTCTGGATACCCGGGGCAGGAGAGGCAGCGGGGCCGTGGAAGGTCGCTTCTCCTCGAAAACGGAGAAGGCTGGATCGTCATCCTCCGGCTCCGCATCGGCGATCTTAAGGCCGAGGGTAGTGGCCATGCGGAGCAGCATCGCAGAGAACTGGTGGACGTCCTCTGGAGCAGAATCTGGGATCGGGTCCCCGAATCCCAACGGAGGAGACTCCTGGGAGGCCGCCTCAGACACCTCAGACTCCGCACTCGAGTCGTACGACTCCGAGCTCGGTGAGTCCTCTCGCCGCTCGCTCTCCGGCTCCTTCGTAGTCGCCGCAGGTGTTGCCTTCCTAGGCTTCTCCGCAGCCGGGGCGGTGGTAGCAGCAGCGTCCCGCTTGGGATGGCTGACCACGGACTTCACCCTCTTGGTGGTGACCGGGGTAGTCTGGCAGGCTGACGTCGTCGTAGCCCGCTCAGTCACCACCGACTCCGTAGGGCGCGTCGCCGTCGCCGTGACCCTAGGAGGTGGCGATATCGCCCGATACCGTGGTGAAGGCTCCCTCGCCCTATGATATCGAGGGGAGGGAGAGCGGCTGAAGGAGCGGCGGTCCAACGGAGATCGGCTTCGGCGTCGACGGTACCGAGCCTCGTCCCCTCTAGGCGAGCGCGATTCGCGCTGTCGACGAGGTGACCGGGACCTCCGGAAGGTCTCCCAGCGACTCGGGCCACGATGGTACCGATCCCGGTACGATGGCGAATGGGACCGATAGGAGGCCGGGCGCTCTCTCCACTCAGATTCCCTCGCGTACCTGGCCACGTAGGACGCCGAGGTGTATCTGGAGGCAGACGAGCGAGGTTGTTCCTCTCTTGTCTCCCTCGGAGGCGGCGAGGCCACCGGACGCTCGGAAGAGCGGGACCGGGACCTGAAGGAGGTCGAACGCCGCTCCGGAGAAGCAGAGGGCTCTCTCTGCTGCAGGTCGGCCGACCTGCGACGGCTAAGAGGGCGGTGGCGCTCCTCCACCAGGGTTGGAGGGTCTGCCACAGGCGAGTCCGGGCGCTGTTGGGGAACGTCCTCGATCTCATCCTCCGAGAGGTCGACGGACTCGCCTCGCCCTTTGGAAGGCTGCTGAGTAGGAGGAGGAGTAGGAGGTTGAGCGTCCCCAGCCGGGGAGCGCTTCTTTTCCTTCTTCTTCTTCTTCTTCTCCTTCTCCTTGCCCTTGCCTCCGTCCGGAGCAGGGCGCTTTTTTGCAGGCGTCTCCGTAAGGGGAGCCTCAGCCTTCCTCGCCGTCGAGGATCCTTTAGCTGACTTGGCAGCCGCCGACAGCTTCGGGATCCTCGGTAACGCCGAGATCGGCGTTTTTGCCGGTACCGAGCCCGATACCGACGAGGTGGACGGAACGGCAGCCGCCGATACCGTCGATGGCGTGGTCGTCTTCTTGTCGGCCATCTTGGAGGTGGAGGTCTCGTCTATCGCCCGCAGAGACTGCTCCCAACAAAAAGATTTGAGTCTCGCGGAGCGGTTGCGAAGAGTTTGCGGAGTAAAATCCCTGCAAATTTGGCAAGTCCGGATGTTGTGGGACTCGCCCAAACAGAAGAGACACTCCTTATGGCCGTCGTTGAGGGCAACCTTGCGGCCGCAGGACACGCACTTCTTAAAGAGCGCGGACATAAGACGAAGAAACGCCAAACTCCGAAATCCAAAAGACGAAAACCGAAGGGGGAGTCCGAAAGAGAGGTCAAAGACAGTCCGAAAGTCCGTAAAACCGTGAAAAAACAGCAAGCCAAGCACGACGTGAGAGGAACAAACTAAAGAACCTTCCGTACGCGGCGGCGGACGAGAAAGAACTGAGGAGAGACCGTTGCTCGGCGGGAGGAGCATGCGCAGTACCGGCGTGGGGGAGGGGTTCCCGCCAAGCGAACAAGCTCTAGAAGTTTCCGAACGCTACCGCGCAGGCGCTAAAGCTCCTAGTGTATGAAGGCACAGAGACCACGAAGAAGAATATTCTCATTTTTCTTAACCTCAAGCTCTTCTGACCCATCTCACACGTGGCTTTCCCCCATTTTCCCACTATTGGCCTAAAACATGGTTGCTTGTGCACTGACATTAGCATCATTACTGCACTTGAGTTGATTATTAAGAGCTGATTACCAATTAGCTTATCAACTTTATTAAGAATCAATCCAAGTTAGAGTTAGGTTGAGTGCAAACACTAGTGGAAATGACAGCCTGGAAAAGTTACTTTTGAGGACTACAGCTCTCTAAACTGCCGACTAGGTGATTCTGGGAGTTTCAGTCCTCCAAAGTAACTTTTTCAAACTCTAGTGCAAACACATGCCTAAATCTAATTGCTAGGCCCAGCTAGAGAAGGTCTTTTACATCTGTTGCTGAATGGTAAAGCAACACTTATCCAAACCTCATACTTTCAACTGGTCTGCTCTGGCTGGGACTGGTAACTAGATTCAGATCATAGTAACTAGCTATTGTTAAACCTGGCAAGAGATTGCAATGATATATGCAATTCCACTACATGTTTCTGAGCTCTTTTACTGCAGTTCAAGGATTGCTGGTGAAGAGTATCTACATGGCCTTAAAATCATCCTCCTGCCTGGAATAACAGACATTTCTAAAAGCAAAATTCAATGTGATACAGGAAAAAGGGGCATTCTCATGTATCTGTTACATTCGCACATCACATGGGAGGTAGAGGACTTTAATCTAAGAGGGACATTGGATCTTCTCCTCCTAGCCTTTACACCCCTAGTACTGTTTTTTCTGCTCTGTTCTCATTTCAAGGGAGAGAGGAATGCTTGGAGCAACTGGCTAGATGAAACTTCAGGGTGGGAGGAGATTTTTTTTAAAAAAAGTAAGATGCACCTGGTTTATATGCAAATAGTGCAGACAATGGGGAACAACGTCCTCATCATGTCTGGTAAGTAAAGATATTTCCAAACTCCCTAACTGTACTTTATAACTATGTTTAAATGTATAAAGAACAGCTGTGTGAAGTGGATTTTTCCAAGTTCCGCACACTCACACCTTATGAATATAGACAAGGAAACAGCATGCACCTGTCATACTTTTGATTTATTATTAGAACAGATGCCTCTAAATATATAACTGAAAAACAAAAATGTGCATTCATGGGAAAATTCACAAAACCACAGTCTCAAAAGTAGGTGGAGGGGAGACCACCAGAAGGCAAGAAGAACAACCACCTCACCAAAGTTTGAGGCATGAACCTATTTAACTCAGCAATGGACGAGGCTTTTACTAGAATTCCTTTGCTTCTCAAATAAGAGAGTAAGACTGACCTATTAGCTCTGTAAGAATGAAACAATTTTGGCTATTTGACCACCAAGCATCATATTAGTGCATTTGCTGAATTTCTAACTGACATTTCCCCAGGCACAACTTGTTGTAGTTTTGAGTCCTAATGGCTAGTGTCACAACCTCGGTTTTGAGCTCATGGACAAAGGAACTCAGAGAAAAAATGAAGATGAGCTTGCCAAATCCTTGGCCGCTACTCTGCCAGCTGAGAACTGGAGCAGTTTCACAGAATCACAGATTTGGAAGGGATCCCCGAGGGCCATCTAGCCCAAGTCTCTGCCAGAGTAGGAATCCACCTATTACTAAATCAGAGTTTAATGGTGTGGTGCCTCTGGAAACCACGTCAGTACTCTCATGGATCTTTCCCCCAATTCAACTAAAGAGCTCAATTATCTCTACCATGTCTATCTATTGGTATAGAAAGCATATCAAAAGGGGAGTCACAGAAAGCTGGAAAACCATTTTCTCTCAAGGCAGAGAGTTGGCTTCTTAATGATTCACACTCTTCAGGAAAGATGGGCAGTATTAGGATATCTAGCTCTCTATGGTACTGCAGCCACTTGCCTGCCTTCACTAATGGGTTTCCATGAATAGATCAGAACAGTCTGATACAGAAAATTCAGTAAGGGCCTATGGGCAATCTATAGCTCTAGATGTGATGGAGACTCCATGAAGAAGATTCAATGACTCTTGTGTCACATGCAAACTGCCATGTGCCACAAAATTCAAACTATGGTACAGATTTTCATCCACATTGCAATGCATGTGTTAACGTTCATCTCCCTCGTCTCAAGCTCTACGAACAGTGATGAACACAACTACAGATTGGCTATATTGGGGACCAGCAATACAGTGAGATTGCAAGTAACAAGCCACATAGCTGGAAACTGAGGCCATTTTCACACGAGACTGTTATAGGGTTTCAGGCTCTTCTCTAAACTGCAAACCCCAGAATTCCATAGGATGTTGAAAGTGGAATAATAGCACTATAACAGTCTAGTGTAGAAATGGTCTGAATCTGGATAATATGGAAAAGACAGAAGAGTGTTACAGCTATACAGCTAAAGATGTTTTCCCAACTGTCCAGTTACTTTTAGTTCAGTCAAGAGTACAGGACTGACCAGGGGGCATTTCTGCAGTTAATGGATATTATCCCAGACCTGCATAAGTGAAAAAATGTGGTTCATCAGAAGCCCCATTCGGTCAGGCAACCAGCCATCATTCATGATAGCACAACGCTCTTGCTCAGCTTCATCCCTTCTGTTTTCACAGATATCCCACAGACGGTCTCTAGATCCTAAAAAGATTACAGACAAAGGAATCCAACTGTCAGAAATGTCTCACCGCCATTCTCCACCACTACAATCTGATGAAACAATTATAGTCAAGCCTCTTTCTGATACTCAGGTTCAAATTCACATCTCTGAAAAGGGTTCTATATGTAGCCAACTATCTGCATACCTGTTGTTTCTGCTGTTTTCAACAAAGCTGGTAGAGGAACCTCTGGCTAGAGAACCCCATTTAAGATCTCCATATTTACCCCTATAAGTACTCCCATGGAGATGATAATGTGGCTTTGCTACTTTTTCATGCTCTCAATATTTCTGCAAGAAGATAAGAAAGCAGCAGAGGCAGTGTCAGCAGACTCTCTTTGCCAGAAACATGGTAGTGGTGCAAGGAAGTCAGATAAAACTATAGTTAGAATGTAGTCCTTGGTACTGGTCTTAATTACACAGTGCACTGCTACTCAAAGTGGAGGCATGTGGACTGGTGCTGGTCTGAGAGCCACTAGCTGCTAGTGTGTGGAAGGCTATCTGAATACAAGCACACCATGCAGGAATGTGGTACTAGTCCTTGGCACATTGGGGGAAAAAAGCCAGTCTATCACATCGGATAGCTTGTGAAGTACTGATCCAGCATACAGTCAACAAAGCATATGGCTGAATGCTCTCACCATCCTCTGAGTCATTCTACAGGTGATTCTATGCACTCTCAATCATGTAGAGTATCACAAATATCAAATTATTGTTTAATTAGATTGTTATTGTTATAAATGGTATTTCTGTCTGATACGATGAATCACTTTGTGGAGACCTATCTTAAGTGAGATATAAACAGAGCTTGGAAAAAATTACTTTTTCTCAAGTATGCTCTGCTGAGGGAATCTATGGTCCAAACAGTAATTTTTCCAAGCTCTGGTTATAACCCAATGTAAGCCAAATTTTGGAACCCCCCTAAAACACAGTATTTTCCAGATGGTTGTGAGGAGCATCTTTCTTATGGAAACTCATGCTGAGTAACAAACTTGGAGTTATTTATCAGGATGAATCTCAAAGAGCATGTATGGTCAGCTTTATTTTGGGCATTTTGTAGAGAAACCTCTGCCTCTTACAGCTTTAAAACACTTCTCTCTCTTCGTTATAAGTGAAACTAATGGTGAATCAATAAGAAAACATTTTAATCTGTCAGTGGCTGGCAAAAGACTGACAGAGAACCATATCACTTGGTCTCCCTGTTGTTAAGCTACTGAAATTGGTTGAAGAGCTTTCTCTCCCATAACATTTCATCTTTAGCATTAACAAAGGAGAGAAATTAACAAAGGAGAGAGAGGGAGAGAGAGAGAGAGAGAGCGCTGAATAATAAAGGATAAAAAGAAACATTTCCATAAATAGTGATACTGTTGTAATCATTTATTTTTGTCTGATTTGTTTTCCAGTAAATAACGCCTGGAATGATATTACTAAATTTTTGCCACCCTTCCTTGAGGAGAATGTAGTCTATAAACTTGTTCAGTTGTACAAATCATTTTCCCACTAAGATAATGGTGGATGTGACTTATTTTTACTGCTCTCCTTCCAGTGGTTATATGATTGACTGAGAAATAGATCTTTCAGAAAACAGAGAACATCCCCACAATGTGGAAAATGAGTCCCACTCAGCCAAATCAGGCATCACATTTTGCTCCTTTTAGGTCACTCGCTGTTCTGTCACCTGACTCACCAAGCTGCTAGACTGAAGGTTACCATAACTTTCCCACCCTCCAGTATGATAAACAGGTGTTGTGGTCAGCAGCCACATTAACTGTGTGCCTTCAGAGATAAGCTTTGAGTAAACCCATCTTGCAGGTTGAATTCTTGTCTTTGTTCTCTTTTGCTTTAGTTTTAAGTTAGATTCTTGCACTGATTAGGTATTACAGCAGAAGAGCTTAAGAGGATGGTCTTCCAGCAAAAGGTATAAATGCACTCTTGGCTTAGAAGTGCTTTGTCAGCACATGTAATAACCACAAAAAAATTTCTCTAGGTTTGGTTCCCGTCTGAGGTATAAAGAGCCACAAAATCCAATAGAATTTGGGTTATAACTACCTAATCTAGATAATTCAGGCTCTTTTGAGGAAACAAATAATAAGGCAGAGTTCACAGGGCTTGTATCTCAATGCAGCATTTGGTCCTTGCGCTCACATAGTAGGAAGATAGGTTCTGAACATGTGGACAGCACTTGTGCTCTAATTACTAAGTAACAATAGCCAAACAATACACACCTAGGATTAGGGTGAAGGACTTGGAACACAGGAAGCTGCCTTATACAAAATGAACATAGGCCAATATTGCTGACAGTGAAGTAGCAACAGTTCTTCAGGCTTTTAGGCAGGATTCCTTCCTATTCCTACTTCATGAGGCTGGGGATTGAATTTGAGGTTTTCCATATTAAAATGGGCTCTCTACAAACAACAGTCATCCCAGACAGTGTGTGTGTGTGTGTGTGTGTGTATACCCACACACATATACATATACATACATACATACATATATATATAAATCTGTGACAAATAATGTTTGTATATCCTATATGATGATGTTGTACTCAATTTTTTTTTGTTAGCCTCACTGAGAAAAGAAACGGGTGTGTAGTCTGAAGAGGTTTTTGTATGTAACAAGTTCTAATTCACTCTTCCTATTACATTAATTATATTTAATATGGATATGTGTTATATTTATTTTAAAAATATAGTTTTTTAGCTCCTGTGATTGGTCTATGCATGTACCTTGTCCCTGGTGAATATGGTCATGCTACACAGAACCTTCCAAGGTTTGGAGGTACTACTTAAATGTTTTCTTTGCCTACTGGAAGGCTGCAGCAGTATTCCTCTTATTGCATAGTATATTTTTTCTAGGAGCCAGGTAAGACAGAAGAGGTTGCAAAACATTCAGTTCAGAATTAATTGTCTGGCTATCACAATTTAAGCATCCTATTCCCCCCTACAACCAGGCAGTTGGAGGGATTTCAAAGAGTTCATAAACTAATTTTTGTTGCCACTTACAGTGACTCTTTGGTGTAGTTCCTCTTTCGTTTCATCATCATCCCATAAGTCGTCAGCAACTGAGTTATAATCTGCTTGCCACTGAGTTACAAACTCTTGCTTGTGGTCAGGACGTTTCAAGTATTCCTTGAAATGATTTCTGTAAACAATGAAATGAAAAAAGGCGTAGGCTTCTGTAAATGGAGACTGGCAGTAGGAATCATCTGAGACATTCTAAAGTCAAAAAATCCCATACACTTACCTTATATCTGACAAGTAATAAATGATAACATGCTGTTCAGCTCTGAGGCACCTAAGTGTTGCTTTGATGTTACTCATATATGTCTTCTCCACCGTTTCCCAATAAGGAACCAGAAATTCAGGCACTTCCTGTGAATTTTTTTTTTTAAAGACATGTTAGGTACTGGGACATGTTCTGTATATAACAAAAATACAATGACTGAAGTCCTATGTTTTGTATCTTTACAAATTTGTAGCTATGTTGCAGAAACACAACAAAACTCTGTTAGGGAATTGTGCAGATGTGCATGTGGGCACTAGCAAGAATGCTCCAATGTGCATCGGGCATTCCTATTGGGCTCTGGCACTTCCTAGCCTGTATTTGGATGTGTATAAGGGAGTGCATTGTCAAATAACAGTGACACCTATGTGAATATGGACATTGTGAAACAGTTCATTTCTGTGCATATATAAGATCATTTATGGAGACGCAAGTCCCAAGCAGAATGCTAGCCAGTGTAACTAAGTATTGGGATCAAGAAAGGGCCTAAGTTACTTTTATTATCCCCAATATGTTTTTTTTTTCAACTGTGCTTTCCACTATATTCTTCCTGTGAGAGGTGATGTCTCAGGCTGCTGGAACTGGACTGGGGAGACCTATTTTCAAATACCCACTCAGGTAAGAAGCTCACTGGTAATCCTGGGCCAGTTACTAACCTTTAAGCTAACCTACCTCACTGGACAGTTATTGTTGAGGACACATGTTTGAACTCTTTGGAAGAAAAGTGGGTTACAAACATGAGGAATAAACATACAGCATTTTTTTCCAAACAAAAACCTCACAATGTATATCTTTAATCACCACAACTTAATTTTATGATTTCCTGACTTGTTACGGCTCAGTCTCCCTGACCACTGGACACTGGGGGGCAGACAGATCTGAAGCATGAGGCACCATACAGAGGGAGACCACGGCTCTTCTGTAATTCTATTTCAATTCAGCTTGAACTTGAACACAGGGGTGCACCCTATCAGGAGCTGGTTAATGGGTTGGCAAGGAGATGCCATTGGATTTCCCACAAAATTGCCCTGAATGTATCCTGTCTTACTTATGTTTTCCCTTTGGTAGTATGTCTGAATCAAAGTTGCACCATATCAGGTAAAAAGTGCTGCCTATCCATGCAAACATATACTCCTCTATTAAGAATCAATGAGCTAGGTTTGCAAAAAATCTTACCTATTTCATGTTTGAAATGGAACTGGATAGCAAGTAGAAGGAAGGAAGGAAGCAAGCAAAGAAGGAAGCAAGGAAGAAAGCAAGAATGCAAGCCAGCCAGCCATAATGAAATGCTGGATTTTAGCTTGCCATACTTGGGGTAGTGGTTCATCAACATAAACCCATTCATTTGATCCTGGTTTGATTGAAGGTGGTTCCACAGGAGGAGGGGGCAACAAGTCTTCAGGGGAAGGTGGCAGAGATTTTTGTCCTTTTCCACGTGGAGTACCTTAAACATGAATATATCATTAGTATCTGGAAAAATACTTAACCAACCACCTTAATAGGCTGCAAGCAACAGTTGCTTTCTTTTGAGCTCTCTGCTTGATGGTCAGCTACTCTGCTGCTTCATTATTTCATTCACTAACTGTTTCAAGATTTTATTGATTCACCAAAGCACACTGTATAGCAAGGACAGTTGACTTCTGACCCTCCAGATGTTTCAGACCAAACATATTTTACCATTAGCCATATTGGCTGGTCCTTTCTGAGAACTGCAGTGCAAAATTCTTTGCACTTTGCAAAAAAACTTTGACTGGATAGTCACAGGTGTCCCAACATTATACAGTATATTGTGCAAAGTGCTATCTAGATGTATACCACATCTATCTATTTTAACAGTCTTCCTAAAACCATAGAAAAATGGGTAGGCATTTCATGTAAGAAGATGTTTAAAAAAATCACTGGCTTTGAATTTTCCCACAAAACCACCCATACAGTCATTAATCCAGCTAAACTACAGTATGTGGTTGTAAATAATCAGCTGAACTATAAAGTGACTCTATATAATTTTATACTAAAAAATGGTTGGCTGGGTTGCTAGTTTCAATTCTTTTGTTTTTAGGTGAACAGCAGTTGTGGGGTAGAGATACAGACTGATATACAAGAAGGAGGGGGTTTAATAAGAAATGGATCCCTCAGGAACCAATCCTGCTTTTAACACTGGAAGAAAAGTTCCCATTTGCAACAACGGAAGCTGTTCTTCTAATGCAACAGCAGTTGTGGTGGAGGGGGAAATCCATATTGGGATCACAGTGGAAGGCAAAGGGTCCAGGCTTTTCTATACTGCACCAGACTTCCAGTCCATACTGTTCTCCCACCTCCTCATCTGCTATACACTTAAGAAAAAAAACATTAACACAATGGCTAATTGTATTAAAATATCATGTCCAGTTTGGAGTTGTGAAATATCTGGGGTTTGTGGTTCCAGGAGGGGCCGGCTGCCCCCTCCTGAAACCGCAAACCCCAGGACACCATAGGATGTTGAAAGTGGAATAATAGCGCTATAACAGTCTAGTGCGAAAATGGCTTTAGGCCAGGACTCAAAACCACTGCACCCTGTTGGCTCTCTTACAAAAAAAAAGGAAAAAAAGAAAAGCAAAAAAGAAGAACTAGTGTCCTCTAAATAAAGAAGTACATTTGTTGGACTACATTTTCCATCATTCACAGCCAACATGGCCTTTCCCAATTTGGTGCCGTATGGATATGATGGTCTAAAACTGATTGCAAAGGGCTGTGAGACTTGTGCATTTAACCTTGTGAGCATTGTTAATGTGCCAAAAAACAAGAGCAAAAAAAAAAAAACTTGGATGAGAATAATTTTTGTCAAAAATCAACATTGATTTCAACTTCTAACTCACCTAGACATGATACACTGCAGTGTGCTAACTCATGCCTTGTACTTTCTGTTTTTTAAACCCCTGGACAGGCACCAAAACCAGAGAGGTAATGGCTGCCTCCTGACTCACAGTACGCCTGTGGATCACTAGTTGCAGTACGCCCGTTCTAATCTCAATGTAGTGTTTTCATTTGATTTATTGGTTTTAACAAAACAACGTAAGCATCTTTTGTAAAAATGTTTCTGGTGACTACATTTTGTCTTACCAATACTTGCCAATACTGTTTTTTAAAAGTATGAAGATGAATGGAAAAGCTCTCCTCTTGTGTGCTACCTAACACAAAAGTACTACAAATAAAATAAAACTATACTTTACCTGGTTTACCTCCCGATTCTCTTCCTTTGGCTGCTTCATCTCTCTTTCCTTTTTTACCTTTAACAGGTGTTTCTGCTGTAGGGGACTCTGTAAGGAAAACATATTCATTTTGTTTTATTTATTAAAATATTTATTTTTCTCCTTCCATCAGTTTGCTTGGACTTGATTTTGCTTGAAACTGATTTTGTTTGATTTTGTGAAGCAGTTTTTAAAAACCTACATTTCCCAAGGTTCCAGTGGACAAGAGAATGAGAACATTCACAAGCCCTTTGTGAGCCATCTCAGTGGGATATCCCTTCTTAAATATTTGGTGAAATTTGGAAAGTGTAAGAAAAATGTGTGTTTTGTGGGGGAGGGAAGCTTTTTGATCATACAGATATTCAAACATGGGCCCTTTCCACACCATGTGGCTGCCACGCAGTCGTGACATGATGGCAGCGCTCCATGGATCGTGCTTCTGCATGACGTCTTCGTGGTTCCACCGCCATCTTGTCATCGTGCGTCACACGAGTGCATTATTTGTAAAACAGAAAAAAATCCATGTTATACTTGCCTTTGTGCCATACTGCCACCTTTCTCAGACATGTGGAAGGGTGGAAGCATGCTGGCGACACCTCTTTCCCCAGCGCAGCAATGGCAAATACCTGGCTGAGCTGCAGAAGGGAAAGGTGGGGCCAGAGCGCTCCCCTTTGCAGTGACGAGGTGAGGTGCAGAAGGGAGTGTTCCTGGTTTGCTCTCCCTCCCTGCTGGGGCTGCAGCAAAAGGACATTGCTGAGCCTCGTCATGCAGAAAGGGCCATGGTTTTAAGATCAAGAACACACTATGAAATCCCATGCACAATCACCTCTCACATGAGCATTCTCTCCAGTGCATTAACCATGGTTAAGGATAGCATCTGCTCCAATCTTGGGCATGATTAACTCTTAAGGTTCCCACAAGATTATAACCATGGTTTAAAGTAAGAGCATAAAGCTATTCTTGCAAATACTTGCTAAATGGAAGCTCTGTTAATGCTAACCACAGTTATGACTGATGTGGTTACAACCTAAAAGTGAGCTGAAAGTTCTTGGCAGAGCATCTTTAGTTGATAAACAGGGGTATCATTTTTCAAAATTCATGCATTTTTATTCACTTCTTCACCATCACCACTCCTGGTTCACAGACTGTCAGGAGCAACTGCATTCCTGACTGTTAGTTAAGCACACTCTCTACCCACAAATTTCAGGGACGTATCTGTCTCATTTTACCAGTAAAGTGTTACTGTTTTGTTACTCTCAAAGTAATGAGCAATGCCTAATGCATTACTCTGTGGGTTTAAACCTTTGTGGGGTGTTAACAAGTAATGCTTAACACACTACTTTAAGAAAAAGTTCTAAATTATAATATGTGTTTGTTTCCCATAAAAGCAGCAGTAAAGAAATAATTTGCAATATATTCATTAAGAAAAGATTTGACTTCTAGTTACAGTTAGTAAATTCAAGCCACTATTATCTATAGTATCATTGTTTCACCAACCTTTAGGTACTTTAGCATCTGCTGGAGAAGCTGGTGGTGGGACTGGAGTTTCTACAGGGGATGTGGGAGCAACTTCTTCCATCTTCTCTGAGATAATAGCATGTGCCTCTTCTTGGGGCAAGGGAAGGATCACGTCTTGGAGTTTCTCAGCTTCTCTCTTTTCCTTTTCTTTTCCTTCAGTACAATATCAGCAACAGAGCACATAAAAATTAAAAACAAGCCCCAGATAACTTGATCTTTCTTCCACGTTTGCTGCAGGCAACTTGAAAATTCTTCACCATGATCACAGAACATTTTTGCCCAGGATTACTCTTATGCACAAATGAGGTTCAAATTCAGCCAGAACATCTTTCTGTGAGCATTCATGCTACCATTTTCAACAGGGAAATTTCCCTATGAGTAGAGGGAGAGTGGATTATATACAGGACTTTACTGGATATAACCATTTTATGGGTTCAGGAGAGAAAAAAAGCATTATATTAGACCTCATACATCAGTGGTTCTTAACCTGGAATCTACAGACCCCCGAGGGTGTGAAATGTCCTCACGGGGGGGGGAGTCCATGAAGCTTTTAGGGTTGCTCAGACTGTCTCCTACCTACAACAGAATGTTAACCTAACAGGAACCAAGGTGAAGGCAGACAGGCTGGCTGGGCCAGTAGGTTGTTGGTCAATCCACTCCAGCTGTAAACTGGCTGGAAGAAGCAGGAGAAAAATTTTCTTTACCCTTCCAGTGCCTCTCAGGGAAATGTCCATTTACTTATTTTTCCCTTCTTTTCCAATCTGAAGACCCTTGATGAACAATTTAAATAAATATTTAATGCACTTAAGGTTTAAAATTTTGAGGTAAGTCTTGGGGGATAGTGGCAACAAAAGATATTTACAGAGGGCCCCTGGTAAAGAAAAGATTAAGAACCACTGTGATATATAGTATATCACAAAAGAATTAAGAATGAAAATAATATTCACTATTACGTGCTTCTTGGCTGAAAAATGGGCTTTCTGACAATTGAGTAGCCTTGTCAGGAATAACAGTAGAGCAGTGAGAGGCAGCGTTGTATAGTGGTTTGAGCATTGGACTATGCCCCTGGAGACCAGGGTTCAATTCCCTGCTCAGCCATGGAAATCCACTGGGTGACCTTGGGCATTTCACACACCCTCAACCCTAGAAAACCCTGTTATATGTTCACCTTAGGGTTGCCATTAAGTTGGAAATGACCTGAACACACACAACAGTGAGACTTACGCAGTTTTTCAAATGTCCTAAAATTTTCTGAAGGAAGTAAAATAAAGAAAATGACATGGTCATACGCTGGCAATAAATCCTATTGATTTCACAGTATCCTAGAAATTTCAACTAGATTACTGAGAAACACTACAATACATAAATTTGCCCGAAACAGCCAAGAATTCTATTGCTTACTTTCCTTTTCAATTTTAACAAGTTCTTCCATTATAATTTGTTTCACCCTTTGACACACAAGACTCTCTTCCACCTCTGCGTTGACTTTTATCAGTATATTTTGCTGCTCAGCATACCAGGTTTCTAGTTTTGGCCATGTTTCCAGGAAACTTATAATTCTGTGAAATCAAGACCATGCAAAAGTTAGTTTTGTTTAAAGGAATTCACTCTCCAAATGACAAGGATTTCTTAAAAGCATTTATTGGCTTTGTACTGATATGATGAGAAGATAGTTACAGCCCAGCCAGATCAGGTCAAAAACCTATCTAGTCTAGCAGTCTGCTCTCATAGGAAAAACAAGAAGCCCATCAGCAGCTCGCAGCATAAACCAAGAGATGAATAGATATGTGGCCTGGGGCTGTATGGATCCCTCCTCACTGTTTTAGTGAGCCTTGACTACTTCAGACTCCTCAGAGAAACAAAGTTCCTCTTCTGGAAGACTTCAGGAGTGGCAATTCACCTTTCAAATAGGTTGCGGGGGGAGGGCTGCATTGCTAACTTAAAAAAACAACAACAACAACCTGTTTTCCGAAACAAGAAGTAGAATCTAGCCACTTCTAGTGATTTCTGGAAACCCCTTTGGATGCTGCAGTTGCCTGCCTTTGCCCTAAGTTTACAGTCACCTGAATGGGATGAAAGTATAGATTGTGGGGTACTTTCAGTTTTGCAAGGTGGTTACAGACATTTGTACCCCCTCTACCTTTAAACATTAAAAATTCAGCCAAGTTCTCAGAAACCCTAATTGCTAATGCTTCTGGGAAAACATTACTTCCTCATGTAGCATTAGGCTCTGTGGTATCCAAGTTTCATTTTCAATGGAGGCAGACACTGAGCTGCCAATTGCCATCAAACAGCTTGGCATTTGAAACAGGGTGGGTAACAAGTGGGCCAACATGATGCATCAGCCCACAGTTTCCATTGAGACTTGGTCTGGGCTCCCATCAATTGGAGGAAGGTATAAAAAAGACAATTTTTGGAAGGCTACCTGAGTAGAACCCTCTTTTTTTTTTATGTGTATCCTAATGCCTTGTTTCCCCCTCCCTACTGAAAATGGGGTTTGGGGCAGGGGAGGTTGATACAGTCTCTGAATTCCTGTGCTTGCCCGCTCATGATGTAAAATACTAAAGAGGAGGAAGTGGAAGAGGCAGCAAAATAGAAAAAAATCTTCTACCTCCTTGCAAAAACTGTGATATCTCCACCTAAAAGAACTTGTTGCCCCCTCCAAGTTCTCCAACCACCAACTTTGCAGAAAATGAATGGTGTGACAAAACAGAAGCTTGCGTTTTCATTCCCTTCCCATTTCATCCTCTCACACAACTGAGCATTTAGATCAGGCAGAAAGACTTGATTAACCAAAAGCCATTCAGTGAGATTCATGGGATTTGAAGCCAGCTCTGACCAATCATATAGCTTGATGGCATAACTACCAGAGGTGAGCAGCTGCAAAGGACTTGAGAGTCATTCCCCCACAAACTCACTCATCAAGGATGCAGTACTGCACTTAGCATGACCGGAAATCAGTTCTGGTCTCAGTTGCCTTTTTTTCCTAGTTAGTGGAGAGTCTGGGGGTTTTAAGGGTAGCAAGGAAGAAGTTATATTTTTGTGGTGGTTTGGGCATTTGTGTGCCAATTCAGGCTGAAAAACCACCATTTTTTAAAACATGAAAGGGTAAGTATCTTTTGGGGGTCTCTATGGAGCCATACAGCCCATGGCTTACACTTTTCCCACCCCTGTGCTGTATTATAACATAATTGCATGTTTGTGACTAACCTGTGCTGCATCTGGCCTCTCACTGAATCTGCTTTTTCTCTCCTCAGGAGTTCAGCATCTGACACCTGATCACCTCTTTCTTGCTCATTTTGATATGTATCCACTGCTGTATGAAAAATTATCAGAATAATTTATTGAAAGTAGTGTGCTGGCAGAACACTTGGATGGTTTTGGCTACATGGTTTAAGGCAGGCATGCAGTCATACCCCCCAAGCTTTTATTGGATTGTAACTCCCATCAGACTTAGCCAGTACAGCCAATGATGAAGAATGCTGTAAATCCAACAACACCCAGAAAGGTACATAATTCCCACCTTGGTTTAAGAGAATAAAAACATTAGTCACCTACACCATTAATACTGCCTGACACTATCTGTAGCCATGGGCAAGCTGTTGTTGGGTCATCTTGTAATTACCTCTATTTCTCTGAATTTTGTCTTCGGAATTCATTTTCCTGTAGCTGGTTTTTACCCAACAATCCTTCAAGAAAACTCATAATACTGAAGTCCCTGAAGGAGCACCTACAGAAATCTGTCCATCGTTCTTTTCTTTCATGGATGGATGGATGGATGGATGGATAGAAAGATAGAGAGACAGACAGACAGATGGACTTTTTCCTATCATGAACAGGCAGAAAATTGCATATACTTGTGAATTCTTTTTTTTTTAAACTGAAGCAAAATTCTTTCTTATTTGTTCCTGCCAAATTCAGTAGGTAAAACTACTCACAACATGGATGGCACCATGCTGTATCTTGCAGCCACATAGGTGTTAAAAATGAGAAGCCTCTTAAAAAAACAAAAGATAAGATGAGGCGAGACAAGACAAGACAGAGGTAGTAATGCTAAATCAGCACCGAAATGGTTGGATACACATGGATCCAAACCCAGTCTTTTTATGAGTTAAGCATGCAAAGTCTTGGGTCTAGAGGAACAAATCTGTCAGTTTTTTTTCCTCCCATGTTCCATTTTATAAATTGCAACTCCTTTTCATCCTGAATATGAAAAAACTGGTGGGTTTTAATAAATTCTGATTAAAAACAACAACCTGGAGCCACATTCTTTCCCACCTCTGTGCTTTGCCAAATCTCCTTAAGAATTTGCCCATTTCCTCCAAGTGCTTAGGGAAGAGGACAACGGGTGGCTTGGAGTTGGCTGAAGTCAAGCTTATCACAAGCTATGTTCAGACTTAAGTAAAGTAGTGGATCATATTCACAAAGGGTAGTGAGAGGACACCTTATAGTTTGCCATTAGAAAGCACATGTGTACATCCATTCTGAAATTCATCAGCTTCATCAGAAACAATATAATAAATTATTAATCACTTTGCCATCTGTGAAGAACTGCAAACTATGATATCACGTTTTGCCACTATACTATTTATCCTCATAGCAGCAAAACGGTCACTGTGGTGATTATGACAAGTGAAGTTACAGAGGAATGCAAGGATTCCAGGACACAGGCAAATGCTATACTTTCTCTGACAGAGGACGGCATTGTATGATCTTCTATCTGTTGTTGGACTGCAAGTTCCTTCAGGTCTACCCAGCATTGCCAACAGAAAAAAATGCTGGAAGTTAAAATAACATCTGCTGGGCTGTACAATGCCTAATTTGGCATACAGGATCCTTGGCTTTGACAGTAGAGGAGGCATGTAGACAGACAGACAGTTTTCTTTATTGTAAACTCTGTGCCCAAGCATAGTACTTGTCTGTGTACAGTATTATCTGCCTATCAATCAGAGGAGCTAAAGAGCATTTAACCCCAAAAGCATATTTACAATAAGGTTAATATAACACAAAGAGAAGTCAATTCAGCACAAGTTGCATTCAATATATAATGTGAATTATAAACAGAACATTCAATTCTTACATGATCATAAACATCGTAATTCCTTATTTGTTGCAACCAACACTGAGTTGGCTATGTGCTACATTCTGCCTATCATAAGTGTGTGTTTGTGGTTCCATGTGAAACAGGGGTGATTCCCTACCCCTGTCTCTTAAACTGAAGGTCCTTGACACTTGTCAGCTAATTCTAGGTCCTGTCTGGGGTCACCTTTATTAACTTATGGTCACCCAACTTATGACTGTGGTTAAAACACACAGCTCAGATTACCATCAACACTCCACTAAACATTTTCAGGTTTTGGATTTCCAGGATATTTACAGAGGAAGGAATAGATTCTTTTGGTGCTCCTTTAGACTATTTGTTATAATCATATAGATAGATTACACATAAACATACACATACACATATACATATACATTCCCTTCAGGGAGGGAGAAAGACATAGAAATGTCTGGGCATTTCAGCTTTTGTTACATTCCATACCATTATGTGTAAGTCATCTTATATTAAGCCATATAGCCATCACATCATATTCTTCAGGACATTCATGGGGGCTTTATTTCTCTATTCAATGCTTTAACAGGCTTGGCAACAAGTAATAGATGTAAGAACATCAGCTTTCTAAACCAGTTAACATGTAACATTATCCTTGTATCATCATAATCAGGTTGTCTCTAACCATGTAGTTTGCCATAGTGCCTGCTAAGTCATTATACACATAATTCCTAAAGCCTTTTACATATTCACAATCTTGTCCTTTATTATATTCATAGCCATTTTATACTTAACCAATTATTCATGCCAATCTCATCTGCTTGAGGATTTTTACCACTTTAACAGGCTTCTGTGTAACACAGGCTTACAAGGGTTAAACCTTAGGCAAGTCTTAACTGTATTAATCCCTTGTAAGCATATATCTCCCTGCTTCATCAGAAGCAGCATTTTAGGGTGGCATGTCAAGGCTTATCAGGAACTTTTCTCAGGAAGGCTACATTATTGCCTTTTCTTCCCATGGTAGATGTATGTCTAAGCCTTAAGAGTTAAAATGTTTTAAAAGTACTATCTGTATATAGAGGCAGGACAAATTTAAAAAGAGCAGGATTGAAATTTGTGTCTGGGCATTTAGCCAGCTAAACTAAGCCACAATGCCAAATAATAAGGCCTCACAGCTGAGTGCCTATAGCAGAATCCAGGGTGGCTCAAAAGCAGGCTATATTAGCAGCAACAATGGAAGAATGGATTGTTAAGGTTGGTGATTTAGCCCTAATAACAACAACAACAACAACAACAACAATAATATTTATTTCTATCCCGCCCTCTCCCCATGGAGGCGGTGAACAACAATAATACAGTAATGACATTAAAAAACATTAAAAAAACATACCCAATCCTCCCCACCCACCAACCCATCTAAAACCAACCCCCTAAAACACACAACAATTAACAAGGAACAACAATCCACTGACTATTAAAAGAACAGCAAGACAGTTGACCAATTGACCAAATTAAAGTGGGTTCGAAAAGATAAGCCAACGGATGACCTTTTGAAAAATTAGAAACTGTATGTTGATATTTTCAGCAATGAGAAATCTAATGATGCAACAATTTGTGGTTATGGGTATTAGTATATGTGTGTGTGTGTGTGTACACATTTACTTCTCATTACAGTCAGGATTGGGGAGTCAGAGCTCTACTGTGTATAAGTTATATGTCTTTTTTTCTCCTTTTTTTCCTTTCTCTTTTTTCCTTCTGTTTATTATTTGAATATATATTATTCTGACTGTAAATTAGATTGTGTCTGTTTTAAAAAAAGGCAATGTTAATGCTTCCAAAGGAAACTTTGATATAAGGAAGCACAGAAAGGAAGACAAACTAGTCATTGTATCTCCTGTTACTGCTGTTTTAGAAGCAGTGTCTCTTTCCCCTTATTGGATGAGAGAACAAGATAATTTGCAATCTATGGCTCTGAATACCTTATTTATAATGTTCTGATAAAATGCCAGCATAGGAGATATAGTTTCATTCTCTGAACAATTGCAATAGCTAAGCTGAATAAGTATAATGCATGTAAATATATTACGATGCTGAACTAAGCTCAAAAGTATCTGAAATTTATTGTATTAGAAGCCTTGCATGTACTGCAGTATATCTTAAATGTTATCTGAAATGTTATTAAATACTGAAGCATATGTAAATACCTGTACAAAATGTGACAATGCTTTCAACAGATGGAATATGAGCCATGACGCCTCTATATTGTGCATCTTTATAGCATGCATACAAACATTAAACTTACATCTGCCAAATGCTATGCGGTCCAGCACAATGGAGTCTGAAACGTCTAACAAAATGGCAAAGTTAAGACCAGGTGGGTGCACAGATGGTTCTTTTGGAGCTGCTGGATCAATAACCAAGCTGTGCTTTTTCAGGACTTTAGCATTTGCTTCTGCCTGGTCTGGATCTCTTCCAGTCAATGCCTTTTCAAGCAGTTTGGCTTGATTCAGTGTCATTGGAAATCCATCCATGATCCAACTCTTTTCTGGTGGCAATCGACTACAACAAAAACAGAATCACCTTCACTAAGCACTCCACCTGCTATCAAATTGTTTCCCCTCTTATCATTATTAGCTCTTAAAAGAGATCAACTAAATATTTTGAAAGTTCTAAGAGTATAAAGTATCAAAAATGAAGATAACGTTTGATGTGTTTCTGTTTTATCAGTTGAAACAAGGTAAAACATTCTGGATGGGGATTTTGTTGGTACATTGTCCTCCCCACTGTCGAACTACCTTCCTGTTTGAACTACTGGAAGTGGCTTCAGAGATGGGGTTAATTTTCCCCAAATTTACTGTATTAGGGAATTTTTAAAAAAATTAATTTTATTGTGGTTACATCATATAAAACAACATTTCCCATTGTACATTTTACTGAACTATTACCGCTATCTTCCACTCCTCTCTGGATTTCAATACTGTTATTTCATTTTCATATCAACATTATGCATTGCATTACATTTGTTAACATACAAGATAGATCCTGCTCTTCGACCCTACTTTACATGTTCCATGATATTCCATTGATTTTTACTTCTAACTACTCATGCTACCATGAATGTATTAGGGAATTTTAACATCCATGCTGAAGCACCTTTAACAGGGCCAGCTCAGGATTTCATGGCTTCCATGGCAACCATGAATCTGTCTCAATTAATATCTGTCCCTATACATGCAGCAGGCCACATTCTCAATCTGGTTTTTGCTGGTCAGAGTGACAGTGATTTTGGGGTTGGGGTTGAAAGAATCCTATTGTCACAAGTTAAGTAAGAACCTACTTTGGGGTTGAAAGAATCCTATTGTCACAAGTTAAGTAAGAACCTACTTTGGGGTTGAAAGAATCCTATTGTCACAAGTTAAGTAAGAACCTACTTTGCAACAATCAGAGCAGGAAAAAAAAAACAATTCTTTGCCGCCACTATTACACCAGCTCAATCTTGTCCAGTGCAGGTGTTCCAGGTAGTTAAAGGGCTATTACATCCTACACTTCACACTGTTGGGGAAGTGCCCTCAGAAAAGCGCTGTGACAAATTTGCTACATATTTTGTGGAGTAAATCACTCATATTTTCATTTCTGAGTTGAACCCCACATTGAAGGTAGGGTCTAGGGAAGCAGCTGAGGCATGGACTTGTTTACCTTTGATGGATGAGTTTCAGTTGTTCAACATGATGATGTGGACAAGCTGCTTGGAGAAGTCAGGCCAACCATTTGTCTGTTAGACAAATGTCCATGCTGGCTAATTACAGGTGTCAGAGAAAGACTCACCAATTGGATAGTGGTGGTTGTAAATGCTTCTTTGAAAGAGAGCTATGTTTCAACCTCTTTAAAAAAAGCAACTGTGAGATCTTTGTTGAAGAAAACATCATTGGACCCCACCTCCGTAGGTAACTATTGGCCAGTCTTTAATTTCCCCTTTCTAAGTATGGTACCAAATTAAGCGGTGGAAACACAACTCTAGACTTTCTTGGATGAAACTGATTGCCTTGATCCATTCCAATGTGGGTTCAAACCTGGTTATGGGACAGAAACAGCCTTGTTTGCCTTGATGGATAACATACACTGGGAGTTGGGCAGAGGGAGGGAGTCCCTGTTGGTCCTTCTTCTTTCTCCAAAGTAATATCAGCTCCACATGTAGAGCTGCCCAATATTTGTTGTTGTTCATTGCTACTATTTCCCTCAGTTCAGGGTCAAACCTTGGCCCTTTTTCCCATATTTACAGAGCTGTATTTTTTTTGTGTCATCTGAGAGAGCATCTACAACTTTACTTAGTTTAACTGAAGTTGGAACACTTGATTTTTTTCTTAAGTTTTCCCCACAGACATACTGAAAATGATCTGGTTTTCCAGATTTGAAACAAGGCTTTCTTTACATCAGTATTAAATACAGGTTTAAATTGGCCTTTTTCAATAAAGGTAGAGGAGCTCAGCTTCTTCTTTAAATCTGAGTTGTGCTCTTTAGTTTAGTCATTTTAAAGGTTGGTTCAGTTGGAATGACAGTTGATATAGTCAGTTAGGGTAGTTAGAGAAAGGGTGAAGGAGCGAGTGAATGGAGGATTAGGGATAAAAGAGTCAGTCAGTCAGGTTTAGGAATTAATGAGTGTGTTTAAGGCCATTTCCACACTACACTGTTATAGGGCTATTGTTCCACTTTCAACATCCTATGGAATTCTGGGATTTGCAGTTTAGGGAGGAGCATTTAGAATTCTCAGCCAGAGAGCTCTTTGGCCTCAGTAAACTACAAACCCCAAAATGCCATAGGATGTTGGAAGTGGAATAATAGTACTATAACAGTGTAGTGCAGAAATGGCCTAAGAGTCTGAATTAGCTAGGAGTGGAATGTGAGAGTCTGAACTGTGTTCTAAATGTATTAAATAATTAATCTGTTTTGTTATATTCAACTTCAGTTAATAAAACATGGTTTTTGTAATTATATGTTTTTGGCCTCTGGGAATGCTGTATATTAGAAAGGCTGGATTCAGACAAAGTGTCTATGGTGGCATCAATAAATAGAGAGAGGCGGTATCTGGTGGGGATAAAAGTTGCATAATACCTCACAATATGATCTATGTTTGTGACAAAAAAGCCTACATTTGCTGCTGCTATGCCTCTGTAGTATCTTTAATTATGCTAGTTAAAAACTACTAACAGAGCAATTTAGCCTTCATCATGAGAAATGAAAATCTGACTCTGACAACAAATACATTTAACCACATTCACACATAATTAATCAGAAAATTCTCTTGCGTACCTAATGGCTTCCACCATGATGCCAACTAGTACTTCATCTGGAATGCTTTTTCCTTTCTTTAACAGAGTTTCAGCTCCTGCACCAAGCTGAGCACGAATAGAGAGCTGTGGAATTTACAATAAAATGTAAAAATGGATGGACAAGTTTGGGAAATGCACATTAATATGATTAAAAGAGTAGGTATTCCTCTCCCTTTCAGAAGTTCTGACATTATTAAAGACCATGTGCCTATGGTAGACCAGATGTATGTTACCAAGGTCATTTCTTAAGAGCTCAGGGTCAAATGACATTTGATAAATTGATTAAATTTCTGTAACACTCAGTAGGCAAATGCCTCCGGGGGGCTTACAATAAAAAAAATCTACTTAGTGCTCATAAAAATAAAAATAAAAAGAATAAGAAAAAGAATTACTATATTAAAAATAATATATTTAAAAGCTAGCAATAAAACCGATAACAAAAGCAATAAATTAAAAATTAAATGCCTGCCAGAAGAGGAAAGTTTTAATTTAACATTTCAGTGGTGAAGATGTCAGGTGAGTCCCTTGAGGAAGAGAATTCCACAAACAGAGGGCCATTACAAAGAAGGCTTTTGCCCTGGCATTTATACGGTTTGCCTCTTTGGGGCTGGTTTTCTTTTAACAAACAGCTGGAGTGGAGCATGGGCTGCAACAGGACTGTGATGTGAACTTTTTTAAAGCCTTTGCTTACTCCTCTTCACAATGGGAAGAACACTTCCAATGCCACTATATGTATATAAAGTAATATCACAACTTGGAAAAGCTTCCTTTTTGCACAGGCCATAGCAGCTGAGAAATCTCAGAGTTGCAGTCAAAACAGTAAAATTTCCAAGCTCTGGGCTCAATCTTCTTCAAGCTTGCTGCCACAACTATAATCTCTAGGAAGGGCTAGAAAGGGTTCCTATTCAAGCTGGGGTTTTGCCTGAGCAAAACAGTCTTTACTGGATTTCAGATTGTTCTCTGGTTCAGACTGCTGGCTCAATTCCTGGCTCCTAATCAATGCTTCTTACAGCTCAGATCTGACACTTGTCTAAAAAACCCATTTAAAAAAAATCCATGTCAAACATCAGGCTGGCATCAAAAGACTTACTGGTCTCAAACGAAGGGTATGCATTAAATTAACTGGATAGTTTTTGTTTTTGTCTCTGACACCACTTTTGAAATTCCCCTCTGTTTCCAAAATTTCCCATGTAGGTTTCTTGAACTGCTCGTTGAGAAAAGTGCATAAAGTTCAACTGGAATAATACAACTAGCTTCAAAGTTTTTTGGATTCTGATATATAAAGATATTACAGAACATGGACTACAATTTTCAGAATCCCCAGTGCTCAGTTGCAATATCTGCTGGATAGTTTCTGGGAGTGGTAATCCAAAAAAGTTGGCTTTCCCATACTCTGAGTTATGACTTTTTTAAATTGTGGGATCCAACAACTAAGTGATCACCTAGAGAGTCTTAGGTGAATTTATGAAAATTTAGGAAGACCTCAGGAGGATTACGGACCATGCTGTTTCATCTGATCTACCAAGTACTAAATCTAGGATCCTGACACACTCAAAGTATGTACCTATATGGTGTATGACCTAAAATAAAGTCAATGTGAATTGGAAAAGTGAATTGCTGTTAGTCTATGTTCATACATAAAACACTTGAAGACTTGAAGCAGATAGGAATGCCTCCCTCCTTCACTTCCCCACATCCAGTACGAGTGGTGGTCTTACAGAGGTATAAATCTGCAAAGTGTCCTAAAAGATAAATGGATTTTTCCAGTATTTATAGTACCTCAAAAACTTGCAAAACCTAAAGTCATACAGTTGAAAGATATCTCAGATTTTCTGAAGCCCAACCTTCTCCTATTGCAGATAATCCACTGCTACAACACCATGGATAAGTGGACATATCTTCTATGCTTAAAAAGGTATGATGAAATAGAGCCCCCATCTTGTAAAGTAGTATCTCTCACTGTCAGAGTTCACATCAAAATAAATTCTTCCTAATGTTTAGTTGGAACCTCTGTTCTTGTAACTTGAACCTCCTGAACATGATCCACTGTAACAGTATCACTGATACGTAGATATCTTGTCTGTACTTAAAAACCTCTTATGAAATAAGAGTTCTCCATCTTTGAAGGCAGTCTGTTCCTCTGTCAAAGAATTCACATCAATAGGAAGTTCTTCCTACTGTTTAGTTGCAATGTCTTTTCTTGTAGCCTGCTATTTTTTTTCGTGCACAAGAACAGAAGTTCCAACTAAACATTAGGAAGAAGCTTCTATTGACATGAGGTCTAGTGATAAGTCTTGCCTTCTGGAGCAAGATGAAAAAAAAATCCTGCATCATTGATTTCCCAGCCCTTCTGATGTTTAACATGACAGAACAGAAATGACAATGTGTCCAAACCAAACCAAAAAACTAAAACCAAAGAAGACCCACCAAGATGTGTGCATGCATACTACTAACAATAATGCTTCTGCTATCCAACACTAATTCTCACATTTTGAATAGTCTCAGCGTCTATACAGAAAGGAAGTTAAAATCCAAATGCATACTTTCGTTAATTCATTCTCATAGTCGCTCATCTCCTCTTGGTCACTTAGCTGATCTGAGCCTGATTTTTGTTCAGGTTCTAGGAATAGCAAAATACCAATAAGTACAGCAGTGATATTACAATATTAGCACAGGCACATTATACATGGAGTATTATCTCTGCAGTACACAAGTGTTTGCAGCACCAAGAAGTATCAAATAGCTACAGAGAGGTCTTTTCAATCATTTCACCATCTAAAAAAACCCCTTTTTTTCACATAGTAAAGAATACACAATGAAATTTACACTTGGGTCAACACAAACTTATCTTCTACCAATTAACATGAAGCGGTGTGTCCATTTATGTATGTGGCTTATGTTCTATACTTTTTTTAAAAAAATAAAACTTTCTGACTACACATACTGTAAACTCTTTCTTAAGTGTTATTTGACTGAGTTCTGACTTGCTCCAGCTACTTCAGAATCTTGAACACTGAAAAATGTATTATAAAGAGACATTTTAAAAGATTGTGAGCATTTCCTTTGAAGCAACCTTCCCAAATAGATTGCTGGGACACCTTCTATTGATTATTATACACCAAGTTAATTGTTTTTTACTTTTAATACGGCAACTTTCTCTAATTTGGTGCCCAGATTGTGTGTACTGATCTGTAATGTTGTTGCATGTGCTAGACTGCAATTCCCAGGATTCCTCAACTATTATGCTGATTGAAGGATTCTCAGGGTTGTAGTCTAATACATGTGAAGGGAACCAAGCTGGAAAGGCTCCAACTAGGCTTTTATTCAATGATTTATTACTGATTGCTAGTTTTATTGTTTCTTTGTTTTACAAATGTTTGAGATTTCACACTGTTTTGAGCACTTTGCTGCTGACACTTTGTTATATTTGTTATATTACGTTTTACATAAAGCTTTCATAAAAAGACAGAATTACCACTGAGATAATTCTTCTACCCTCCTGCTTTGGGCGAGTTATTTTGTGAGATATTTGCTGAGATAATGGCATACCTCTCTTCTCCTCAGAACTCACTCTCTACCACCATTATGGTTCCTTACAACCCACATCACAGCCTATTTTAAACCCTTCCTTCACATAGTAATTTCTTTTTTACTTTGTCTTCTGTTGCACAAGGGGATATGACATTATATGCATATTTCCACTCCTCCTGGTATGACATTCTATCCTCTTCTTGTCAGGATGAGTTGAGAGCTGGAACTACAAGATACCTCTTCAGAGAGGTGGAGCAGGAGACTACACACACTCCAGAAAGTTTGGAGTGATATGCCAGAACTCCACCACAGAGGTCTTGTAATACGACCCCTAATGTCCCTGGGTTCCCAGGCAAAATGCTGGCTGAAGCAGTCCTAGCTACAACTTCTGATGGAAAGGCTGCTTTCCTCTTCCCACTCACTTTCACCACATGGAGAAGAGAACCCTGGCACATTCAGGAGGTGGTCAAGGCTCAGCCAGTTCTCAAGGCACCAGCTGACTGTGCATTCCTCCCTCATGTAAGAAAGTGAGGAAGGATACCAGCTCCCTCCTTCTTCTGAGGGGTTGGGGCTTCAAGGCAGGGGTAAAATGGCTGAGGAAACTATGCTGAGCTAGATCAGATCTGTGGGACAGATCAGACTCACGGACTATAGTCTCTCTTCTCCTAGTGCGTACACAGTATATACAGCAGAACAGATTATGAGAAAACCACTCTGAAAATAATGTCCTGGCTTAGGAATCTACACAACTGCGGGACTTGACGCTTCCTAAATGGCCACACAGTCTTGTGCCAGACTCCAGAGAGGGGTCACCAGTCTGAGCTGACATGCAAGACAGAAGGCACAGCACAATTTTGACAACATAGAGTCTTTCATCTCCTACTCAGGAAGGAAAACCACAAATGTACATGATATGTGGTTCAGGACACTAATGATGGATCAGAAAAGGATAACATGAAGAAAGAGCTATCAAAGCCTTTACCTATCACCCAGATGGCTGGGTTGTTTATGTAAGATCTCGTTCTGCTCAGCTATTCACCTTGCACTGGTTCCAGCTACCAAGCTGGACAGCCCCCATAATTTCAGCTGTCTTTCCTTGCTGGACAGCTCCATCATCTCACTGGTAAGGTGAGGAATTCAAGCAAAATAACAGAGCACTTAAACACTATGCTTGCTATTTTTGTCTGTACTTTCATTTTTCCCTTTCAACTAGACCAACATTAGCACATCTGTTTGCCAGCATGACATGGCCAGTACTTCTCTCTGTTTCTAGCAAACCTCCAGGGCCAGCTGTGTCCTTCCAGGGAGGGTATGCCTGCCATCACAGACTGAGCCCACACAGATTGAGCCTTTTGGAATCTTAAGCTGATATGTGGAGTCTTAAGCAAGATCTGAATAGAACCATTAGAGAAGAGTTACTTTTTTAGACTGTAGCTCTCAGAATATCCCAATCAACATGGCCAATCACAGCCTGGAGAGCCTAGTTAGTTGGGTAAAAAATCTTCTGCATCTTCTGGGATCAATGTACAGGTTTTAATTTACTATTGATTTGCAAGCCGAACCCCAATTAACTTCTCATGAGATATACAAGATGTCTACTATACTACTTATACTTGCCAGGTATTTTATCAATAGGGATGCTGGAGAACTTTTTTTTATAGCAATCCATCCTAATTCACAAATTCAGGACTAACATGTAGATTTGAAAGCATATATCTTTTGAGGAAAGAACTCCGGTATGAACTTTGTGGTGAAACTATTGGCTCAGAAAATGCATACAAAGTACATATTTTAGGGTATGGCTGAGTAACTTGTGGGCATTCAGATGTTATAGGACTATAACTCCCATTGGCCCTAGGAAGTACAGTCAGTGACAAGAGATGTCACCCCTGAAGGGTGACAAATTGCCCATCCTTATTTTAGAGGAAGAGCCAGCATGTTGTAGTGGTTTGAGCATTGGACCATGACCCTGGAGACCAGGGTTTGATTCCTCACTCAGGCATGGAAACCCACGGGGTTACCTCGAGTGTGTCACACACTCTCCGACCCAGAAAATCTATAAGGGGCACCATAAGTTGGAAACAACTTGAAAGTAAACAACAACAACAATTTTAGGGAAATCCATATTTAAAAAAAGTATATTTTATGGGAAATGATTTCCAACATGCTTATTTTAATAGGAAATCAGCATAATTTAAATGGGATTTTTTGCCATTTTTTAAAAAAGAAAACAAGGCAGAACAGACACATGAAACTAAAATAAGCTTAATTACAATTGCTAATCCCAGCTGAACAACTATCACAGTGAATCAACGGAACTTGCACAAGTAATGATTTACCAAGTTCCCATTGCACCAATGGGACTAGCAACTGGAATCAGATCATGTACTGGAAAAAAGAATGAACCGTCCCAGTCGCATAGAGACGGTGGGGGGGAGCAATGGGACTGGTTTGCCCTGGGCAGCAATGTTTTTGGGGCATCCTGGCCCGTAGCCACATCCCCACATGCCCTGGCCACACACCCCTGCACCACAACCATGTCCCCAGACACAGTGGCCACGCTTCCATGTCATAGCCCCACCCCCTCCTGCTCTCCCTCCACACATTCCAAGCTCTGCCACTGAACCGTCTATCCCTACTTAAACTAAGGGTGACTGCATTGCCCTATCCCATTTTTTAAAAAATTCCCCTTTGACCTGAGTGTTGTTCCTGTTGGATTCTATGTAGAATTATTGAAATTCTGGAATTGGAATATGGGACAGCTTCTGGAACTAGAAAACGACACAGTGTGCCACAGTTTTTGGTTGATGTTGGCTTATACATGTGAATGTCCTTTTTTGGATACTGCTGGGGTTTGCTGTTCTCATTCTCACTCTACAGTGCTCAAAGCCTCCCCTCACTGATGTACCATCAAGCCCTTGAAGTCATCCCACACAGCCATTCCATGCTTTGTAGTGGAATGCAGGATCAGAGAAGCATCTCGCTACATCCTCATAAGTAGATACACAATGACGACATCAGTGCTGAGATCCTTCCGGGGCCTCAGCACCTCTGTAAAAACCCATGTGGACTTCTGGGAATAGTGTCATTTTGCAGGGAGAATACAATGGGGGGATTTTTGCACAAAACCTGCACAATTTTTGCAACCTCCTCCCCACTAACCTGGTATATATTTCTGCACAAAATAATTTCTTGAAACACTTTGGGATGTGCACCTGGCAAAAACTTTACACAACTCTTGCCTCTGTGTAGTCCTTTTCAACCGGGTTACCTGATCGTCAGTAAACTGATTTTTCAGCTGGGAAATAAACAACAGCAAACATAGTGGGCCCTCCTTACCTGCAGCCTCCAGATCCATAATTTCAAGTGACTATGGAGCATTGCATCCTATACTTAAAATGGCAATGATGCACACACAGACAAGCTGAAGCATCAACATGCACATCACTGTAATTAAGTACTATGGGACGCAAGCATTCATGCTTTTCTTTATTCACAGGGGTTCCTGGAACAGAATCCCTGTGGATACAGCGGATCCACTATATTCTTTCCACTGTAATATTTACAAAATGACATGTAATCGATGCTAATTCACACTATATATAATCAACGCCATGTAGAGGAGGGAGAGGGCTTGTTTTCTGCTGCTCCAGAGACTAGGACAAGGAGCAATGGATTCAAGCTGCAGGAAAGGAGATTCCACCTGAACCTCAGGAAGAACTTCCTGACGGTCAGGGCTGTCCAGCAGTGGAATATGCTGCCTCGGAGTGTAGTGGAATCTCCTTCTTTGGAGGTTTTTAAGCAGAGGCTAGATGGCCATCTGTTAGGAGTGCTTTGAGGGTGTTCCTGCATGGCAGGAGATTGGACTGGATGGCCCCTGTGGTCTCTTCCAACTCTACATTTCTATGATTCTTGGATTCTATGAAAATACTATATTTGCCAGATCCAAATCTTGTACATGTTTCATTCTAGTTTTTGTATTTAACTTTAGGTCACATTTAATATTAATATCCTAAAATATATCTATATTTTTAAAAGGTTACCTTTTGTCTCCTCTGCAGCTGTCATGTGTAGGTTCACTTCTGCTATGTCATAGTAAGCTTTTAATGCTACTACTGAAGCCCTAGAAGCTTCCTTCAGGACCTTTTCAATCCAACAAACAAAAAAGCAATCAAATGAACCATTAACAATCATTACTTTTCTCACATGAAAGAGGAACAGGTTCTGGATAACTGTTTCTATAAGAAAGGGGTACTGAACGTTATATAATAGTCTAAGGATTTCATAATAGTCTAAGGATTTCAGCAAGATTTCTGCCAAATCAAACTCCAAGTTCAACACTTCATTATAATAGTGCTTTGTCAAAAATTTCACCCACATTAAAAAAAATCCATTTGGTTTTGAAAAATTTCTAAGAGGAAGACTCATGTGTGGATTAGCTATATTAACTTTAGTAATGAAGCGGCCAAGTGTTACGTGAATTTCCTGTCTTTCGTTTCAAATTACCTCTGCAGTAATCTACAGTCACCCTGCTTTCCCATGACGCTTTTTCAAATTAGGAAGAATGGGTAATCAGGGAAGCTGCAGAGCAATGGAAAAGTATCTAACAGAAAAGGGAGGAAAACTCATCAATCTTGGCCACTTTGAAGATAATGGTAAGCTAAAAGATACCATTGAAATAAATTCTAAAAAAAATGCTAAAGCACCCTGAAAATAAGGTGAGAAAATGGGCATCACTTTCAGAGGGGAAAAGAAAAGCTTTGGGGGAATTTGCAGCTTTACATTTCATTTCCACCACACGCTCAGGTATGTATATAAATTTCTGCCAACTGAGGCAACACTCCATGAAAGCCTATGCCAATCAAAACTTTTTAGTGTCTTTTATTTGGGAGGAAATAGGAGGATGGGCTTTAGCATAACAATAATTTTCTACAATGGCCAACATGCTGTTTCTGGGAAGGGACAAAGTTTCTTCCCCTTCACTCTCCCACACTTTTCTTTCTTTCTCTCTAGTATTCAAACAAGTGTTGTCCCTCTAGCTATTGTAATTCATCATTCTGTCAACAGCCACTTGGTGCAAATTCACCTAACCCCTCTTAGAAGTCATTTATTATTGACCATCATAACATTTTCTGGCAGTGAGGTCCATTCATTAGTTGAATGTCCCATGCAAAGAAGCCCTTTCTTTTGCCTGAGCCTTCTGTCAATCCGTTTCAGCAGCTACAGAGTACAAATATGATTTTATAAAGTGCCCTATCACTACAGATCTCAGGGTGGGGCTCAGGCATTAAAAGCAAACTTTGAAGCAATTATAAAACACTATGAATAACTTAAAAAAATCAACATATTTTAAAAAAAGAATAAAACAAACTAGAAGCTAAAAACAGCAACTGAACAGGTGAGACCCAAGCCATGGGCAGCTGGGTGCCAATATTGAGCAAACATCTATCTAATAGTTACTTGGCTCTCTAATAGTTACTTGGCTCTTCAGGCACTGTCTTGAGAGAAATGCATAGAATCAATTCACTGACCATGGATTTCTCTTTTAAAGACCCTGATGAAATGAAAAGGATTTGCCCAAGAATATGGCAGCCCATGTAAATAGTCCATGTGAACAAGCCTCATCATGGGCTTGTATCCTTGTGATTTTGCACATGGAGGAAGGATGCTATTTGGATTTTCTGATTTAGGAACCAAGACATCTTGGGCAGCTTAGGTACCAAATCTCGGGGCTGAGAGCACAAACAGATCACAGAATGTTGCTTGGTTTGGCCAAGATTACAAGATCTGGCTGCAAATCACCATTCTACAAAGAACTTTTAAAGACTTACAGCAATTTGATTCAAGGAAGGGATATCCACTTTAGAGACTGGAATCAGACTTGTTTCACTTGCCATTTCATTTTCATGATAGGCTTTGATAGCGTCTGCAATCAGTGTATCAATACACAACACACGGATGCTGCAAGCTGACACACAGAAAACCAGACTGTCAAGCAGTTAGATTTTAGGACATTGTAAAAGAAAACTAGGGAATTTTCTCACACAAGCACTGAGTATGTCATTTTATGAACACTGGAAACATTTCTGATTGGTTGTACTTTAAGTCTATTATTCCCAAATAGGAGACTCAAGTCAATCAACATAATAGGTATAATAATAAAGTACATGTTCTGTGTGCAGAAGACCCCAGGTTTAGACCCTGGCATTCCTTGCAACAAGGAAGTAGGATTTGGAGTGATTTCTGCTCAAAACCTTGGAGAGTTAATGCCTGTAAGAGCAGAGATCATACTAAGCATCTAAACATTAGGAAGAACTTCCTCATGGTAAGAGCAGTTTGACGGTGGAATATGCTGCCTTGGAATTTGGTGGAGTTTCCTTCTTTGGAGGCTTTAAAATATAGGCTGGATGGCCACCTGTCAGAAATGTTTTGATTGTGTATTCCTGCATGGCAGGGGTTTGGACTCAAAGGCCTTCGTAGTCTCTTCAAGCTCTATGATTTTATAAGCAAAGACAGACTCGATCTGGATTAGAGTGTAAAGCGTCAAATGTTCATGTATTGTTATAAGCCACAAGAACCTTGAAAATGGAACTCTAAACATTCAGAAGTGAGTGTTGGAGCAGTGAAGTATAGAAAGATTATCATAGCTAACAGCTTAATATGCAGTGGTTATATTCATCTATCCAGTGGTTAGTTGGAGTCTACATGGTACCTAAGTGTAATTAACTTTCTTTGGATTGAGTTTATGCAAATCACATTCAGCAGAACATCTCTACCATCGATTCCATCTACCTCTGCTATTGTCAGGATCATTTTCTAAAGAGAGCACAGACAAAATGAGTACCAATGAAGCATGAGTCTCAAGAAAGAAAGAAAGAAAGAAAGAAAGAAAGAAAGAAAGAAAGAAAGAAAGAAAGAAAGGGAAGCAAGCAGGCAGGTAAGCAGACAAGAAAGAACGTCTCTACCTTCTTCCAAGAACTTTAAACATGTGCTTTTGCCACTGAAGAGCTTTCCCAAAATACATCCCTTGATTGGAAATGGAGAAAATACAGGTGGAGGTGGCTCAGGCTCTGGAGGATAGAATATTTCCATCAGTCTGTGAACCACATGACCTAGTATTATGTTACTGGGCGGAGGTTTATTTGCTCTGATTTCTTCAGGTGGGTACCATTCCCCAGTCATAGTCTGTAGCAGTACAAATCACAAGAGAAAATTAATTAGAAAACATTCCAGCCAGTACTGTTGCTAAGGGCACCAAATAAAGACTGTAACCCCATAGATACTTACTGGGCAGAAAACGCCACTGAACTGGCTAGAACTTATACCTGATCAAAGAAGCAACAATATCTGGTTGCAATCATTTTGAAGTTATTTCTATACTAGAATCATCAAGATGCTTACAAATACTACCTACAGATAGGGAGCAGGGAAAATCCCAAATCTGTAGTCACTCAAAAGCACATGAAGACATGTGTGTATCTTTTTTCAGTAGCCAGACCAATAGAACCCTCTAAGTGTGTTGAACATATGTCTCTACTTCCCCAGTTAATTAGCACATGTATGGATTCTACACATGCATGGCTGCTTTGAAGTAGGAGTACAAATCTTTGTTTATCACATTCTTGCATGTGAGAACCACAAAATTAGCTTCAGAAGACCACAAAAAGAGCCCCAACTAGAGGGATCAGACTAAACTAGATTGGAACAGAGGCCTATCTAGTTCAATTCTACGTTCACACAGCAGCCTGCATTTGGCTATGGGAAACCCTCAGCAAGACATGAATGTAAATAGCATTCCAATAAGTTGATAGGAAAGTGCACAACATCATTTTCTTGTTTAAATGCAATGGCAAGCTGCAGATTTTTTGAGCCCAAAGTAACTAAATGATTCTATGTGCACAAAAGGGGAGGGAGGGAGGGGGAAGAAGGCTCATTCCTTTCCTCCAAATCTTGGCTTAGAGGATCAGAAATATTAATGTAAACCAATCCATCAAACTAGTTTGAACTACGATTCAAGGATTTACAATTCAGGGCTAGGTATTCTGCTAACACGCAGCTTCTCTTGCTTGCCCTATTATATGCTAATCTTAATGTGAATATATCGGTGTGTATCATGCCAGAGCTCCATGACATCCAAACAGGGGATCTCTCATTCCTTGTTAACAGACTAAGAAAATGAGCCATAATCACGTTTGGGAACTCTGGCTTTTCATGCAGAAACTTGTATGCTCAGCTCTTGTACCAATTTAAAGCTTCATAAACCATTAAACCTTGAACAGTCATCCAACCAGGTCATTATTGTGTTATTCCCTAGCATCTTCTTCTGTGTGTATCTGAAATACGTTGCCACTCTGCCATCTCAGAAAGCCATTTAACTTCTTAGAGAAATTCAAGAAATAATTTATATCTAAACTCATCATATATTATCTTGGTTAAGTCTGGAACAGGAATACATAGCAGACGGTGATAGTGGAATGACAGACAAGGAGTCTGACAATACAACAATAAAACAATTGCTTTAAATGGAAAAGGACTGCTAAAGATTCATGTTTGAATACATAACTGGAAGGCAAACAGCATATCAGGAGGGAGATATGCTACAGTGTGGCATCCCACCTCCATTTGTCCACCTTAGTTGTTCTTTCATGGACTTCTACAATGTCAACAGCCCATACCTACTTGCTTCTGCAATATGGTGAGGCAATGAAAGAGAATGGGTTTTGTGCACTCATTGTATGGTTTGCATGTCTCAAACACACTGAATCTCAAAAACTCCAGAAGCCTCTGAATGAAACACCTTCAAGTAGATATTGGACATGATGAAACAACCATTTCTCTGAGACCTAGATGTGGTCAGGGTCCAAAATGCTATCCTCAGTTACGGACTAAGTGAAACAATGGTAACTAAGTCAGCTTTATATTTAAGAACTAGTAGCCATAGCTGAACATAGGGACACTGGAAGATGAGATGAACCATTGCTCCATGTAGTCTAGTACTGTCAACTCTGATATGCAGCAATGGCACTCCAGAGTTTCAGGGAAGATTCCTTCTAAGCTTTACCTGACGATCTGGTAGTCTCCCATCTGGTGGTCTACAGAGATCTGACTCTTCTTAGCTTCTGATCTCAGACAAAATCAAATGTGTTCAGGGTTGCACTTTCCTGTGCCTACAGGTAGCAAGTGCTATGAGAAGCAGTTATGTGTAAGTCATGCTGATCTGAATCACTGTTGTTAACAGCTGTCAAGTCAACTTTGACTTATGATGACCCTATGAATGAGAGATCTCGAAGTCACCCTATCACCAACAACCCTGATCAGGTCTTGCAGACTCAGAGCTATGATTTTCTTGAATTTATCCATCTGTAATGAGGTCTTCCTCTTTCATTGTCTTTTATCTTGCCAAGCCTATTTTTCTTCTCTAGTGAGTATGTCTTCTTAAGATATGGTCAAAGTATGACAGTCTCAGTTTAGTCATCATAACTTCTTGGAAAGCTTCAGGCTTGATTTGTTTTAGGACCCATTTATTTGTCTTTTTGTGAGTCTACAGTAGCTGTAGAACTCTTCTCCAGCAGTACGTTTAAGATGAGTTGATTGTCTTCCTATCTTCTTCACTGTCCAGCTTTCATAACAATACATAGGAATTGGAACCATACATAGAAATTGGAAATACAATGGCGTAGACAATCCTGACTTTGGCGTCCAATAAATCTTTACACGTGAGGATCATGTCTAGTTCCTTTATAGCTGCCCTTTCTAGTCTTCTTCTTCATATGCAGGTAGTAAAAGGGGTTATCAAGGTTGAAAGGAAGTTTGGTAGCAAGGTCACAGCTATTCTGAATCCAGCAGTCACAATAACCAATGCTACATGGGAAAGACATACACTATAAGGTAATGTGGAAGTTGAGAATCCAAATACATTCACAAACAGGAAGTGCACAAAAGCTACTTCACTTTCTAAAATTATGAGTTCATTGTCAAAAGCGTCTTCCTTGAAGGAATGTGTCATCACATCTTTTTTTAATATAGTTCTTCAATGTATTATTTCCACTGGCTTTTTATTTTATCCTGAATGTGTATTATGTTTCCTTATTGGTCATATAGCATCCCTACTCTTAGTCATGTTTTTCTTTACTTTCTCAGATGTTGTGAAAGAGATCTTCTGTTCTACCTTTTTCTTTGCATTACTGTAATATTTTCTTTTGTTCTTGCACACAAATTGTAGAACAGATTCTGAGCTTGTTCGTGTTGCCTTTTGCTTCTTGTTTATACTTAATGAGTTTCACCTGTTAGCCAATGAGGTTTTCTTTCTTTTTGGCTACAGATAGTTTGTTTTTGCATTCTTCCCCAACAGCATCCTGACTTTGGTGCAGACTTTTTCTGGCTCAATTAGGCTTAGTATTGCAAGTCTGTTTTATAGATGGTCTTTAAATTTTACAGGGAAGTTCTTCAGGTTGTTTTTTGGCACAATGATTTTAGTATGCTCCTTTGGTTTTATTCTAATTTTTTAAATTAGCAATTCATGATTTGTGCTCCAATCTGTTCCCAGACATGTTTTAGAAGGGAGAATGGGGCTTCTTTTGCTTCTGCTTCCAATAATATTAATCCATTTGAATTCTGTATTAGCCATACAGTAATGTTCATATATTATAGTTGTCTGAAAAATGTGTTTGCAATGAATAAACTGTTGGCCTCACAAAATGGGATAAGCTGTGTTCCTGCCTTGCCTTTTGATCCTAGGACAAATTTTCTGACAGGATTTGGTTCTGTTCTGCTTCTCACTTTTGCTTTCCAATTGTCTATGATTATCAACATGTTATGTTTAGATGTTTGACTGACTTCCGTCTAGATTCTATCTTCTACCTCTGTAATTGGAGCATAAACTTAGATTATTGTTATACTGACAGGTTTTCCATGAAGTGCTATTTATATTATTTGACCAGACTTTGAATTATATTCCCTTGACTGCTTTTACAACATCTCAGATCCCTTTTAACACAATCCTTTTTTCATTTCATTTCATTCATTCCTGAGCAAAACAATGTCTAATTATCTGATTGAAAATATCCCACTCCTGTTCACTTCAGCTCATTCACCCTAGGCTTGCAAGGTTTAACCTCCCCTGGTTCGTGTTTTCATATTCCATTATTCATGTTCCTCATATTCCATGTTCCCACTATATTGTGCAGCTTCAAACTTCCATTTCACCTCTGAAAATGCCAACAGGTGAACGTCCATTCAGTTTGAGTCCAGTTGCATCATGAGATGCAGCAGTACTCATACTTGTCTTCTGTTCCTTCCCCAGTTGAGTGTCTTCCATCCTGGGAGTCCCATCTTCTAGTTATATCTCTTGCTTCATTTTGGATCGTCTCATTATTATAGGATTTTTTAAGGCATTCAAAAGTGGTTTACCATTTACTTCTGTGTAGTAGTAACAAGATTTAGATAAAGTGTTCCTGCTGTTGCCTCTGAGAGATCCTCCTCTCTACCCTCCACAACACATATCTGCTGCTGCTCAGTAGTTGTTTGGCACATCTAGTCTGACTACTTGAGGAAAAGCCTGTCTGGCTTGGGAAAACCCTATCAGTAATGATGTATAACCTCAGCATCAGCATAATCTCTTACCACACAGGAGTATACAATCCGACCAGTGCAGAAAGGTAGAGCTGATGTGGGAGCAGACTACTAACATCTTTAAAACAGCAGATCAATGAGATCCCAGAGTTCTGTGGCTTTGGTAGCCTTTCCTCTTCATTTTTGGATTTCATTCACAGAAAACTCATTGAATCTACAAGTCTATTTTACAACAAGCAATCTATGGCATCAAGAAAACCATTTTATTTTAGCAGAACACTATTTCTGATAAATATGAAAAGCATTGTATATTATGCATAGGAAGCTGAATTAATTCTGAATTATCAGAATCTTCTCAGCAGTACTCTTTTCACCGGGGGTGCATACTCTTCTTCACCCCAAAGGCCATACATAAAATGATTCAATGATTTTATACTGTTTGTATTTTTTTCACATTATAAGTTTTTTTTCTTTTGTATTATCAAGATTTTAGGTGTTTTAATCTTATTGCAAGCCACCACGGGTCCCCTGTTGGGAGAAAGGTGGTGGAGACAATAAGCAAGATCTGGTTTCTCTTCTCTCAGACTGGAATGGCAGCTTCCCCTCCCTACCGCCTCACTCTGCCAAAGAGCCTTGCCACTTTATGCACAGCCCAGACTGTCCCTAAACACCACCACCTTTGCATAACCAGGGTAAAGCCTTTCAGTTATTAACCAAATCTCCTTTAAAGATTTATGGTAGTGTGGTTCTGCTTCGTTATAACCACTGAGAATTATTCAGTTGAGAACAATTTTATAGGAAAATATAATAAAATCTTTATTAATACAGCAAATAGAATAACTATTGAGTCTGCATGTATGTCTAAGTTCAAACAGATCTTCAGAGTGTATTTAAACTGTCTTTTTACAACAGCATACAGTTCACACATGCATACACAGACAGCCCTCTGGATTTCCTCTTTGCCAGAGGCTATGTTCCCAAATTTAGGCTGCTCTCTCTGACCAGATTTAACAATGGGTGGATTTCACTTCTGCCCCTTCTCTAGGCTTTTCCTGAGAAAAAACTCCACTCATTCAACCCTCCCCCCCAACTGAATGAGAACTCCACTGGCAGAAAGATTTACCTTTGCTCCCCAAAAGTCTGACTCTACTGGAAATTTCTCTCAACCAAACCAGTGTGCCTGCTATAAATATATTTCCACTTAGGCCTCCAAACCCTCCTCCCCAGTAAAGTAGCTGGGCTTTCCTCTGGAGTGGCCATTCTGGCTGCCTGGTAACCTGTTGCTAGGTGGCTTTTCTACAGCTCAGGATATCACTCCCCCTATACTCCATCACTGGTGGTATCTAAACTAAGCAATATAAATAATATATAATGTTTCCTTGGGCATCATGATTACATGCATAGGCAAATTACATAAATAAATCCCTCTTTACTTACAGGGACAGAGAGCTGTACTGCCCCACCAAACCACCAATTCCCAGATTCCATAGGATGCAGTCACGGCATTTAAAGTGAAATCATAGTGCCATAATTGTGTAGTGTGATTGGAACCAGAGAATCTGCTATCTACCACCCTCTCACAGCAATAGTGGAAACATCTGTATAAAAGTGGTGAGAAAGTCAGGAGGAGGGGGTGGTTCAGGGGAGGTGTATGTAGTCCAGAGGTGGGTTCAATATGCCTTATTGGCTACAGGTTGTATATCCAGGATCAAGAGACTGGCAATAGTTCTCCAGAGTGGACTTTGTGAATACAAAGCATGGATCTAAAGAGAAGTCAAAATTTTTCAGTATACATTTTTTAACAATATTTGTTGAGATTTTCCATTTTCCTCTTATGCTGAGAAAAGGCATAACTTTTTTTGAATATTCTCTGCCACTTGTGAATGAAAGAATGACTGCATATGTTTAGTAGCTGCAGTTTTCTTCACAACAAGCAGAAGGATGCTAGGTCCTGGGCATTGAATACAACGTCAAAGGATGGCCAAGTTGCCAATTGCAGTTGCTGCTGTTGATATTTGTAGTGGAAGCTGAAGTCTGGGAGGTGGGGGAGAAAAAAGCTGTGTTACTGACACAGTTGTTGACTAGGTATTGCAGAATTTCTCCTTGGATTAATCTGGGGAAACAGTCTCTCCAGTTCTTTTGCTGACAAACAGGATGGAGAATTTCAAGAGACCATCGTTACAGAGCTTTAATTCTATTGCTATGACCTTTCGTTAGCATAATACTTCTTAGTCTTGAAGTAGAAACCCCATATATAGTTATAAAATATGGTTAAGTTTATAGAATGTTTGGAAAAGATTCTCCAGAAAGTGTACCAAATCAATGAAGTAGCCACGAGAGAGGATTAGTCTAGCTTGCCTCGATATGCTCATAATTATAGCAGTGAATATGAGGAATCATCTGAAAGTGCGTCACAAGTCAAGGGATTTCCACATGCTGCATTAGCAGAGATAGTGGTGAGTTCTTGTTTATGGATGCAGAGTACGGTCATTATACACTGAAATGTTCCTGAACACTGAAATGTTCCATAACGTATTGTCTGGAATGAAAACATCGGAGAAGTAAGGGTGTCAGGGAATATTGCACATTGCAAAACCTCAGAGGGGCGGGCAAGAAGAAATGTCTTTCTATTATGATCCTGTAAAACTGTCTTGCAAACTGGTTTCAGGGCTCCTTGGCTCTTTGGAAGTTATTCCAGCCAAGTGCCTGCGCGCATAACCCAATAAATCTTTTTCCTTATCTTCTTTTGGTCTCTGAGTCTCAAAATTCCTGCTACAGTCTGAGCTCAAGGTGACTGCGATGGCATTTAAGGGCATAAGCTGCTTAGGACATTAATACATAAAGGAACTCTTCTTATATATGGCTGCTTTGGTGACTGAGGTCTCTGGGAGTTGCCTTCCTGCCAAACATGGGGAAGCATTTGCTTTGCTGTGGCACCGCAGTTGTTGAATGCCCTCCCCTTAAAGGCTTGGTTGGCACTAACGTTGGTGTCATTTAGGCACAGAGTTAAGACAAGGCTTTTTATTAAAGCCTTCAGGTTTTATCCAATTTGTACATGTACACGGTTTCAACTGGTTTCAAATTATTAAACAGTTATCTTTTTTAAGACTGCAAATTATTTTTTACTGTTTAAAATTTTAAATTGTTTTACACAACTTGAATTAATTTTATTGCATGCTGCTATGAGATCCTTGGGTATAGGGCAGATATCAAAATTCGTATAAAATAAAATAGTTGCTATGCCACTAAGCTCTAGGAAGCTTATATTCAAAATTATATCAGAAAGGAACAAGGGTAATAACTTTAACTTCAAAAAAATTCCTTTTGATTAGACACTGTATGGCATCTTCTGCTTGAAAAATTGCCATAGCTGCTGTCTATCAGTACTAGCAATATTGGCCTAATTGTCTCTGATTCAGCATAAGGCAGCTTCCTGTGTTCCCTATGAAGATTATCAAAAGCAGCAGCAGACATCTGAATGCACAGTTTTCGAGATGAGATGATTCTTTCAGTTCTGTACATTCAGTGACATATATGTTGATCTGTCTAGCATTCTGCTCTTTCTGAATTCTCAGATGAACTAGGAAAGATGTAAAGTCAAAGGCTTTCACGGCCAGAATCCATAGGTTGTTGTGGGTTTTCCGGGCTTTGAGATTGTGTTCTATTAGTATTAGTATTTCCTGACATTTCACCTGCATCTGTGCTGGTATCTTCAGAGGATCTGGTGGCATAGAAGTGAGACAAAGTATATATACTTGTGTAGTCCCTGGGTGGGAGGAAGAAATCTGCATATGTTACAGTTGGCCTGTGTGATGGCCTATTGGCCTACTATGTCAGACTACACAGAGAGGCCATTGAAATCCATAAACACATGGACAATTTCAACAGGAAAGAAGAAACTCGGAAAGTAAACAAAATTTGGCTACCAGTACTGAAGAACAACAGGACTCAAAAATATGCCAATAAACACCACCCAGACTCTGGAGGTCCCTCTACAGCAGCGGTTCTCAACCTGTGGGTCGTGACCCCTTTGGAGGTTGAATGACCCTTTCACAGGGGTCGCCTAAGACCATAGGAAAATACGTATTTCCGATGGTTTTAGGCTCCATTCCCTCCTCGGTGGTGGTGCGCAAGCGCGAGCCACACGCTCGCGTCCTCCTGCCCCCTTTGGCGGGAGCGCGTGCGGCCACAGCGTCGCCACAGCAGGAGTGGTGGTGCGCAACCTCCTGCCCCCTGTTCAGAAGGGACTGAAATTGCTTCCCTTCTCCGCTAACGGGAGAAACTCCCATCTGACGGGCCAGCTTGGGGGGGGCAGCGGCAGCATGGGGGACAGGCCCCCTCCTCACCACGGCCCCTGCCCCACTCGCCACGGAGGAGGGCACTGCGGAAGGGCCGGGGCCGCAAGGTGGCACTTTTCCGGGGGTGCGAGCTGCGCCCGGCGCGAAAAACAAAGGCGTTGGGATTCCTCCCCCCCCGGCCAGGGTCGACACTTTGGAAACTTTTCCCACACTGCCCCCCCGCGGAAACGAGAACGAAGCAGAAGCAGAGCCCGGCGGGGGTTCTCGGAGTTTTTTCCCAGGGGAGACGTGCGGCTCCTCTTTCCCTCCCTGCGCACCCCCCTGTTCCTGCCGGGGGGGAGGCATTGTAAATAATAAATAAATAATTTTATGGTTGGGGGTCACCACAACATGAGGAACTGAATTAAAGGGTCGCGGCATTAGGAAGGTTGAGAACCACTGCTCTACAGGAAACAATACAATGGACTGCTAATGTACTTAATGCACTGTTATGCATATCCCCTGACTAACAATATCCCTTGACTAACAATACAATCCTGGGGGATATCTCATTTAACAACAGGCCATCACACAAGCCAACTGTAACATACGCAAACTGCTTCCTCCCACCTGGGGACTACACAAGTATATATACTCTGTTCACTTCCACACCACCAGATTCTTTGAAGATGCCAACCAAAGACGCAGGCAAAATGTCAGGAGCAAATACTAATAGAACATGGCTCAAAGCCTAGAAAACCACAACAACCTATGAACTAGGTAAGCTTTTAAAACTAATTTTAATATTGACATTGGCAGTAATATAGAGATGTCATTTCATGCCTAATGCCCATGTGAAGCTTGAAAAAGCTGCAAAAAAAAGAAAAAGGAAATTGGATCCTACTGTACATACAAGCACATCAATATTCCTTTTGCATAGCATTTTACTGATGCGTTTAGGTGCTCCTGCACATTGGTAAAACAATAAAAATCATCTTATACAAGTACACAGAAAATTACATTAAAAATGGTTTGGGGTTTTTTTGTTTTGTTTTTTGGACTGTCTTATGAACACACAGGGGTACATTCATAACGTAAATGAGGAAAAGACGATATGTGAAAGGAAGTGAAGGAAGTATGAAAATATTCTGCAAAAAGGCAGACAACAAAAAACAAATAGGAGAATCTAAAGTATCTGTTCTGCACTGAAAACAAGGACACCTAATCTGTAACTCTGAAATCTGTAGAGAAGTTGTAACAAGACAGATTTTAGAAGGATCCTAACAGCTGTCACATATGCTAATCATGGTGCAGATGCTCATTTCTAGGCTTACTTGGTCCTACCTACATACAGGCTACCCAAGGCCAATAAATGAATGTTTAAAAAGTGCAGCTGCATCTGGAGCAGGGCCTTAATATTTTTACAAAACTACCAATATGAAAAAATGTTAACATGCAGCAAATTATTTATAACAAAGCTGAAATGACGGCTTAATAAGAGAGCTTTAAAAAGATTAGCAATAACAACTCCACACAATTCCATCTTTATAAGGGGAACCTAATTTGTTTAGGCCAGGGATAGTTAAATCACCAATTGAAATTGTGGTTGCGATTGTTTTTGTGCACTCAGGAGACTAGCACATTAGTTACAACACTTAAAGGATTTTAAATGTGTACACAACACTCCCTATTCACTTCTGTTTCATAGCCCAAAGGATGGTGCAATAAATGATAGGCTTCCCCCATTTATCTGACAGGTTAGGGACTGAAGCACTGTCAGAAAACGGAATTGGTTGAAAATCAGAACTCACGTACTGCATTGTAGGAAACATGAAGAACTTATGGAGACTCATTTAGTACTGACCACAAGCGCAATGCTTGCAAAGTCTCCCAATTAGCTTATTACATCCCCCTCCAGCTCACTTTACAAGCAGCATACACATGCAAGTAAATCCAAGCAAGCCTTTGTAGGTAAAAAGAACTGATGAAAGAATGGAACCCCGATGAAATTAATGTCCTTAATTTGGAAGCCTCAAAAGAGTCAGATAATAGGGTATCAAAAGGTGATGCTTCCTGTACTGTTCGTCAAAACCAAGTAGAAAACACTTTAATTTTTCTCAAGAAGATTTAAAAATATGTTATCTGTTCTTAGCCAAGACATTCAGTGAAAAATACAGAACTCATGCATTTGCTGATTCCACTGGGACAGCCTAATGACAACCAGCAGTACTGCAGTAGCACCACAGAGAATAACAGGTTTAATCATGCTTAGAGAACAAATTTTTACAAATAAGTCATTACAGGTCATTGATTTATTTGGGTCAGGTCTAAGTATGACTAAATCCAGATCTAGCACAAACACGAGTATTAGTGTTAACAGAATAGCCTTTGCCCATCCAAAGAAAGGATGCTCAAATTTATTATCTATTTCATGTGATACATGAACAAGTAAATAACTTTCACTTGCAGAGGTTAAGCCTAAAAGAAACAGAAATTAAGCTGTTGTCTATTAAAACATCCTTCACACAAACTTCCTAACAAAGATTTACTACTTAGTGCAAAATAAAGTGTACCAAATTTGTTCAGGATGTGGGCACAAAGAGAAAACATAAATGTGGTATTCATTTCCCAAACAAGACTTTTTTAAGAAGCATAAGCTAATTGCAAAGATAGTACCTGGTAGATTCAAACAGCTGTCAGGGAAAAAAACAAACCAACCAAACGCTAGTTTTTTTCCCTGTGAGGCAGCCAAGTTGGTAATAGTGAAATTTGGAAGGCAATTATTTTGAGAACTTGTACCAGAAGAAACAAACATTCAGGGTTCAACTATATAATCATAGTCTGCTTTCAAAAACTAGGAGGGAGATCGACAAATTATTACAGAAGTTCTTAATATTTCAATATGGATATTATTATGATAAAACGTGTTTCTTAGAATTACCTTATGGTCATGATATCAAAAAATGCTGATCTCAAAATACCAAGAATTTGACTAGGAAAAAAAATGCACCAGCTGCATTTTATCAGATTATCAACCATACCGTATGAAATAAGACTACTTATTCTGTGACAGATGTAGCTTTTATTATGCACTAGATTTTATATCCTTACATTTTCTAGCACTGTGAAATGTACTACAGTTTAACTTCTGCTTAAATGGTAGTTCTGTGCTCTCTTGTCACAACCTTGATGGTCATATATTGATGTTTCTGCATTATTTGGGCCAAATAACTGAATAGTTCATGACGGCACTGCTTTCCAAATGTTAGTGAATCAAGTAATCATAGCCCCTGAAAAACAGACTATGAAGTACATTTAACCACGTACATTAAAACTACTGTATGCTAATCTGTATGTTAAATGTATATTAAACTAATACAAAGTGTCGTATGAACTGTGTGTGTCATCACAGGGTGGAAGTCATGAGCAAAATTTTATGAGCTGCATGTCTTTTACTAGGCCATGTCAGTTGGGAGTACCTTGTATTCATCATAATCTTTTTCATCTAGTAAATTCATTTTCTCCAGTTCTACTATTTGCTCTGGAGTCGGCTCAGTTGGTAAAGGGTCGATTTCAGCTTGTTCATAAATTGGTTTCCCTTTTAAGAATAACTCCTTCCAGTCACGCATTAGTTTTATCGGGATTAAGCTGTGGGAATCAAACAAAATAAATTTGTGCTCATATTGACAAAATCATGCTTCTGAAGAACTGCATCTATCAGTTGGAACATTCAGCATGTAACATGGAAGAACTATTATGAGGAAATTTTATGACTCCATTTGTTCTTCAGATTTAAGGAGGACAGCTCCCATTCAACCAGGCCATCAAGTTTTGCTCTACCCAAGATTTGGCCATTGTCATTATGCTCCAAAGCAGAAGAGACTTCTTAAATCTCATGCATCAGGACCCTCTCCCTGTCAGTCATATCTTATTGTGGAATCCACACAGAATTAGACATATAATATAAGCATTCTATAATATCAACTCTTGGAGGATTGTAATCCATGTCTCCACATTTCATCACCTGCGTTATTGTTGTTGTGTACCTTCAAGTTGTTTCTAAGTTATGGTAGCCACAAGGCATTTCCATGGGGTTTACTTGGCAAGATTAGTTCAGAGGGGGTTTCCCTTTGCCATCCTCTGAGACTGAGAGAATGTGACTTGCCCAGGGACACCCAGTGGGATTCCATGGTCAAGCAGGGATTCAAACCTGGCTTCCAAAGTCATAGTCCAGTATCAAGCTACTATACCACATTGGCTCTCTACTTGCCATGCATAGTATGTGTATAACAGACAGCTTGAATGAAAATTGTCCCAACAATCTACTGCTTTTGCACTTGAATACCTTGGCTTTTTGTCCATTCCACTGTAATACACTGTAATATACACTGTAACTACGTCATATTGTTTCTCTGGTGACCCGTGATGCTAAGAACAGAAATTATGTAATTAAATTGATTTCTTCAGCAGGAAATTGAGGGAAAATACTGGAATTCTTAATGAATTCAAGATATAGAAAAAGCATATGTGAAAATCTACCAAAACTATTAATCCTATTTACAGTTCTAACCTCAACCTTCATTATACTATACTTCTCATTGTGGTCAGAAACTTAATAAATGCATGTTTTTGTTTTTAATTTTGGCACATAAGGGGTGAAAGAGTACTGCGTGAAATAATATAGGGACTGGTTTTTCTCAGGGAAACCTAGTAGCTCTGGAAACAGCAATATACTATTTTGTTTCTTGTCTGTGTATTCTCCCATTATCATCTGTCTTTTTCAGAAAAAGTTCCTCAGCTGAGCCCTGTTTGCATTTCTTTCTTTAAAAAATATAGTAGTTAGAATGTTGGAGAGATATGGAAGATAAAAGTTCAAGTCCAAGTCCTGACTGATCCATGAAACTCACTGGGTGATATTGGACAGGTTAAATTACTTCACAAGGTTATTGTAAGGACAAAGTGGAGAGAAGCCGAATCTTCAGCTCATTGGAGGAAAGGCAAAATTTACATTTAACTCACAAATAACAGTAAACATACGAGGAAAAAGACTAACTGAAAAACAGGCAGAGACCAGGGAGCAGCAGCAATGCTGAGGAGCCTTGTTATCTAGGTCTGTATTCATCTTTTGCTACCCACTGGTTAGCACATTAGTTAGAGGAGAGCAATCAAGATTCCTCATGTCAGATAACAGACACTGTTGGGACAGAATATTCATAAGGCAGGGAGATCAAGTGATCAAGATAAACCAGTCCCATTCCAGGTACAGGTACATAGCTCAAAGTCATGCCACACTCCATTGAACTGACAGATCATTTCTAATGGAAATTACCAGGATATCTTTCAGCAGTCTGCTGCCTGATTTGCTTAATTCCTTCAATCTTGCATTCTGCAACTGTGGCTTCTATTCCAAACTATACTCCTGCCTCCATCTTCTATTTCAAGTCACCTATACTCTTTGTCCCAGCATTTAGGGACAATTCCGCCAAGAACTGAGGTCTTGACAACCATTAAGAGGAGATCAAAAGTCCAAGGGGAGAAAGTCTGAACTGTGCTATAGGTTAGTGGTTCTTTACTCTTAATGGGGAATATCTGTTCAGCTGAAAGGCATATGAAAGAATTATCCTGGCATTCTTTGCCCACTATAAAATTTTGTTCTTAGTTCTAGAAAGATTAATGAAACAATTATGGAGTCTGGCACAGCAGGTATATGTGCCACAGGATAGAGGAAGTAAATGACAGCTCTTGCTTAAAATACAATTCTTTGGTGTGGTAAAAGCATTGGAAATGGGCACTGCTTTGGCCATCAGCTGGCTGAAAGGGAGGTGACTCAAGTTATCAAGAAAGGTTCTGTCTCAGTTAAAGAAGGAAGGAGAACAAGATTGCTCTCCACTAGGGAGACTGACCTTATTCCTATTCCCTGGGATACTTGCAGGTGGAACAGGTCTCTTCTTGATCACCTGCTTAACCCCTTTCCTTCCCCCAGCCAATGAACGGCTGCAGCAGCCTCTCCAGGTTTTAACAAGCTGCCAAGCAGGGAAGATTTTGGACAGTGTGTGATGGGCTAGTGAATAGCTCCTATTGCACCACCCAAAAGGCATACACATATATAACCATGAGTTATTTATGCATATGTCACCAAAAGGAAGCCATCTAATAAAAAAGTTTTTATTTCTGCCTCCACCCCATGAACAGTGATTATTGACAGCACCCTAGCTATACCCTGGGCTACAAACTCATAGAATCATAGAAATGTAGAGTTGGAAGAGACCACAGGGGCCATCCAGTCCAAGCGCCTGAAGACATCCTTGACCAGATGTTGTTTACAGGCTTGTGGGACTGTGCTTGTTTGTTTGTTTGTTTTTGTTAAGTCTCCTTGTGCTGGCCATGTGCTCTCCCTGAGCACACGGTCTAACTGACTAACTAGGGGAAAGAGCCAGCTAGGGGGAGTTTTATTAGGAGCTCCCAATGGCACACTCCTTCGGCACGCGCTGTTGAACTCCTCTACTTCAATCCTTCCAAGTTCAACCGTTCAAGTTTAGGAACAACCCATCCCTTCTTGAGTCCCTAAAATTTAAGAAGAGGTTCATTGCAGCTTGGTAATCAGCAGAGCAGACATAGCTTATACAGCTAAATTTGAGAAAGATAGCCCAGTTATTCTTTCTAGAACTACTTCCTGTACTACTCTCTGTAGTATCAAGTATGGAAGGTGAGGGAGCTGCCACGGTCACCTGTAGCACTTGTGGTATGTTCCTTTTCTTCCCACAAGATGTTGTTGGGTACACCTGCAGCAACTGCAAGCTGGTGACCTTCTTGGAGGAGAAGGTTCAGCAGCTGGAGGCACGAGTTTCTAATCTCCGTCTTATTAGGGAAGGTGAGGAGTTTTTGAAAAGGGCAGAGAAGACCTTCCTGAAGACCGAATGTGCAGAGGAGCTGCCAGATGAGGAAGTCAACACACTTTGCCAGGAAATGGATGCTTGGAGGAATGTCACACGGAGAAGTAGAAGGACCAGGAAGGAAACAGAGACTCTCAACCTACACAATTGCTTCAAAGTTCTTGGCCTTATGAACGATGAGGAGCACCAGGAGGAGGGAACAGAATGTCAACAAGAAGAAATCCAACGTCGGCAACAGGAACTAGATCAATACTCCCAGCCTCAACAGAATGCCCAGGCAGTCCTAGAAGAATCTGCTCATCGAGGAGCCCTGGACAAGCCTCAGAGGCAGCGAGTTCTGGTTGTTGGGGACTCCTTGCTCAGAGGAACCGAACCGGCGATTTGCAAACCGGACAAGCTCAATTAAGAGGTCTGCTGTCTTCCTGGGGCCAAGATCAACGACATAATGGACAGACTAACCAGGCTGGTCAAGCCCACTGACCATAAGCCTCTCATTTTGGTTCATGTCGGAACCAATGACACTGCATCACAAAGGATTACGAGCTTATGGGGACAAAGCTTAAGGACCTTGGTGCACAGGTGGTCATTAGCGCATGAAGGGAAAGGGCAACAGCAGAGGTCAACAACTGGCTCCACACATGGTGCCGCCAGCAACAGTTTGGGTTTTTGGATCACGGTCTGAATTTCCATGACCGTCAGCTTCCGGCAGGAATGTTTTTGCAAACAGTCTCGCAAGGAGGATTAAGAGCTCTTTAAACTAAGTTCCCCTGGGGAGGGAGACAATATTATCCAGGGCAATGACTCGGCGAATGCAGGGGGGAAAGGCCCAAATGATATTGGCCAAGTAGTAAAAGCGTCCAATGGTGTGAGGAGTAGAAACTACAGTACAGCACTTGCAGGAAGGGCCCGGGGACTTAAGTGTCTCTACGTTAATGCACGGAGTATGGGAAACAAGCAAGATGAACTTCAACTCCTAGTACAACAAAATAAATATGATTTGATAGGCATCACTGAGACCTGGTGGGATCAGTTTCATGACTGGAATGTAGGAATAGAGGGGTATAGCCTATTTTGTAGAAATAGACCAAACAAGAAAGGAGGAGTAGCAGCCTTGTATGTCAAGGATGTTTTCACCTGTGAAGAGATCCAGGACTTAAACCCAGAAAGCCAGGTCGAGGGCATCTGGGTAAGAATTAACGGAGCGAGAAACAATAGGGATATTCTGGTGGGGGTTTACTACAGACCTCCAACCCAGACTGAGGACTTTGATGGCGCCTTCCTCAACCAAATGATTGCACATTCAAAAAGGAGAGATACAGTAATAATGGGAGATTTCAATAACCCGGATATATGTTGGCAGTCAAACTCCGCCAAGACAGCACGGTCCAGCAAGTTTCTTGCTTGTCTTGCAGACAATTTCATGGTCCAGAAGGTGGAAGAGGCGACAAGGGGATCAAATATTTTAGATCTGATCCTGACCAACAGGGATGACCTTGTTAATGAGGTAGGAGCGGTTGGATCTTTAGAGGGGAGTGATCATGCCCTATTGGAATTTGGCATTCAGTGGGAAGAAGAAGATAAAATTTTAAAAAAGCTGACTTCTGTAAACTTGAAGAGCTGCTGGCTAAAATTCCGTGGTCAAGAATAGTGAAAGAGAAAGGAGTTCAGGAGGAATGGGAGTTCCTTAAAAGGGAGATAGTGAAGGCACAGTCTGAAACTGTGCCAATAAGGAGGAAAAATGGAAGGCATCTGAAGAAATCAGAATAGTTGACTAAAGAACTCTCAGCTGAGTTAAGTGTTAAGAGAAACATGTACAGGAAATGGAAGAAGGGGGAAACCACCAAAGAAGAATTTAAGCAAGTAGCCAGGCGATGTAGGGAGAGGGTCAGAAGCACAGAATGGACTTAGGCTGGCCAGAGACATTAAAAACAACAAAAAGGGCTTTTTTAAATATGTCCGCAGCAAAAGGAAAAAGAAGGAGACATAGGGTTGCTGCGCAGAGAAGATGGCGAATTACTAACAGGAGGAAGAGAAAAAGCAGAACTACTTAACACCTTCTTTGCCTCAGTTTTTCCCCAGAAGGATACAAGCACTCAACCTGGCAGTTGGGGAGCAGGTGAGGAACTGGGGAAATGCGGCACATAATAGGTAGAGAGGTGGTACAGGAATACCTGGCCACACTGGATGAATTCAGGTCTCCAGGACAAGATGAATTGCATCCTAGGATATTAAAAGAACTGGCAGAGGTCATTTCAGAACCGCTTGCTATAATCTTTGAGAAATCTTGGAGGACAGGAGAAGTTCCAGCAGACTGAAGGAGGGCAAATGTTGTCCCCATCTTCAAGAAGGGAAAAAAAGAGGACCCAAATAATTATCGCCCAGTCAGCCTGACATCAGTACCCGGAAAGATCCTGGAGCAGATCATTAAGCAGTCAGTTTCTAATCATTTAGAAAGCAACACGGTAATCATGAGAAGTCAACATGGATTTCTCAAAAATAAGTCATGCCAGACTAATCTTATCTCTTTTTATGATAGAGTTACTATCCTGATAGATGAAGGGAATGCTGTGGATGTAGCATACCTCAATTTCAGTAAGGCCTTTGACAAAGTTCCCCATGACATTCTTGCAAAGAAGCTAGTAAAATGTGGACTGGACAGGGCTACTGTCAGGTGGATCTGTAACTGGTTGACTGACCGTTCCCAAAGGGTGCTCATCAATGGCTGCATTTCATCCTGGAGAGAACTGACTAGCGGGGTGCCACAGGGATCTGTCTTGGGCCCAGTGCTGTTTAATATCTTCATCAACGACTTGGATGAAGGAACAGAGGGCATGCTCATCAAATTTGCAGATGACACCAAATTGGGAGGGGTTGCTAATACGCCAAAGGATCAAATTCAGAAGCAATTTTGGGCAGAGCCAGAATTAGCAGAAATGTACTGACTCGGGCTTCAAAAAAAACCTTTATAATATTAAATACGTAGTTTGTTGTCCATTTACTTTTATAGGAATTTAAGAATGTTATTTTGTTCAGAAATTTTAATCAAATAAATATATTTTATGCTGTATCAATTTAAGTAGCCTGACAATTCATGTGGTGGTGATGAAATATTTTGTGCCACCATTATATGTCACCGAATTTGCCATTTATGAAGAAGTTGGAGTCAAAGTCAGACAGTAGAAAAGTAGAGGAACTGGAACTGGTTTCCTGTACTGACTCCACAGTCTTGGCTATATCTAAGCTGGGGATATGTCAGCCATTTTTTAGTTTGAGAATCCTCTGTGTACCTGCTGTCATATCTATTCTGCTGGCCCTCTTATCCTAGGCACTGTTGTGAATGCAATACTCACTCATAAGCAACCTATGTGCATGGCCTGGAATGGATTGGATATGGGCCCAACAGATGAAGACCCAGTAGGAGTGGGAGGGAACAGAGCTGTACTGTGCCTTAAATCAATCCAATTAAATACAGCCCATCCCATGTATGCAGTGAGTTCCCATAGTGGGAGGAGTGAAGTATGCTTGAACACTTAAAAGACTAAGGCAAAACTGAGCATCAGCATGGATGTTTCAGTAATAAGCATAAGAACAAATGTTTCAGCTCATCCCACCTATAGATGCTTTGCTGCTTTCTTGTTCCACGTCTGAAGATCCTACCGAAGGAAAATTTGTTTCTCCTGTTTTGAAATTAATGACTTAACCTTCAACATCACACTAGTAAATGCTCACTAGAACAATGGAACTCTCTTCCCCTGCATTTCCAGTGCACTTCCTTCAGGCTGTACAAAAACTTCCTATTCATTCCAGAGCCCAATTTGGTGCTGCATAAGATAGACATTCTACTTGCAAGAGTGAGGGAAGTTTTCCCCCTCTGTTCTATCAACAAAAGCAGTTCCATCAGCAGCAACAATATTTACTTTCCTCAGTTTAAACAAAAAATAAAATTCTTAGCACAGAAAAGGTAACTTACTTGTTTGTTAATGCCCGATATTCTCCTATTTTGGTCACTAAGTCAATGATTTGTTCAACAACTTCCCAACAGATTGTGAAATGCTTCTTATAGCGTGCCTCAGCTCTCTCAGCAGCAAGTTTGGCATGCAACTGTTTTTCCTTAAGAGCCTGTTCCTCAAGTTCAATTTTCTCTTGTTTTGCAAGTGCCTAGATGGAGTTGGAGCGAAAACAATAATGTTCAAGTTCCTCAGATTAGCCAAGTTAAGCTTAATAATACTTAAATCAAATGTGAAACATGTAAAGCAATACCCCATTATCCAAATTTCACTGTTCCTCTGGGACTACAAACTCCAAATCAATGGCATTGCCAAAACGATGTTTGTTGAGTAATAACAATGGTAAGAGAATGATTTTCAGGGAAAATAGTTTAAACCTTCAATTGCCTGTCATCTTCTCTCCTTCACACACCTTCCCTGCAAGCTGCATTCCTGATTCCTAATGTCTTCAAGTCTTGATGGACTAAAATATGGAAAATGTATTAGTCTGAAATATGCAGCCCAGGTAACCTTCAGCATTTGATCTCCACCTCCCACCCACACCCCAACTAAAGTAATCTTAAGGGACTGGACTGAAAATATCAATACTTTTAGACAGGCATAACTTTAAAGATGAGATGGCTGATGGTCCTTTTTTAAAACAGATAAAACACACTGCGCTTTGTTATCATGTTAAACTCTAGCTAGGTTGCTCTCAACAGCCCCTTCTAAAAAAGGCCTGTAGGAATGATCTACTGCTGAGGATTTTCTGCACCACTTCCTCCCACTATCATAAATATTTTCCCCAGTTTTGCAGAGAACTACTGGTTCTACAAAAGGAGAGAAATATTGGCCAAGCCCGTGGTTAAAACCAGTGTTAAGGATGACTTATATCTGCCCACTGATTCTCCCCTGCAAATACTTTTACTGAATGAATACACATTTGTAAGCTTCCATGCTTGCAGTCTAACATGTCATTTTTAGTTACTTTTACAAAAGCCTCCAAATATAAAAAAAATGAAAGATCCTTACCTTTACTCTATAGAGCATGACCCAGACCATGTAAGACAATCAGGCAACCTCCACATGTTGTTGAACTACAGCTCCCAGCATTTCTCACTACTGGATATACTTGCAAGGGCTTATGGGAGCTGAAGTCCAACAACATCTGGAGAGGGGTATATTTCCTATCCCTGTCAGTGATGTATTGCTATCTATCTGCCATCATACCTTTCTCTCAGTGTGGGAAATGAAGCAGGATGTGAGTAACTTGTTCACTCAAAGTTAATTACAGCCGAAACTGAAATTTTTCCTGTGAGTACTTCTAGGTCAAAATGAGACTGGGGAAGAGGTTGCCAAAAACCATACTCCAGTTCATTTCCCACTCTACCCTCAACAGTTTCACAGTCTCTCACAGAGGGCAGCTGTGCAGACCTTGAAAGAGTTCCCTTTACTAGCCTATAACATCCAGAATCCCTGTTCCAGCATGGTTGTTTTGACTGGGGAATTATGAGAATTGCAAATCAAAAATTGTAATTTTTCCAAGCTATATTCTAGAAATTCTTTTATTAATTAATCCATTTTAGAAAATCTGCTCTGGAAAACCTTTTTAAAAAAACAGGCAACTGAGAAAAAAATACATCATCCCTCTTTCTCTTTAAGAATTCTCTTTAAGAACCAAGGGGTGTGGTATTGTGATTCTGCACATGTACTAGACCTGATGAACATCTGATCTTGCCCCCATCTGTCAATCATGGCTACAAATACACAACATAAACATAGAGGAAGTTTGCATGCCTCCATTTGCCTTCGAGAACTATGTCTGATCTCAATGAGACTTGGCGTTAAGAGTTTTAATCCCTTCAGACAATAACACAGCCTAACCACTAAAGGTTACTGTTGCACTAATCCATAATTGGAAGGCCTTGGAAGGCCAGTCTGTAAATCCATAGCAGCAACACTCCTTTACACATACCCTTGTAACAAGAAGCAACAAGGTATTTATATGTTTCTTAACTGCTTAAAAACAGAAAACAGTAAAATGTAAGATTCAAGAAAAAAAATCAGCAGCAGGCATAAAAGTAATGCAGCTCATAAAACTTTAAGTGAAATCAGCTGTAAGGATAAAACATCACTAATACCTCAAGAAACTAGCATAGTTCCTAAATGTCAGACTTTTGCCTGGTGTTGAAAATATCAAAATGTGGCTGCCAGGCAAGCCTCTCCAGAGAGAGTATTCTGCAGATAAGCTGTTATCACTGAAAAGGTCCTCTCCTTTTGTAAATATCCACTAACCTCCTTTGGTGGGAGGCACATGGAAGAGGATCACAAAAGCTTAAATTTGTGTGCATGGAGAAAAAACACTCTTTCATGTAACTTGGCCATAAGCCCCTTAAGCCTTTAAGACAGCAGTAAATTGTGGGGCCCAAGGTTGCTTCTGTGGCCCTCAACCATTCTAGACTTCCTTCTTTCTGGACAAAAGAAAAACAATGGGGGACAAGCTGGCTCTTCTGGATGCCAGATATAGGTTGCAGAACCCACTGTACTGTTTTTTCCAACACAAGCAGGAAACTTCTAATCACTTCAAGTTCTTTGTGGCGGAGGAATTTTTGGCTATCCACGCAGTCCCTGGAGAGTCCCAGGGCCAGGAAATTCGCCTCTGGATACATTAGAGTTTCTCATCCCTGTCTTAAAGATTCAAATGAGCTAACTGAAATTATTGTCACTGAGTCAGATTCAATGTACCACAACCCTATAAATGAGAGACCTCTAGGACACTCTGTTATTAACAGTACTGCTCAGGTCTTGTGAACTCAAGAGCTGTGGCTTCCTTTATTGACTCTATCAATGTGCAAAACAGTCTTCCTGTTTCTTCTGCCTTCCAGTTTGCCAAGCATTATCGTCTTTGCACTCTGAATTATACTTAGAAATAGCCCGGCTATCAGCAAAGAAAGCAAAGTACTGGCATACGGCATTCCATGGCCCCCTTTAATATTCCCCCTTACTGTCTTTCTCCCAGTAGAAATATTCCCCAAGGAAAATCAAGGCAGTTTCTGTTCTAAAGCTAGGTCTGCACATAGGCTGAAAAGGATCTGGAAAATCAGATTCACACAAAGGAGCCTGGAGCTGACCAACATGGAACCACTCCCTTAGCCTCTTATGTAGGATGGAGCCACTAGAAATCATACTCTCTCTCCTCATGTTTGGAGTCTTTTTTTTTTTTTTCAGGGACAAAGGATAGGCATACAGGTAGCTAGCTGCACTTGCCTAAGCACCTGGTCAGCATTCTGAGGCCACAAGAACTCCGAGCCAGGAGCCAGGAACCTGTTCAACATGAGCTTTGGGGCCGAAGCAGCTTGTAAGTAGAGACAGTCAGCCTGCACCCCAACTTGGTCCTGTTTCTCTTTCCTGGTTTTGCATATCTTACATATTGCCCTCTTCCTTCATCTCCAGACACAAGGCAGGTGATTGAAGCTGCCACATGCAAAGTTGTAAGAAACCCCGAAACAGGATAAAGAGGTACCTTGACATTGTCAATCTCTTCTGCCGAAGACAGCATGGATGCATATGCCCAACCACTTCTGACTGGGTGCTGAAGCTCCCTTACTCTAGTACATTGCTCTCCTGTTCCCCTAGCAAATTGTTTGGAAATGGGGCACATGGAGGGGAGGGGCAGGGCTGCTGCAAATACCCAGACACATAGGCTGAGATCCTCATGAGAGTATAGCTTTACCTCTACAGTTCCTCGGTCTTCCCTACCACAGGAGGGGCTGCTACTGCTGCTGCTTCTTACCAGAAAGGAGAAGGAGGAGGAAGAGGAAGAGAGAAGCAATCCAGACTGTGAAGTAGCAGCTGAACTGAGCTTAAGAGGAGGGGAGAAATAAGAGTGCACTCATGGATAGAGTGAATCTTCCTTTTCCTTCCCTTGGGAGCCTAGAGCAGCTATATCTTTGTAATATGAATGGGCTCCCCCCTCTTCACACCAATAAAACACAGCCATGGTCATCACCATTTCCAGGGCTCGATGGTTACAGGAAGAAGCTTAGAGCTGAAGCATAAGTACAACAGAAGAGCTCCTGCACCATTATCCAGAAAGAAACATATGTATACATAAGCTGAATTTATATGTATGAACATCAGTAACTGTATTCCAACTACAGATTTCATCTAGCTAAGGTAACTTCTCTTGAGCATAATCTACTGGCTACGGTAGTGAAGCTGAAACAATAAAGATGAAGGTAAGTGTAAGAAGAGGACAAGAAGTAGTACTGCTGTTTTTTTGTGCAGTACCTTGACTTCTTTAATGCAGGGTTGAGAGAAAAGCATCCTAAGAGTTGTGTGGGGGACCCTAACAACTCTTCAGATTTTTAAAAAGTGAGATGGTGGTGGGCTATAGAAATCGGGTGACAAACCATTTAATGCACTAGTCAATGGAGAAAGAAATTAAATGCCCTATGATTAACAGGATAGTCAATATAATACCCAATTCAGTTCCTTTTGGTTCAGTATCAAGCTATTATCATAATCAATGTCATACTAACTGAAGTTAACATTAGTTACATTTTTAGTCCAGTAATATATAAATCTAACATCAATCAAATATGATTTGGGAAATTTTACTCATTAATGAGTGAAAGGTTTAATAATATTTAATGAAGAAATTTTATTTCAGCTAAATATTAATCTATTTTACATATATGCAGCTAATTTTTATGTATTTTAAGTGAACAAAAATTTAGAAAAACATCAAAAGGTAATACACACAACCTGAAAAAATACAGCCCCCAGGGACTTGGCAAACTGGAAAAGGGTGCTTTTGCCCTGGCTGCAGTTGCCTCTCCTTGCTTTAAGAGGTGCAAGAGTACACACAACCTACTGGAATACATGATCCATTTAAGCGTTAGTACAGTAGGTCCCTGTTATCCACTAGACCAACAGACCAATTTCACTTACTCACGATCTGCTCCAGGGCCATGGCTGCTGCCACTGGCCAGGGTCCTGCTCTGTGCAGTCAGGCCCCTCATGGCTCTCTCAACCAAGGAAGGAGAAGGGGGAGCTATGTACCTCTCTTGGCCAGAGAGGGACAAAGAATCCTTCCTTGGCTGAGAGGTGCAGGAAAGCCTGTGGTTCAAAGCCATGTACCTCTCTCAGCTGAAGAAGAAGACAGACACTTTTACTTTGGCCAAAAGAAAACAAAAGCAAAAACAGGGGAAGCCCAGCAGCATGAAGCCATGGACTTCTCAGAGCTGAGAAAGGAGACAAACACTCCTTCCTTGGCCAAGAGAGGCACACGGCTCCAAGCAACCAGGCCCCCACCAGATTTTGCACTAAGGGAGGGAGCTGCTCACCAAGCCCCACTGGGAAGGAGCGCACACATGCCGGCAGGAGGGAAGGAGGAACTGGGAGGTAGAGCTGCCACTACCTTGCCTGGCCAGAGTGTCAAATATAGCATTTGGTATTATCCACATTTTTCACCATGTCCTGTAAGTCCAGAAATATATTTCCCTGTGTATATGGAGACCTACTGTATATCCCTAATTACTAAAAGACAACTAGTGCTAGAATGAATATGTAACTCCACTGTTTTATTCTGAATGCATTAATCCTGTTCCTTCATTTTCTCCTATTTAGACCTCATTAAATATAACAGCACGTATCCACCTTTTATTAGGCCATTCTTTTTTTCCCATTACTGCTATTTCCTTATTTCCCCTCTCATCCAATTCCCAGTTAGTAGCTTTTTTTACCTTCCAGATGTTTCCTAGACACCATTGCCCTTGATCGTGTCTTCTCCCTATCACACAGCCCTCCACATTATCTGTAATTCTCTCTTGGCACACTAGTAACAGTGCAGTTCTGGCCTCTAGTGGCCAGGCAGTGCATATGTGATTTCATCCGAAAGCTTAGCCAATAGTAGTATGGCTGTTCCGCAACTGCTGATGGGAGACGGCTGCCCCATAGGAAAACCAGCTATGCCAAACCAAGATGCTGTTGCCTACAGAATACCAACTCCCTTTCACTGCAAATATTATACTTATAAGATGTAAAGTGCTTCAAATGGCTGCTCAGGCTAGGCCTTCCCTATTGCCAAGAAAATTAAACCATAAAAGCTATGTAACATCCAGTAATATAGATGGAGCATAGCTGGATGAACCTAGAGAAAAAGTGCCATTTCCCCTACAGCAGAGATCAGTCTCTTTATAGTTTTTTTAAAGCAAATCTCTGCTCAGTTTCCATACTGGCAATTAGAGTAGGGCTTTGGTTATTGGGCTGCTATGCCCATGATAGAGTTCAGGGGCCAAATTTCATTTGGCAAATGAATTTTTCTTTTGGTAAATGAGTTGGCTAATGCTAGAAAGAAAGAAAGAGAGAGAGAGAGAGAAAGAAAGAAAGAGCCGAAGCCTAGCTATTCTAGGAGAAAGATTGTAACACTCTGCTATAGTTCTAAAAGAGATGAAAGGCTTGTTATAAGAACCATGGCCAGACTGTTCAAGGTCTATGTAAGCTGTAGCACTGAGCACAGCATAATTATCTGTGCTATGTGTGTTACAAGAATAAATATTAGTATAGAGCTGCAACTTGTTCTTTTGTTAATCTCCTGATAGACCAAGGCTTAAGAATACTTAAGGAGAATACATATGTTGAGCTAACCATTTGATAAGACTGGTTTTTGCAACTTTGGGCACCTAGGTGACCAAGACAGCAAATTCCAGAAAATCCATGCTGGCTCAGGCCAACAGGTATAAGGCAAAGAACCTTCACTCTTTGAAAGGAGATAGGGTGGAGGGCCCACGTCTGTGCCAAATCCATGCTATAATGTCAAAAGCAAACAAACTACTTCTGTAAGCTTACAACAGAAGCAGAATGATAATCAGTGCTAGGAGCCATCCACGGTAGCCGAGTGAGTACATACAGCATTCTCAGCCCACACAAGCTGTACTAAAACACCTACATCTTATTGGGTCATGTCAGTTCATGTGTATATAACAACAGCCCATGCACAGGAAAATGGGGGAGGAGACTTACTTGAGGTTGAGGAACCTACGGCCCTCCACATGTTGTTGAACTTCAGTTTCTGTCATCCCCATCCAGTCTGAACATTATGCAGGATAATGGGAAAAGTAGTTCATCAACATCTGGAAAGCCATAGGCTTCCCATCCCTTCTTTACTGTAATGTTTTGCTCTGCCTTTGTATCCTCCAATTCTGACAACAGGCCAAGATTTACTAAACGTCTGATTACCATTGTCAAGCTTCTTCTAGAAAAAAAGTAATACATAAGAGGTCCTGTCTCGGAAGAGTGGTCCTATAACCTAATGAGTTTGTCCTTCATTTTACCATCAAAATACTCTCAATATTTTTTGTCTGCTCTGTTTTGCAAGTTTCATGGTCTTATAAGTTGAGGTCATTTAACTACATGTCCCACACCTTTCTTGAAGACAAATTCATGTAGAGCTTAGGAAAGTTAATTTTTAGAACTGGAATGCCCCAAAAATAATGTTATCAAGTTTTAAATTCATATCAGAATATGTTCCATCTCTGATTATAAGACAAATACACAAAGAGGCCTATAAAGAAGAAAAAGAGAAAAAGGAAGAAGTCATATTTACTGCTTCTCTGTCAAGAGCTTCTTGGAATTCTTTAAGCCGCCTTTCCTCAAACTGTTTTTCTCTGAAAATTCTGTTCTGCCACATCACTTCTTTCTCATGCCTCACATGCATAAGCTGTACAGCAATTCTCCGCTCCTGCTGTGACTGTCTCATCAGCCGGTTGATGAGCTGTTCTTCTCTATATGCCTCCTATTTCAAAAAACAAAAAATCAAAATGCTTGTGAAAGCATGGTTTTACTATTTTCTTTCCCTTAAAAAAAAATCTACTTTTTCTAATTTTTTTTTAGGTTTTTGTTTTAATCCATTGCACACTGTTCTGATAGCCATGGAACAGTTTTAGAATTCCACAAATCCTATTTTGGCTAGTCTAAATAAAAGCATGCTCTACTACAGATTGTGGGTCCCCTCCCACCCCACACAGTCTACACAAATATCTTTGGGTGTCTTTTTGTGCATCATAGCATGAATTGATAATTTTTAATAATTTTAAGAGAGCTAGTGTGCTGTAGTGGTTTGAGCATTGGACTATGACCCTGGAAAGCAAAGTCTGATCACCCACTCAGCCATGGAACCCCACTAGGTGACCTTCAGCACATTAGATACTCTCAGCCCCAAAAAACCCTGTGATAGGTTTGCCTCAGGGTTGCCATAAGTCAGAAATGACATAAATAATTTTAACTATTTTTCTGCATGCTATTATGAATTGATAATTCATGGCAGTCTCATCAACACATCGCCTGAAATTCAGAAGGCAACACATGCAACTCACTTCTTGTGCTTCATGAGCAATTAGTTGCTCTCTTAACATCTTCCGTCGTCTTTTTTCCCGCTGTTCACGAGCAAAGGTATCTTCCTCTAGACGTTTCTGAATTTTCCGGATATATTCATCATCAGAGTAGGTGCTCAACAGCTCAGTAATGGCTGGGGTTGTGAACTCTCGTTCATGGGCCTGCATCATGCTAAGAAAAATAATTAAGCTCTTCTTGTATAACACGTTTTAATACAAGGGGTGAAAGATGCCACTGTTTGTATATCCCATCATCACCATCACCATCACCAGTATTTACTTATTATGGAACAATTCAGGAGGTTTTCCAACCAACCTTTTCAGTTCCATTCTCTACTGCCTCACTGGAGCCATCACACTCAACTGTGCCTTGTTCTAAAAGAAAACATTATGCATTCAAGAAGGACGGAAATGTAAAATGCTTGGCCTTAGTGCTGTAGGCATACTATCCTTCCTCCTTGGCAAGAACAACTTCAGCAAAATTTGTTTATACAAAAATCCAGAGGGATCAGCCATTTTCACCCCTGCCCTGCCCCCCACTTCTGCTTATGTTACACACAACACCATGCAAAATCTTTAGGAATCATAGAATCACTGCACTGTGATTGTGTAGTGCAAAAGGGCCTTGCAGGGAGGGTGGGGGGAAATTTAATTCACTAGCAGATGTCTGCTAATTTCATATTATACTCTAGAAGCCTACAGGTCCTAGACTGAGTAGTCTACTCAAACAGGGAACCCTATCCCACTAGCGAAATTATTCCTCCAACATGTGGAGAGTTGTGGGAACAGGTATCAAGGATGTGAGGAAGGGTCAGGCCAGGAACAACAGTGTATCAACACTCCCTCATCAGTGATTCTAACTGTGGCAGAAGGAGGACTGTTGTATAGGGGTTAGTTCTACTCAAAGTGAGAGCTGATGTCCCGCAGAAATTACAGGACAACAGGCACAAAAGAATGGGAATATATGCTAAGATTCTTGAAGTGTATGGGGAAAGCATTTGGATAATTAACTCCAAATTCTGGAGGAGTAATCAAGACAAGGTACTTTCAATTTAAAATGAAAGCAAGGGGAAAGAAACAGTATATCCAGAAACCAGCCTATTCTGTCAGTGAAACATTACAAACACAACTTATCTGTCCACCTGCTTACCCAGCAAGAGGACTGGATGACTATTGGTTTCAAGATCAGACAACCGTTGCTTGTTTCTATCTCCACAGATGCAGCTGGGAAATAAAATTTATCCAGAAGTCACTTGATTCAGACATTACCTTTCAGTGAGCTTGGTGGGCATGATACTTTCTTTCCTCATCTGCTTCTCAAACTTCTTAATTTCTGTATATGTGTTCTAGAGAACAAGCAAGCATTGTTGAATGGCCTGCTTTTTGTTCAATATCACAGAACAAGAGTAAGCAACTACAGTGTGGCTGGGGGCAATTTTCTGTACCTGAGAACTTCCACAGGGCTGCACAGACTTCCAAAAAAAGCCAGAAGACCCCCCTCCCTTTTTTTTTTTTTTAAATTTCTCTTCCTTCATGTTACAAGCTGCAGGTACAGCTACTGGCCATGTCAGCCAGGAGATTACAAGTTCCAATTCACACATTAGTGTGAGACCTCGTGATCCAGGTTTGTATGTGCAAGTGTGCACATGAGTGATATAAGAACGTGCAAAGACAGAATTCCACAAACTTTTCTAATAGTGAGCCATGTTTTCAGAATAACACACACAGTTTGTGAATCACCAAATCAGATGCAGCTCACCAGTCAAGTCTGGGAGATTCAGGGAGTCATACTAAAAAAAAAAAAAAAAAGTAATCTTTCCAAGTTCTAAGCTGTGATTCAGACCTTAGCTATCCACTGGAAGCTACAATTGTCTGAATGTAGCAATAAATTTCTTGGCAACCAAAAATGTGTTTTTTAAAAACACACACCTTTATGTATTTTGAGAATGTTTTTTTAAAGTTGCAGAGCTAGAATGGAATGGTGGGTAAAAACATGCAAAAGTGACATGGACTAGAAAAACCCTTTTTTAACAGAGAAGAAAGACTGCAGAGGGTATTAGTAGTGGACTTAGCTTGCCCAAATAACTTTGGGATCAGAAGGCAGACCTCCACACAGTTCAACTAGACTGACTCTCCTTCTAGGCCACGCCAACCGGACTAAGTACACTTCCCCAATACTTGCACAAAATTGAAAAGCAAAAGACCACTGAAGTCAAAGGAAAGTTGAGGCAAACTGTGGGTCCGCAGATGTTCTTGTCCTACAACACCCAGAATCCCTCACCATTGACTACCTGTTACTGGTCAAAAGCCCAACAACATCTGGTGACCCAAGGTCCACTGTTCTATAGAATTTTAGTGAAAGTGGGCCCAGACGCTGCAGTAACAGTGTACTGTCACTTAAAACAGGAGCTACAATATACACCATAGTACAGCATAGTAGAATTTCATTCATATGGTGTATGGCATTATGTTGAAGATCTCCCAGTACTGTGGAACAGGCTAATGTTGTGGAAGCAAGGGAAATATTCAGCGTAACAATGCCTGGAGCTGCAATGCAATAGCAAAGGGGAAGGTCTACACACAGTTATTTTCAACCAAGGGCAAACTGGTGATCAGCTAAAAACTGGAAGATTCCCTTTATTTGAACTGAAAAGGAGGAAGGGAGTGGGAGGAAAAAGGGAATGTGGTAGCACTTTTATGAATAACTAATTTTTATTTTAGCATGAGCTTTCCTGGATATAAACCGACTTTTTCAAATGCAGTACAGAATAACACATACTAAAATAAAAACCAGTTAGTTCTAAAGGTTGCTACATTTAGCCCCTCACCACTGCCATTCCGCCTTTTCATGCAGCAAGAGACTAACATGGCTACTTCTTTTAAAACTACTCTATTTAGGATTTATAATCTCAACTGAAGAAATGAGAACCTCATCTGTTTATTATTATTGACAGGAAGAGAGAAAGAGAGATTAACTCCCTGCTTACAAAGACATCAGACTGAATAATCTGAAATCCAGTACATCAGCTACTACACGGTATCAATAAGATAGCCCCTGCTCAGTGGTTACTCTTCAACAAGGGTGGGAATCATGCAGATGTTGTTGGGCTTGAACTCCTAGCTGGCCTAGTGAGTATACTCAGTGGTAGCTAGAGATGGCAAGAATATTTTCTATTATCAGTTTCTCCATCAGAAAGTAGGGTTTCCGAATAACAAGGAAATGCTATTGGGAAGAATAATACATCAGTGACACCTTTCTGCAGTTTTCTCTATTTGCAAAGAAATACATTTTTTTTATTGTGTGTAAAGTCCAACAATGAGTGCTTTCTGCACTGGAAACATGTTGTTTGCACAAAAAATTCTGTAAGTTTCCACAACACTTCAAGACACTACAACACTGGGGGAAAACTTCATAGAACTATTTGTTTTCTCTTGCTGTGGGAAGAAAGCTATTTGACTCTGCAGGCAAGGATGAAATAATCGAGGATGTACATCCAAAGTGGTGAAGTATGCTGGGAGTTCAACAATTTCTGGAGGACCACACAATTACCATCTCTAATTACCATCTCTAATTACCATATTGCTACAAGAATTCTACTCCTATTTATGCAGATACAAACATGCTATTCAAACATTATGGTTACACCACAGATATAGGAGGGGTAATGCTACAAAAATATTTTTGTATCATAAAAAGGAGCTGTTGCCTCTACTTAGGATATGGTGCCAGATTAATGAGCACACAGCACATTCCCCTGATTGTGATTTAAAAAAAAAAAAAAGCTATTATAAAACATCAGAACTCACCTCTGCTTCCCTCTTCTTCCTTAGCAATTTTTGTTCTTCAATTGCCTTGACAGTGTGCTGTGGCATTGGCTTTGGAATCTGGACAACGGCTGCATGAATCTTGGCCATTATTTCATTTTGCTTCTGTTTTTCTATAATTTTCTAAATATCCAATGAAAGGGAAATAAGCTATTTAAAACCGGCTACGAAAGAAATAATAGTTACTGCCAAAGCAATATTGTTTTAGAGTTTCTTTCCAAAAAACTTCACAATAATATTAGAAAACAAGGAGTATAAATTTTAGGGTGCCAAAAATGAGATTTCAGAATAATAATAAGAAAAAATAATTTTAAGAAAATAAATGCAGTTTATGTTTATAAACTATTCTAAATGGTTTTAAATAGCTCTTACAGTTTCACATTGTCTGAAATGATTTAAAATTACTTTTTGTCATGGAAAAGGGTAATGCTCTGGCTAAATTTGTAAATGTCTGTGGATTGAGTATATTGGTATTTGATAAGATATGTATAAAGAAGAAGATAGATCCAACTGGAAACTTTTGATATACAGAAGTGGGGGGGGGAATAGAAGAATTATAACAATGATATACATATTTGTGTCTATATATGCTTTTATGTATTTTGAAATACATTTTTGTCCATATACTGCCCCAAGATCTTATGGCAGAGAGTTCTATAAATATTGAAATAAAATAAGTAGGTGCTATTTGCACAGTCCCAGAAGTTTGGCACTACCGGTTTGTGTCACTTTTTGGAAATACCAGAATCCCGCATGCTGGTTGGGTAGAGGTAACCCAAAAAGGAAACTGTAGCATACTCTGTCAGCCTCCAGTGCCCCAGCAGGACCTGCCACTATGTTGGCACCTCTTGCTCAAGGCCAACTGTGTAGGACTGCCTGGATCTAACACTTCCCAAGAAGCCATTCCATGGTGGAGTGCTACCCCAAGGCCCTGTGGGAAATGTAAATGGTGGCTCTAAAATGGCTGGCACAGGGAGCCAAGGGAAAACGTCAGCTCATTGGTGGATTAGAAACTGCCCAGGAATGTTTCACATTGACAATGGCCTGAAAAAATAAATCAAGGGGACTGGAAGTACTAGTTCTGTGCTGGCTGGACCTGCATAGGCAGAAGGGGTCTGCCTGGACTCAGCCCTAAAGATTTTTGCCATCAAGCAAACGTACATTTATCTGCTTTGCCATGAAATAACCAACCACAGATAAAAGAGAGTTAAGCCTTGCAAATGCTTCAGAACTGTGACTCACATACATTGGAAAACTGTTATTTATATAAATGCTCTTTTCTGTTTTCCTCACAGAAAATGTAGCTAAATTACATGGTGTGCCATAACAGGACTCATTTTTTAGTCATGCTTTAGGCTAGAATCTATTCCAGGAAATTAAAAACCCCACACACATTTCCACAGTAATAAGGAAAGAACCTCTTAAGCTCAAAACTACATGCTTTGATCTTTAATCTTCAGTCAAATGATGGCACCCTAGATGAAATTGTTCTCAACATGTATTTTGAGGGTATAATTAAAATAATATTTGCATGAGGGGAAATTGTGGTGATATGTGAAGTTTGATAAGTGGGCCAAAAAGGGTATTTGATCAAACATAAAATATCCACTTCTAGGAAGTCTATATACAAAAGCACCCTTCCACATTTACAGCTGTTGTGGAGGCTGCTGTTCATCTGGATATGCATTTGACACAAAGCAGGATGAACATACTCATATAGAGTAAACAGTCATTCCAAGCAACCAATTTCCTATGACTATAAATTGATAATACAACAAATCAGAACACACTGGAATTCAGTATATGTATTTTTCAAAATGCCTACCAAGGTGGCCCCAGACCACATTCCTTACCGCAACTCAAATAGAACCTTTCCATAGACATTACAACAACTATAGTTTACACTGCAGCCACAAGCCATAGTTACCCACAAATCTATTGGGATGCCATAATGAGAAAGCCCAGTCATTAGCACTATTCAGCAAGGATACCCACTGCCAAAAATCCACACATGTAATAATAGCATGATAAGACCAGTGCCCTAGGGAGGAAAGCAGTAGGTTTGCCCCCCTTTTTTTTTAAGGTTTCCATAACATTTTGATGGAAGCCATGCAGTATCTCCATCAACAAATAGTTTCTGGGCTGAAAATGTTTTGCATCTTTTGCAGAAGAAATGGACAGGAGCTCTGTTATATCTCATCCCACAAGTTGGGGCAATTGTGGAAAACTGCAATGTTTTGCAAGTGTTGCTCTTACTTCCTGAGGCAAAGGTAGCTGAACTAAGCCATCAACATCAATTGCTGCAAGGGTTCATATAAGGAGATGTTTTACAGACTCCTAAGGGTTCTAACAGCATGTGCCAAAACTATAAACTGAGTCTGGGCACAAACTTGCAATCATGGAAACCAATCAGGAGGTGAACAATAGTATTTAGCGCTGGATGTAGCTTCTGAGATATCTTCAAGAGCAGTCCTGCAATCAAATCAACAAGCTGAAGGATCAGATAAGTCAGATGAGATTATTCTGCTTTAAGAATAGGTGAACATTTCACAAGAGATGTGAACGGTAAAAGTCTAGGTTCTCACTGTTAGTTGCTCATACAGGAACAAAATAGAACTAAAAAAAAAAAAGCGTAAAGTTCTTTAAAGTGCATTAGCTGAGAAGACAGATAGAAGACAGTGAAATCCATCCAGGGTGTTGTGATCACTCACCAACACCACTTTCAGAGAAGAAAGGAGCTATCTAAGCAAAGTCAAACAATATTTTACAATTTCTTTCCATCTGTTTTGCTTCCAACTGATAGCATAATCTCATGTACACTGACTCAGAAGCAATTCCCACTAAGTTTAATAAAAGTACTCCTTACTAAGAATTTATAACTGTAACCTAAAAGATTTACTTTACAAAGTTCACAAGCTTAAATATAAAGTAATGAATAATCAACATTTTTACAGCCTCAGGACAGAATAGGAAATATATATTTATATATATATTTTTCACCTTTTCCATGTCTTCAATTTTTTTCCCTTCTTGGATTTTCTTTTCCTGTTCTAGCTTTGCAAATTGCATAGAAGCTATTTTATTTTCCAGGTTCTTGGCTTTGTTGTGAAAGGTGTCTGAAATCTGCTGGAGTGACAGGTCTGCCTGGCGTGGTACCAGGCTTTTGAGGCGCTGTAATGAGAATACATTGCAAACTATGTGAAGGAAACTTGATTAGATATCACACAGCTAGTTTGGAAAAAATATTTTGGGGACTATAATTTCCAGAATCCTGCTGACAATAATTGGAGAATTCTGGGACCGGTAAGTAACTTTTCCAACTTCTAGGAAGAAATATAACTCAAATTGGGTCAGACTATCCATTAGCCCAATTCTGTTGACTGATTCCAGGCTCTTAGGCAGAGAGAGGACATAATCTGATACCTGCTCTTTTAACTAGAGATGAAAGGAAGTCTGGAGCCTTCTGCATGTAAGGCGTAGGCTCCACAAGTAAAAAATGTTCTCCTTCCATGCAATCAAAGGCAATGATGTTCATGCTTGAAATTTAAAAACCCAGATCATCTTGCTCTTGTGCCAGACAGCTCTCAGTTACAAGATGTTTTGGATTTCAACACTAAATGAGTCATTGACTTGGTTCCAAGGAATTCAGTCATATTATCAATCTAGATTGATAGTGAAATGTTCTGATTGCCTCCACCTCAACTGTTAAAAAAATGTACCCAACATAAGGGGACGCACACATACGCTCAGGCTAAGTGGCACAGACAGTTGCCTTACGGTTCTACTCAGCTCAGTATTGTTTCCACTGGTTGTCTGTAGTTCTCCAGAGCTTCAGATGGGAATTTTTTCCAAACCTAATTGGAGATGTCATGGTTTGACCAGAATCTTTTGTATGTACAGCTGAGTTATGGGTTTTCATTAAACATAATACAACCACAATAATGAAAAAATAGGCACTTCTGAATTTATTTCTTTACCCTAGAACAAACATGTAGCAAAATTTATTGTACAGATTTATTTCCCCTCCACAAGAGATGAAACGGTAAAGAAGGTACACTTTCTGCTGCCCCATTGTATTTTTGCCTAAAGAAGAATGTTCAGAATTTCCTTCATACAAGTTCAGTTGGGATCCATGGCTAAAACGGAAGCTCTTCCACACCTTAGACATATGTGCACAACAACTCATCCATATAGAATTATGTTCCATACCACTGGCTATGCTGGCTAGAACAGACGGTAGCTGCAAGCCAAAAACATCTGGATGGACAAAGTTACCCACTTTGGCTCCATAGGCACTCATCAATGTTAAGCTATTTAACAACTCACTATTTAAGTTGTATTTATGATACTGACTTTGAGTCACTTTGAGAAGACTTTCACTATGAAAATCAGCATAAAGATAATGAAATAAAAAGTTTCCATTAATCCAGGATTCATCAGTTTGGTGAAGGCAAATGCCAGTTAAAATTCATACACAGCTTCACACGCACAGTGAAGCTCTTGTGCCAAAGTTAAAACCTTGATAACAGTTTTTTGCTTGTTGCTTTTCAGAAAACTTTGGAGATCCAGTTTAAAAAGCACAGAGTTTTTGTTCAGGAGCTGCAAGCATTCTCAAACTACAGAATTAAAAAAAAAACTGAACAAACACACTGAAAATTTTAAAATATTATGATAGCAGCTAACCAAGAGGAGGAAAATCAAATATGTGTCTATACAAGTTCTCAGCTAGCTTTTGAAAAGTGGCAGACTGAAGAGCTTCCTCAGATAGCTAGCTCTATTAGGAGGGGGAGCCCTCAGGAGACAGATCCTTCTAGTCTGCCAGTTCCTGAAAATGGAAGAAAACGGTTGTGGAAATCCACAGATTCTCCCTTTTTGGTTTCAATACTGATGGAGGAACAAAGTTAAGGTTCCCTAATGTCATCAGAGGACTCCAGGAACTGAAGGCAACTTAGCATATGCTTTATATTGTGGTGTGAAAGTTTTGGTTGGTTGGTTGGTGTTTTTGGTTTTTTGCAAAGGGATCTTATTCCACTTTGGGGGTTCTGGGGATTGATTTCCAAAAACAGGTAAAAGCAAAGCAAAAGGAGCAGAACCAACTTCAATCTTACCACTTCGGATACTGTTGCTTCAAAAAACAGCTCAATTTTATACATGCCTGTGCAGGAATAATTCACAGCATGGGACCTTTTCTAGCTATAACACACAGCAAAGTCCCAGGCAACAGCTTCTGAAATTTTAAATAGTCCCTTAGCTTCAAATCACTGATAACAGCAGATAAAGTTTGCCTTGTTAGTGAGTTACTTTGAGAAAACATAACATATGAACACACTCCATGGAAGAAGAAAGAAGAAAAATTAAACATACACGTGGTTTATACGTTATCTCTTGATTCCCTCCTCCACCTACCCTCCAAAGCAGTATGCGCACATCCTATGCTTTCCAAAGTAGTTCCAAAGGAAGAACAGCATTTTTATAGAAACAAGCTCACCTCTCGATACATCTCAGTTCCCACACCCTTGAGCTTTGCATGAGCTGAGGGTCTCATTGCATCCATGGCAACTCCAGTAAGTCCTGCTTTTTTCTTTTTCTCCAGAGCCACATACAACTGATATATGAGTTTGGTGGCAGCTCCATGCTGCTCTGTCATGATGTTTTGGGCTACATTTTGATCAAATTGCACTCCCAAAAGTTGAAGGGTAGGTTCCATCCGAGAGAAATTATTAAGCTTTGCGCTGGCAAGCCTGTAAATGTATACCACAGAATAAATAGGTCATTACATAAGGCTCTTTGTACTTTAAGCCTTCCCTAGAACTCACAACGATCCATAACCAAAAGTTAAATTCAGACTAAGTTAGTCGAGCTTTAACCCTCTGAAATTAGTGAGACTTACGTTTGTGGTGTCTTACTTTCTCCAAAAAGTTCAACGGAAGCTAAGCCTGAGTAACATAATCCTGGATATAACCGAGTGTTTGGAAATCTAAGACCACCGCTACCTTTCCTCACCCTTCAGCATGACCAGGAAGAGAAATTCAGTTAACTACTAATCTTACTTTCCATTGAAATCACATTTTTGTATCATCTGGACTGAGGAATTATTTATTTTCAAAACACAGAGAAAGAGTAGCAGCTGCTTCTCACCCTCTCTCATTTGATGATGTTACAAATTAATCCCCAAGGGAGAGGACATCTGCAACAGTGACCACCAGGAGGAGGTGGTCACTTGAGGGAATCTTATTTTGGAGTTCCATCTGAATGTACTGCATATATTAGCTGTGGCGCACTGTGCATAATCACAGAACTGTAGGTTTTGAAGATAATCCAAGGGCCACTCAGTTCAGCCACCTGACACTGCAGGAACCTACAGCTAAAGCATTCCTGAGAAGCAGCCATTTAATTTTACAACCTCTCTGTCTTTTGAGACAGTTTGCTGCCAAACAGCTCTTACTATCATGAAGTTCTTACCATGAGGAAGCTGAAACTTGCATATTTGAAATTTGATCCCATTAGTTAGGGTTTCACCTTCTAAAGCAGCAGAAAATGAGTTTGCTTCTCTCTTTCACATTACAGCTCTTCAGACATTTAAAGATTGCCATTGTATCATCTCTCAGTTTTCTCTTCTTGAAACTAAGCACATCTGATTCCCTGAATTGTTCCTCATAGCGCTTGGTCTCTAAACCCTTCATCATCTTTGTGGCCCTCCTCTGAACAGCTTCTCAATACTTTTCTTAAGCTTTGGTGCCCAGAACAGTATTATACATAAGATGTGACTGAAGCAGAAAAGATTGGTGCTATTACTTCCTTAAATGTGGTCACCATAGTTTTATTGATTCAGCCCAGAACTCCATTAGCTTTTCTTGCCAACACACAACGCTGTTGCCTCATTCAGTTTCTGGTCTATTAAGAACCCTAGATCCTTTCTACACATGCCACTGTCAAGCCAGAGATCTTCCATCTCACATTTCTGCATCCAATTTTTCCTGACTTTTCCTTTATCATAGTTGAATTTAATTTGGTTTGCTTTGGCCCAACTCTCCAATACCATGAACATCATTAAAGCTGTGCTAAAGGTACTAACCTGCTTTGTGAAAATTGATCAAAGTCATCTTGAAGTTCAAACTTGTTTAGAAGTTCGCCAATGAGATAACCAGAAGAAAACTCTCTAGAGAAAGACTCCTTATCTGATTTAATTTTGAAGAGAAGAAGGAATGGTTTTTAAAATACACTGCAACAAAACTCTAGGTCACTATTTTCTACACATTTTATCTCTATTTGCTCGAATATAATAAGAACTGATTGATAGGTAACAAAGGTATGTGAGCAGCTTTCCTGTAACTTCTTCTTATATATCAGCAATAACATCTAGATAGATGTTTATCACTTAGATTAGATGGAGCCACGTCACTCACTTATTCACTTTAAATACACCCCAGGTTTCCCCCGAACTGAGAATCAAAGTGGCTTCCAAATTAACACAGACACCATATGGATAAAACATATAGAACACTATTATTAAAATGTAGTTAAATGTTTAAATTATTATCTGCAGTTTAAGACAGCATTTAAAATGAGAAAAGACTTTTCTAATCTAACTCACTCATTTTTTTTCTCAGTCCTTGAAAGCCTGTCAAAACAGAAACATCTTTAATGACCGATGGAAGAACAGCGGAAGGGGACAATTCTAGCCTCCCTGGGAAAGGAATTCCAGAGCCCTGGAGCAGCCAAGAAGAAGACTCTCTCTTAGAATCATAGAAGAGACCACAAGGGCAACCAGTCCATTCCTCTGCAGACACACTTGTGAGGGTGGTGGAACAGAGAGAAGGGTTTGTCCTAAGATGTTTTCTAAATCAAGTCTATTATGTATGATAATCAAGAACAATCTGCTAACTCACACTGTAGAATCTTGATGAACCACCTACTTCAAACCTAGTTAGGTATCATAAAATATAAACCAGTTATCAAACCATGAAAGGCTATTGTACTTCTCATGGTAGATTACAACTTATTCCCAGCTTCAACTCTCAGAAGCCTCATCTAGTATGGCCATTGGTGAGGGACTATGAGAGCTGTAATCCAACAACACTTGGGCCCCACCAGGTTGGGAATCACTGCTTTACATGCTGCTGAAATAGCATGAGAAGGGCATACAAAGAATCAACTTCCACCCTTCTGCATTGTTGTATGAACTGGCCCTAAATGAACACAAAAGAATGATAAAAAATCTGCTGTTCTTATTACAATAATAGAGTCCTATTTCTCTGTAAAATTATACTCAGGATGCTTCAACATCAGCAAAACTATAAATGAAATAACATTATTAAAGTAACAGTCAAAACATTTAAAAGAAACAATATTGAACCAGAATACATTGGACTACATTATTATATTCTCCACTATTCAAGATGTCACAGTCTTCTTCTGAAAAGGGACAAGTCAGTGAGGCTACAGTCTACAAAAGTTTATGAAAAATAGTGTTTGACAGTATTTAAGGTACCACAAGACTTTGCTAATTTTGCAGTGATATGTGACAAAAGAAATCCTCAAATTAAGATAAGGGTTTAAGAGTTTATAACTGCATCTCCTACAACTCAAAGAGAATTGGAAATCTACTAATTCTGATTCAAATTAGGAAGATTTCTGTTCTCCAGGTGAATGTTTTTCTCTGTAGGGAAGGCATTTGTAGCTGAAACAAAAGGAACTACAGGATAAACATGTACCTATGAGAACTGCCTGACCTCCAGAGTCCTTATTAATTGAGGAAACTAAACCACTTTGTGTCCATTGAACCTGTGCCTGTAGCCTGGGTGATGAAAATCCTCCCTCCTTTCTTCTCCCCATGGTAATTTAAGAGATGTGAAATGACTGTTGTGCAACTCAGAACAAACACTGTATACCACAGAGATTTGTGTGGAGATGTGCATACGCAGATCTGCTTCCTTGGGGCATTAAGACAGGCCTTATCAAATTGGGAACTGCTTCAACAAATGCAGTTCACAAGGTATTTCCAGGACTGCAAAACAGATAAATAAATAATGGGAATTGTGTCATTCAACACCTAGCAGATGTAAACAAATATATAAGCTTGCATCAAGCAGCAATATTTGGAATATTGCCCTAATTCAAGGTTTGGAGACCACCATCTGTTAAGACACATTTTATTGTGCAATGCTGAATCAAATATGCATAAACTTGTACATAAATAAATACCACTAAAGAGTGGGAACTATATATTACCATTTTTTATAAACAGTACTATCCAGGCATATCCTTATACACGAACAAAGAGAAGTCCATGTCTGCCACCCACAATATTTGACTAAAATAATCAACAGTCTTTCCAAATGTTCTGCTCAACTAATCAAGATAAACAGGAGACAGCTTTTAATCAGTTAGGTGGACTAAAGGCTGCAGACCTTTCTTAAATAAATCAAATTCCTCAGGGTCAGGCTAGAGAACATGTCTTTATACCTTACCATGTTCCAAGAAAAAAAATAATATGCAGCACCTTCTGTTTCACCTTTTCACACTTGTCATTAAGCAACACTTTTAGGAAAGGAGAGTGAGCAAAGTGAGGTGACTGGACACTGATGCAGTCAAAGCAGCTGCATCCTACTTCAGAAGTTGGGCCATATCTCAGGGCTAGAACACATGAAGCAGATGCCAGGTCCTATCCCTAGCATCTTTATGTCAGGATAGAAAAGAATTCTAGCATTGGGTTGAGTGGGCTGGATGGACCTGTGCTGTAACATAATACAAGACAACATCCAATGTCTTCTTAACAGTATGATCTGCCACCAAGGTGGACTGAAACTTCCACAATCCTTCATCACTTGACTGTACTGGCTGGTGGGGGAGGGAGCCGCAGTTCAAAAACATCTGAAGGGCTATGAATTATCCATCCCTGGACTACAAATGAATTCTCAGCAACCCTATGGAGACATATGCTTCTAAATATCTCCAACTTATATCCAATTTTTCAAGCTGTACCTAATTGAAAACTCCCCAATTCTCACTATATGAACTTAAAACATTTACTTGCATCTGTGCCTAACCGCTGCTAGAAATAACACTGCGGGTACCAGGGGACTATGAATTCTCAAATGAGAATGTCAGTGCCAGATGGCCTTGAATCCAAGACCTTAGTCCACAAGAATTCCAGTCCACTTTGCACTTAGAAACACAGGTAGTAGGAGCTGTATTCATGAAGATTTCTCAGGTGTAGGAAACATGATATGGATCACCATTTTCTAAATTTATCTGACCCCATTTCCCAAAGAGATTTCTTGTATGTTTTAACTCTTGCTGTCTTTCTCTCCACTATCTTGCCCTTTTTCAATTTTCACAGTTGCAATTCTAGTTCCCATTTTTTTCCGGACAGATCCCTATCTCAAACATAGGAAGTTGCCAGGTTACTGTCTGCCAGTCTAGATCAGTATTACCTATTCTGAGTCTCAGCCAGGGAGAGGTCTCTCAACACTTACTCTTTGATAATTAACTGAAGATGCAAGGGGGATTAAACCTGGGAATTTTCTGTATCTAAAGTGAGTGACTCTACCCTCTATTCCACTGACACTGAAATTAACCCTCTTTAAATTTAGTCCATGGACCTGATCTCTCCATTCTGATAAGTCTTCCCTTTGAATGTTGCTTGTTAAATCCCTGCTGAGGCATCCGTCAATCTTGTCTATGGCTTAGAACAGCAGAAGCAATAGCTACAAGTGATGAATTGGGAAAGTGGCACAGAGCATAACACAGAAGAGGGAAAGTCCACACTTTCTTGGACTCCACCTATCCCTAATCATTGACCATGCTAGCTGGGACTACTGGGAATTGGACTCCAACAAGATCTGGAAGGACACAGGTTTGCCACCACTGCCAAAAGATAATGTTTTAATGATTCTCAAATGTCAGCTTTTCAGTGGTCTTGGACTTAACTCCCAGAAGTTTGAGGCAGCATTGCCATTGCTCAGAGGTTTTGGGAGCTGACGTCCAACAGAGTGCCAAAGCCTGGGGTTTGAAACAACAACAAAAATTGTTGTTTAATGCTGGAAACAAAGAAGTGCATTCCCTAAAGGCCCAAATACACCTGTTTACAGTTTTTAAAAACCTGGCAATTTTTAGCTTTTTTTTCTGCTCTTGCCATTCCACCAAAATTTAGCAGCACAGGAGGAGGTTACAAAAACTGGTAGCAGGTATATGTAACCCATCAGCAATTTCTTGTCTGCCTCTGTTAAAGAGACTCAGCAGTCTGGGAAAAAGCATACCCATACCCCATATTATTTGGACTTCCAATGTTGCAGCTGTTACTTTGAAAAGAATCTTCTGGTCTGGGGTTAGCAACTTGATGCCCTCTAGATCATCCTGGATGACTCCTCACCATTGAGAATGATTGCTAAGGGAGTTGTAGGCCAAAAAGACCTCTGGAGGAACATAGTTGCCCACCCTGCCTAACTCTCTTGGCAAAAACACTTAATTTTCACAGAGCTTCCTTATTTAACATTCTTTTCTTCAGGCAGCTAAGACAAAACACAAATGAATCATGTGAGCTCAGAATCAAGATTGCAGAAAATTAAATTTACAGTTAATTCAATCTTCAGACTAGAACATGTGCCCATCCTCTCCTTGGAAGAGAATAATGGCCATTTTTCAATATGCAGGCAAATATGAAATACTACATATTTCTTAACAAAAGAAGCAAAACAGCAACTGAAAGACAGCTGGTACTGATAGTAGGGTAAGATGTAAACTGATGGATACATTGGGCAAGTATACAGAAAATATAATTTCAGGAAATAGCTCCCTCCTCAATTATTATTCAGAATGTTACCTTCAGCCCTTAATCTAGCCATGAATATGTGAGTTTCAAATACAACCATGCCTCAGTTAACAAAATCTCTCAACAATTTACAAGACCCTTTTATGCACACCCAGTCCCACTTGTCCTCTGTCTAGCTGGAAGTAATTTAGTAGCACCAGCAGGAAGAAGATAAGTTGGGATAGAGATAAATAGAGAGTTTCAGTGCTGGATTACAGCAGTGTACCTGTAGTAAAAAAAAAATGCAATAAAGTTTGAATTGGGAAAGAATGGGATTCTCCACAAGCCAATTCTACTGCAGCAGCGTGGGCCTGCCTCCCATATGAAAGGTAAACAGCACCTGCCTGTATAATACCTTGCTGAGCGTGCTTGAACAATAAAACGGGGAGAAAAAGGAGAAAGCAGATATGCCTGTCTTTCCAGATACACTCAGCATAGTAAAAAAGCATAGATCAATAAATCTGACCATCAAAATAGAAATCATAAGAATAGTGGAGGCTGGTGAAAAAACAATTACACAATACAATTGTAATCAGGGGTAGTTTTATATTTTTATTATTCCTTCCTCTCGTCTGTGCTTGTGTGCCTGTTTAGTTTGTACACCTTTGGCAGGACCCACTGTTTTTGGCTGTTTTACTTGTAATGCACCATGTACATCAGGGCTTTCCAAATGGTGTGCCATGACACGTTAGTGTGTCATCTGAAGTGTGTAGGTGTGTCACCTACAACCTTGGAAATGTACGCTATTACTTATAAATCATATATTTTAAAAATATAAAGGAAAGGTTTTCATAAGATATGCTGTGTCCCCATAAATTTCATTATTACAATTCATGTACTTGACCATATTTCTTATAAGGGGTTAGTTTAACCTCCGGTTTGCTAGTAAAACTGAATTACTGTGTCGCAAAATGATGCATGTCTAAAAAAGTGTGTCACCAACATAAAAAGTTTGGAAAGCTCTGATGTACATTGACGGCACTACATAAACAACCAATAACAATAATAAGCTTTCAAGTGGTCTTCAGAAAGTTTTTATTTACTTACTAGCGTATATACCTGGGGTTGCCCAGGATTTTATTTTCTCAGAGGTAATACTTGTTAGAAAGATTTGAGATCCTGTGTCTCTAATTCCCCAAACTGTCTTGTCCAGTACCTGTAACTTTTCCCTATATTCTCCAATCCTACCTGTATTCAGAGTTATTAATATAGAGAGATTGGATTCCTGAGAGAATACATTCCCCCCTCCTCCTTGCTACTAGGCCTCATCTCTATAGCAAGTGGCCTGTTCAAGAGACTGAGGCCCAAGAGCGCTCTGGTTGAGAATTCTAAAGGCCCCTCCCTAAACTGCAAACCCCAGGATTCCATAGAATCTTCTTAGGCAACCAATCATATGAGGTCTTTGCTTGACACAGACAAACACACACACTTTGACTTTTATATATTAGATGCAAGGCTTGCATAGACCTGTTCATTTCATTTCACCTGTGCATATTGCTAGTTTCATACAAAAAGCTTGGTAGAACCTGATGAACTGCTTTTGGGTTTTTTTACTACACTTGATCTTAGCCAAAAGGCCGAGAAGCAATTGCTTTTGGGGTTTTTTTTTGTGGTACAGTAACCTATCCCTATTCTTTCTATTTTATTTCTACCTTTGTTGGTGCCACATTTTCTGTTTAAAAAGTAATGCCCAGGAATACATCTACTTTGTTAACTGAGGTATACCTGTAGTCATGATGGTGTGGGAAAAATTAAGCATTCCAGCATTCATGCAACTGGATCTAAGAACACAAGTGAACCAGACAAAAGGCACAGAATTTTTCCCAAACATTTTTCAACATTAGATGACTGACTTTAATATTGGCTTCTTTCCTCCACTCCCTCAACCCTACTGAAACATTTAATCAATACTCTGACATAACACTCATTGTAAGTAAGAACATCCTCATTGCTTGGAGAAATGTTATTTCCCCACAGGCGATCACCACAGTGTGCCCTTACTTCAAGGCTTTCCAAACGATGTGGCACAACATGTTAGTGTGTTGCCTGATGTTGTCACCTACAATCTTGGAAATGCATGCCATTATTTATATTTATTATTTATTATTATTATTATTATTATTTATTTGTATCCCGCCTCTCCATATGGATCGAGGTGGTGAACAACTTACAAATAGCACGTATTTCAAAACATTTCTATACATGCCCCCAACAAGCTGGGTACTCATTTTACCGACCTGCGAAAGGATGGAAGGCTGAGTCAACCTTGGAGCCGGACAGGATCGAACTCACAACCTTGTGGCTTGCAGTACTGGCATTTAGCCACTTCACAAGATATGTTGTGTCTGTCTTTTATTACTACAGTGTGTCTGTATCTCTTATAAAGGGTTAGTTTAACCTCCGGTTTGCTAGTAAAACTGAATTACTGTGTCGCGAAACGATGCATGTCTAAAAAAATGTGTCACCAACATGAAAAGTCTGGAAAGCTCTGCCTTACCTCATGGCTCATCCTGGAAGAAGAAGAGCTAGCTTACTGGCACCTGCTTTTCTACAGCAATCTAAGGAGAAAGATGCCTCTGAGCATATACAAACTTCCATTCCACTTTGAAACAAAGGTAACCATGCTGTTCCATGAGTAAAAAAAAAAAAAAAATCCAGAGTTTTTTAACGGGCCAGTTTGTAGCATTTTAGTTGATCCTCATAGAAATAATGCCTAACTGTGGCTTTCTAAAAATTCCACTTTGGAAACAACAGAGACCTGCGGCACCTTAAAAAGAGGAACACTTTGGCCCTTTCTGCACTAGCCTGTTATAGCGCTATGATTCCACTTATAGCGCTATGATTCGCTTTCAACATCCTATGGAATCCTGGGGTTTGCCGTTTAGGGAGGGGCCAAATGGGATTCCATAGGATGTTGAAAGCGGAATCATAGCGCTATAACAGGCTAGTGCGGAAATGTCCTTTAAGTCTTCAAGGTCCCACAGGACTATTTGTTGTTTCCGCTGAAGCGAACGCGTTGCCCCTTTCGAAATTCACCTGGAAATATCCTTTTTAACCAAAGTAATGACATAAAATGTCTCTGACGCGGCACAAGAGTTACTTATTTCCCAGGTAAAAGACGCTCTACTGCTAATTTCCCTTCCCCCGGGACAGCGGCGGCTACAGGGGGGCTTCCACAGCGAAGCCCCCGCCGGCCAACCCCGGACTCACCGACGGTCCGCGAGAGCTTCACTTCTCGGTTCAGCCAGTCGCACAGAATGTCAGTCATGGCCGCCAGCGGCCCGGGCTGCTCGCCCCCTTCCTCACTCGGCCCAAGACCGGCTCGAGCGGCGCTCCGCGTCCCGTCACCATAACTACCAAGCCGCTCGCGCAGGCGCAGACTCCCAAAGCCCGGCGGCTCCCTCGACCGGCCTGTGCGCCTGCGTAGTCAAGCTATATACTCCCCAGCCGGCTGAGCAGCGACGTTTTTTTGAGAGCCTCGGGGGACATTTTCCTGTAGAAGAGCGGGAGAATGGGTTTTCTGAGTGAGCGCATGCGCAATTGAGAGAGGTGGATGCTCGAAATCAAAGTGAGAGAGGTTGTTAGGATGAGTTGGACTCAGAAATGAATTGATTTATTGAACGAGGGCCATTTCTGCGTTACACTGTTGTAGTGCTATTATTCCACTTTCAACGTCCTATGGAATCCTGGGGTTTGTAGTTTAGAGAGGGGCAATTAGAATTCTCAGCCAGAGAGCTCTTTGGCTTCAATAAACTACAAACCCCAGAATTCCACAGGATGCTGAAAGTGGAATAATAGCACCAGAACATTGTAGGGTGGAAATAACCTAGGTTTCAGCCCAGGAACATGAGAAGCCTTCTGGTTCATGAAGAATATTTCTTATCCTCATCCCCTCAAAATATGTTTGAGTTAATACTGGTTGATACTTGGATGGGAGACCAACAAATACTATAAGCTATATTTCAAAGGAAGGAACTGGCAGAGCCACTTCTGACTAGTCTTTGTCTGAGAAAAGCCTGTGAAATTCATGGAGTTGCCATAAGTTAGGTGACTTGAAGGCATATGTGCCCACCAACATAATGCTACGGTTGCCATTTTTTCTGGAAGAATTGTAATGCTTTTAAAAGTTCTGAGACAGGTAAAAATAGTTCCCAATAGTAGCAAAAGCTGGAACTACTGAATGTCCTATTATAGCACATGCAATTATGCTTATATTGAAGAAGGCTTATCTATTATCTCCAACTGAGTCCATTTCCTCACTAGATATAGTGCTATTATTCTACTTTCAACATCCTATAGAATCCTGGGGTTTGCGGTTTAGGGAGGGGCCTTTGAAAGCCCTTCCCTAAACTGCAAACCCCAGGATTCCACAGGATGTTGAAAATGGAATAATAGCACTATAACAGTCTAGTGCAGAAATACCATAAGCCTTTGAACCATGTGCATTTTTGTACAGATCAATCCTGCAAGCATTTTTGAGTATATATAAACCACCTTCTCTTCTGAGTCAGAAACATTATGTACATACTATGGATTTATACCATATCCTCCAACATTTTGCAGATAAAAACCAAGACGCATGGCCAAGTAACATCCAAGCGTCACGCCCTGGTTCCAGGACCCATGTGCAGACACAGACAAGATCCTGCCTAACAGCCGAAACACATAGCCGTGAACAGGATAATTCTTATTACAGCCAAGCATAAACAAGAAAGGAAGAGACCACAAGGCTCAGAGCACTTATATAGGGAAGTCTCATTAATCAGGCAAACAGCTGAGGGGGGCTGCTGGCCAATATATACCAGAGGCAGAGGGGAGGGAGGGGTCTGTTGCAGACAACTGCTAGATCTGGTGGAGGTGATGTGGGGCTCCTTCTGATCCTTTACTTATGTTCTTGAAAAACCTTGACTGTTGGTTTGTGTGCTGGTTATGCTGCTGCACAGTCCCTTGAATGGATGCTCTGAATTTATTCCTGACCTGGACTACTGAAACAGGAAGAGTAATTGACTTAATACGTTTCTATAAACCTTGATTGAGGGTGCTATTATAGACTCTGTTTAAGGACTGTGGTTTGCTTTCCAAACATGATAGCAAACCTTAATGGGAAAGAACAGATGAACTAGGACAAGTTGCTGCAGTTTGCTTTTGCCTGAGCCTGCAGGAAAGGGCAAGATTCTGCCCTGCCTTTTTCTCTCCCATATTGAGTTGAGTATAAACTGCTTTTGCATTTTAAACCCACTTTGCAAGACAGAGGGGGAAAGTAGGAGAAGAGAGGAATTGGGACACTTTTAAAGCAGCTGAAAAAGTGAAACAACAAGATTAATCAGTACTGTCCCTGCCAAATGGAGATAGTTGGAGAATGTGTTATACGTTATGCATTTATACAGTGAATTCTATGCTGTCCTTTCAGATAACTGTGATTTCAGATTATTAAAAACCATTTTGAATAGTCTACAGACTGTTTATTGGGCAATTAAGGATTGTTTGCCTCTTTGTTATTATTTGAGGGTGGATTTGGAAGCTGGTTTTTTATTTGTTTATCTCTGCTTATGGTGACTATGAATTTAAAACAGATTAGATGAAAAACTGGGTTTTCACAAAGAAGACTCCCACAACTTACCTTTTCTTTTTTTTTCTCTGTCTCTTGAGGTTTTTTCCCCCCTGATAGTTATAAAGTTATGTGATAGATGATGATGCTGTGATTGAGGAGTGACTGATTGTGCAGGAGGCCGAGCCAGTGACTGAGCAAATCAACCTGCAAACATCCCCTACACTGGAAGATCAAACAGAGACTGAGTTGCCCCAGCCAGCTCATGATGGAGAGAGAACCAGCAGTGATGCAGAGGAGTTGCAGCCAGCTGTGTCCATCAGCCCTCAATCACACAGCAGGCTGAAACGGGTTATAGAGAGGGAGGCTGCTTGGGCTAGGCTGAGGAAACAATAATGATCAGCACCTGCTCACAGGGGCTATTTAAGTCTGCCGGCTTGGCTGCTCCTTGCTTGCAGCAGATTGTTAGCAAGCCCTCTTGACCTTTGTGTCTCCTGCTCCCTGAAACCCTCCAGACAGATCTCTGCCTCCTGAACCTTTGGACTGGACCTTGACCTGGCTTGGCTTGTGTGTTCCTGGTATTTGGTATATACGGACTCCCCAAGTGTTCCTGATCTCTCTCTTCCCTTGCTGGCTGCGGCCTGGCAGGGAGAAATTCTTGACAGGTTGGCTAATCAAGGAAATGTTGAAGATCTGGTGGATCTTAATTTCAGCAAACCTCCTTGGAACATGCCCCTCTGATTTTCTTGTGTGGGGGCTGTCTATGCCTTTAAGTTACCTGTTGACTTAGTGTGACTCCATGAATTTAATGGGTTATTTTTGGGAGAGAAGGTAGTTTGCAACTGCCTTCCTTTGAAGTATAGCCTTTGAACATCTGATATTGCTTGATTGTTCCCCTCAGCCAAGTGCTAACCAGGCCTGAACTTGCTTAGCTTCCAAAATCACTAATAAAATATGGGGTAAACAATTCTGCTGTTAAGAAGATTTATAGCTGGTTGACAGACAATATTCAAAAGAGTACTCATCAATGATTCTCGTCATCCTGCAGAAAAGTAACAAACGTGTCTTGTCCTTGACACTAAAATGGGAGGTGACCATCCTCAGAATACAAAACCAAGATACAAGATAATCTTTAGCAGGTTTGAGAACTGGATCAGCGTAGACAAAATGAATTTCAAGAAAGATAAATGTGGAATTCTACATTTAGGCGAGAAAAGTCAGGTGTACAAATATAGGTTGGATGATACCTGTTTTGGAAAGCCAGCATGCATAGTGGTTTGAGCATTGGACTATGACTCGGAGACCAGGATTCAGTTCTCCACTTGGCCATGGAAACCCACAACATGACCTTGAGCACATCACACACTCTCAGTCCTCAGAAAACCCCATTATAAGTTTGCCTTAGGGTTGCCATAAGTCAGAAATAACTTGAAGGCACACAAGAACAACAATACATGAAAAGGATCTAGTAGTCTTAGTAGACCACAAGCTAAACATGAGGCAATGGTTTGAGTTCTGTTGGTTAATGCCAACAAAAGTTTGCACATTCAATGAACTGTCAAATGATAAAGTTCAAATTTATAAAGTCCACTGGTTTGGCAGGTCTGCTGTTGTTTGAACTAAGAGTAGGATTTAGGCCAACATTGTAGTATGGTAGCCAAAAAAAGCTAATGCAAACTGTAGGCTGGAATAGCACCAATATAGCAGCCAAATCAATAAAAGTACTAGTGTTGCTCTATCCTGCTTTTGTCAGACCCATAAGCAGTACTGTTACTAATATTCATTTATAATGCCCTTTCCACCAAAGGGCAGTATATATATAGTCAAGGGCAAAGGCAATAAAACACAACACTATATGTATAAAACCCCCAACAATCTGCCAGCCATCAGCAACCTCAGGCATCATCAGCTTAATGTGGTGAGTCAACCCCTTACAAAAATGGGTGAGGTTCTCCTCCAACCGGAGATCCAAAGGAAGACCATTCCACAGATGGAAGGCCAGATTTTGAAAGGCTCACAGCCTTGACAGAGTAGTCTGTGTCAGTGGAACAGACAATAATCATCTGCCTATAGATCTGAAATTCCTGAGTGGTGCATAGCATGCTAGTTGAGCTGCCAGATACTAGGGGAGATTCGAGTGCAGAGCTCTAAATACAAGAAGCAAAAGTTGAAATGAGCCCTGGCCTGAAGTGGTACTCAATGGAAAGTTGGGGGGAGTGTTCGAAGAAACATGCATGTTGAAGTTGTTGTGTACCTTCAAGTCATTTCCAACTTGTGATGACGCTAAGGAGAACTTATCACAGGGTTTTCTGGGGCTGAGTGTGTGAGACACACCCAGTCTCCTGGCTGGCACTGTTCTGAATTAAAGACAGAGATAGAAAAGAGCAAGAAGGCAAACTCACCAGTAGGCTGTTACAATAATCCAGACATGACATAACCAAAGTCTGGGCAAGCAGATTGGCAGTCTTGATGGTCAAGATATTCAAAAGATGGAAATTATATGCCTTTGCTGTTGCCCCATCAAATAAGGACAAATGGTCACCCAGCAGGATTCCAAAGATCTTGGCAACTGAAAAAGGAACCATTGTACAACCCTATACTGTACTGTGTCCAGTTTTGGGACAAAACAGTTTAAAAAATATGGAGGTAAACTGGAATATTTCCAGATGGGGGCCACCAATATGGCAGAAGGTCTCGAAACCAAACCACGAGGAATATGTGCAGGAATTTGTTATGTTTAGCTTGATGAGAAAGAAAAAAAAATGACAGCTGATAGTCCTCATCAGCTCTATGAAGGGTTGTCATGTGAAGGGGAAGCAAGTGTGTTCTCTGCTGCTCAGGATAACACAATCCAAACCCAATTCAAATAACAAGAAGAGAGATTTAGCGTTGGGAAGAACTTCCTGATTGTGAGCACTGTTCAAAAGTGGAATAGAATATCTCAGAAAGTGGTAGAGGTTTTTAAACAAGTTGTGTCACTGTCTCTCAGGGATGCTTTAGCTGTGGGGTTTCTACATTGGTAGTGGGCTAGACTAGATGAGCTTTCGAGTACCTTCCAACATTACTGTGGATTTACAAGCTTCTGACCCACTTGTCATTGTTTGGGTGCCTTCAAATTGTTTCTGAGTTATGGCAACCCTAAAATGAACCAATCATGGGGTTTTCTGGGTCTGAGAGTATGTTGGGTGTCTAAGGTCACCTAGCGGGTTTCCATGGCAAAGCGGAGAATCAAACCCTGGTCTCAAGGGTCCATAGTCCAATGCTCAAACCACTACACCACACTGGTTCTTCTGATCCACTTACTTAGCTATGTTTGTAGCTTGGAGTGCTTAACAGCTACCTTATTTCCATTCCAAAAATATTTGTTGTTATAATTGTTGGTGCTGAGCTGTATCTCTGTGCTTGAGAACATAAAAGGTTCAATCAGAATAAACTGAGGTCATTTCTGCACTACACTGTTATAGTGCTATTATTCCACTTTCAACATCCTATAGAATCCTGGGGTTTGCAGTTTAGGGAGGGGCATTTGGAATTCTCAGCCGGAGAGCTCCTTGGCCTCAGTCAACTACAAACCTCAGAATTCCACAGGATGTTGAAAGTGGAACTGTAGCACTATAACAGCGTAGAGTAGAAATGGCCTAATTTTAATTATCAGGGGCGGTGGGATCACAGCCTTACTTGAGAGAAACAGGGCAGGCCTTGTGGAACTGTTGTTGCCTCTGCCACATCCAAATTGTCAATCATCTGCTGTTTGAGGTGATTGTCTCACCTGGTCTAATGACAGTGCCAAGGTTTTGTCTCACCTGGTCTAATGACAGTGCCAAGATTTTGTCTCACCTGGTCTAATGACAGTGCCAAGGTTTTGTCTCACCTGGTCTAATGACAGTGCCAAGGTTTTAGCACATTCTATATTGACATTTCCACTTCTGTCAGGGTATTTCCAGGCAAGTGATTCCTAAGACGACCAGTTGGAAGGCACTTTGAAGCTATTCCTTCTTTCCTTTCTTAACAGACTTTCCATTTGTAAGAAAAAGATGGAAGTGCTGATGAAATACAGAAGATACAAATGGAAGACAGGTACACTTCAGAGTAAGTTTACCATGACTGCAAGCATCCTCTTTCGTAGTAGAATCCATTGTTGGTAAATATTAATTAGTTAATTTATTCTGGTTAAAAAACTACTAGCACAAAAGGGTAAAATCTGTCTCTGCTCTGCATTTAGTTTACATGGGCATTCTACTTTTCCTTTCTTTCTCTTGGATTTGTTACGACAAATAGCCAGAATTGTGTGCTTTGTTTTAATATAGATCTATAAAGCTTGCCAGGACAAATTATATTGGTGGGTGTGCTTGCACGCAGAGGGGAGCAGAACTGGATAGCTTCATCAGCTGGGTGTCTGAAACAATGCTTTGTCTCTTCTTTGTATTTCAGGTTTTCTGTTCCTATTCTTGGCAAATAATTTCTTGCTCTGAATGATAGAAAGCAACAGGGAGCATTCTCCTGCAGTCTATCAAATAATCAGCCTGTAGTGATGCTTTTGGAGAGCCAGCATGCTATAGCAACTACAACCCTGGAGACCAGGATTCCCCACTGGGGAGCCCACTGAGTGACACTGAGTGCATTACACACTTTCAGTCCCAGAAAACAACATGACAGGTTCACCTTAGGGTTGCCATAAGTTGGAAATGGCTTAAAGGCACACAACAACAACAAGTGATGTTTTTACTTATAGACCTAATTAGGGACCAGTGACTGAAAGTGCAAAGAGCAAAAAATGCCACCTACAAGTACTATTTATTTAACTTTGAAGGGACCATCCAGAGTTAAGAGAGCTGTGTGGGGAGGGAATGAGAGTGGAATGATCAGGAGCTGGTGTTGGTGCCATTTGAGAAGTTATAATATGCTTATGTTTTAATTTAGAAAGAGTAGAAGTAAATAGGGGACATGATATTTGTTCCTTTCAGCTTATGGCAACCTCATAGATGAGAGACCTCCAGAAGCTCCAGTCATCAGCTATCCTGCTTAGATCCTGCAAATTTAGGGATGTGGCTGCCTTGATTGAATCAATTCACCTGTAGTGCAGTCACTCTCTTTCCCTATGCCTTCTACTTTACCAGGCATTATTGTCTTTTCCAGTGAGTTAGGTTGTCTCATGATATGTACAACAGCTTCAGTTTAGTCATCTTCACTTCTAATGAGAGTTGAGGTTTGATTTGCTCTAAGATCAATTCTTTTATCTTTTTAACAGTCCATGATATTCATGGAACTTTTCTCCAGCATCACAGTTCAAATGAGGACATTGGGGAATAAAATTATGACCAGTAAGGAAAAAGTAGACACAGAGGAACATTTTCCCCTCTCTCAGAATAGTAGACTTCCAGGGTCATCCAGTGAAGCTGAATAGTGGCAGTTGAAGAAAGAATAAAAAGAGATGCTTCTTCGTACAATAGAACTTACTGCTGCAAGATGTGATACTGACCATTAGCTTAGATAGCTTTAAATATCGATTAGTTAAATTCGTAGAGGATATGATTTATTTCTTTATTTGACATATCTCACCTTTTTGCCCATGCTCAAATTTGCTTACAGTAAGATTGAAACTGGTTCATATGGGCAGTGTAATCCCGACTCAAAGATGAGCTTGTTGTGGATTAGGAACCAGCCTTTTGTGCAGATGGAAATGCCCTTCTCCCAGCAGAGCCCCCTTCTGCTGGCTGATCTCAGGGATCTGCTGCCAGCAGTTTACTAGGAGAAGACTTGTGCTGACCAGCAGAAAAGCCAGAAAGGAATGGCAAAATGGTGGGATGAAGAATAATTTGAGTTACACTAAGTCGAAACTGCCTGTGTCCCAGGGTCACAGACACTAACACTAGCACAAAAATAGGCCAGGGTGAAGGTAGACCTAAGTAATTGTCAACATAGGCTGGGAGGGGTTTGGATATAGCACTCAGCTGGCTTGGTATCTGTTTAACTGACCCTTTGCTGTCTTGGCTGGTTATGTTTGCACCCCTAAAAGCAGGTAGAGATAAAAAGCAGGTGGGGAGGCTATAATGGGAGAGCACTATCAACCAGGTTCAAATATGAAAACACTGGAGTTTTTCTTTTAAAATACACAAAATAAAAAGGGTAGTAAAACTCCAATGAAAGCCCGTTTCTCAGCCATCACAGTGTGCAAAACCAGATGGGATTTAGGATTATGTAGGAGCCATGGCAGTTTTGTCCAAATGCTTTGATAGTGTAGTGTGACAGACATCTGTCTATTTGACCTTGACGAGACTTATTTGACCTGTCTCTCAGCCCAACTTGCCTCATAGGACTGTTGCAAGGAGGTCATCAGACAAAAGCCATGCGTGAGTTCTTTGAAGGATACACAGTTTATGAATTAAAAAGAAAAAGAACACTAATCTGAATTTTAGTATTGAACATGAGCATGTTGCCTGCGTTAATATTAACAGAGACAGTACAAATGCCCTTAGCTGTGCCATATCCCTCAGGCCTATAATGCCTCTCACTAATTCTAAGAACAAATTTTAACAGCTGTTAGATTATTTATTAACAGCTTTGTGGATAATTTGGATTCCAAATATAGGTATGTATATTATTTCCTTAGTGTTGGTTGTAAAACAGTTGTACTGTTTGCAGACTGTGTATAGCTCAGCAGTTGGTAGAGACAGAAGTGAAATCTGGATTCAGAGGTTGTCCACAATTTGGAGAAATGATTGTATAATAAACACAATAAGCATTCATGGTCTAAGCTGCCTGATGCATTAAGATTATTTGGCATTTTACATCTTACATGGTATACCTCTAATACAGAGATGGGCAGAAAGTAGATCTAGATTTATAGGCATGCTTCAGTTAAGAAAGCCTTTGACTAGCTCCTTTTTAAATAGTCTTTTTATATCCCACCCCACTCCCTTTCCCAGCTTATCCTCTTGCTGGTTGTTTTTGTTTTTGTTTAGTATCATTGGCACTGGGAGGATGGTGAAAGAGGGATAGAGAAACACAGGCTTTCAGGGACAGATTACAGCAACATGCCTGCAGTAAATAATGCAATGAATGCTTGACCTGGGAAAGGATGGCATTCTGCACTAACCAATCCTGTGGTAGCTATGTGTGTGGGCATTCAATAGCCAAGGTAGACAGCACCAGTCTCCAGAATCCTTTACTGAGCATGAGTGAACAGCAAAGAGGAGAGAAGAAGGAAAAACAGATAAGCCTGTCTCAGATAAAATAAACAGATAAACCAGCATATTAAGCGCAGATCTAGAAGTCTGGCCTTGGATGCATGTTGGAAGCCTTCAGGTGGTCTCTAGAAAGTTCAGAATCATAGAATCATAGAGGAGTAGCCTTGTGTGTCAAGGATATTTTCACCTGTGAAGAGATCCGGGACTTAAACCCAGAAAGCCAGGTCAAGAGCATCTGGGTAAGAATTAAGGCAGTGAGAAACAATAGGGATATTCTGGTGGGGGTTTACTACAGACCTCCAACCCAGGCTGAGGACTTGGATGACGCCTTCCTCAACCAAATGACTGCACATTCAAAAAGGAGAGATACAGAAAGTTCAGAATGTATTTCTTTAGTTATCCAAAGCTTAGCTGACCCAGCTGTTTCATTTCACATGTGCATATTGTTTTGGATTTTAAAAAATGCTGAGGCATGTTGAACTACTCTTCTGTTTTGTGGTACTGAAATCTCTCCCTGTTCTTTCCATGTTATTTCTGCCTATGATAGCATATTTTCTGTTAAAAAAGAAAAAAAAAAGTAGTGCCCAAGAACACATCTACTTTGTTAACTGAGGTATATCTCTATTTGTAGATCTTTGGATAATTAACAGATGTGGCTGAACAGCTCTGTCAGTTTCATTTTCTTCCCCATACTATGAATTGTTTTTTTAAGCTCTTTTGTCATATTTACAAAAGTCTGCTGTGTGTTCTTGTTTAAAAGTGAACCAATTTAAATTCTCACCAATATATATTTACCACATTCAATAATTTCCATTATAGGGAAGATGATGTTGAACCAACCTGAGAGACTAGTGTTAAAAATGAGGAAACTTTCAGGGGGGAAAAAGATGGCAACCCAATTTAACACCACAAATATGTTTCAGTATGCAGGAACTTGAAGCCATATTTTTCAGAGGTAGCGAACAACAGTGTTTACATTTGAAACTGCCAAGAGAACATAAGCAATGTTGGTGCAATGACGTGAGTGGTAATTGGCCTGGGCTCCTGGGAATATACACTTCATTACTCTTTATTTATTTATTTAAACTCAGCTTCTCTTCCTTTTGGAAGATGAAAGTTGGCTGGGAGAAAGTATAATCAGATGAAGCAATATTTCAGGGAGAATATTTTTCTTATACAATAATTTTCCCGATTTTATAGTGCTATTTGTTTCCAATAGAATGATCTGGGAGTAGACAGGGACAGCAGAAACTACAGTAATAAAGTACTTCTTATACCAGATTTGATTTGTTTGCAGGTTGCACTAATGGCTGAAGGTGAGTAATACACTGTCTTAATGCACCATATTCAGTTTTATGAGATCATGATATTCAATGCAGTAGGCAGATTTTCTTGTCTAAACATTGTCTAACAAGGCATCTTATGAGTCATGGATTTTGATGGCTCACCCCCGAATTGTATTTCATGTGCACACCACAGTAAGACCTGAAAATTTAACTTCTTACTAACTTGGGAACTGTGGGTAGAACTGTGCAGAATATGCCAAATTCAGTGTAGTATCATTTACCATTGCCATATGATATTACTGAGCTGTAAATCTCTTCATCCATGGCAGCCAAGAATGAGGGGCATTCTGGAAAAGAAAAGGCTTAAACAATGACATGGCAATATAGGACAAGTTGATGCTGCATGTAATGGAAGAAGTACTGAGCATGGGATGCTGTTTTTGCCTGGGGCCCATATCTTACACAGTGTGCACTTTAAATTACAATGCTACTTTCTGGGCTACTGAATGGAACAATAATCTGGAGAAGCTTAGTAATTGACACCAAAAATGGATAACCTCCTTCCAAAGGAAGCTGAAATTGGATAAGTGAGGTATTCCTGAAGCTCACCATTCGGAGCACTAAGATAAGGAACAGAGGAATAGTTTGCATTTTCCTTTGTACTTGCAAAAACAACATCAGCACCAACACAAATTTCCTACAAAGAACTGGAGAATGTCTGTGTTATGATTAATTTGGAAAGAAAAGCCCCATCTGTCTTTCTAAAGTACAATAACATTATTTTTGCAAAGTTTTTTTTACCAGAGTGCATCTCAAAAAATGCCAAACAAAATTCCACCATAAGAATGTGAAACTTGAAAGATGGTGTATTTATTCTCTATATATAATTTTGTTCTAAGGAGCAAATAGAGATTAGCTGTTAATCTAGGACTCTACCAGAACTAAAATCACCTGAAATAACAGCTGAAGTTACAGGTATTTTTTTTTAAATAAAGAACCAGCAGGGATGTGATATTAAAAAAGACATTGCATAAAAGTAATCAAAGTATAATGAACAAAGCAATTCCAATATTACCAGAAAGGCAACACTAAGAGAATAAGTATGGTTGTATTAACTAATGAAGGGATAATAGATGGCAGATAGACTATTAGAAAAAACATATCTTGTTGTTTAGTACAAGAAAATGACATGTTGCATCTGCTCTGCTATCATAATAGTCAAAATGAACTAGCTTTGGTTGCCCTGATCAAAACTGTGAATGTTAATAAGAGGTTAAGGCAGAACTTAGAAGGTATACATGAAAATAATCATTGAATGTTTTAAAAAAACAATAACGGCCACACCACAACTTCTTTTGGGCAGGATGAAGACTGACCTTGCCACAGTGAGACATTCACTTCTACACTTCCCTGCTCAGCCAGTCCCCCTCTAGCTGCTTTTGAGAGCTAGGAAGAGCAAGGGTCAAGTACCTATGTTGTGGCTTTCACATCTCTTAAGTGTCCTGTCCACATCCTCAGCCTGCACAAAAGGATATGCATCCAATAATATAGGGTGATCAGGAGCCAAAGTTACATCCACTGAATCTGTATCAACTACAGTATCCAAGTCAGAGTGGATCCAAACAATTTTATCTACAAAATGTTGTGCAAATTCTTCACAATGTTGTCAACATTTTCCTCTTTTGAGACAGCTTTGCTGGATAATGCTGTGCAGATGCAGTCATGATAGAGAGGTATCTCTAACCCATGTTTGGTTGGACTTTCTCTAAGGTTTCCACCATCAGTGCTTTATGTTCTGCCCCATTTGTTTAATCACCACCAGCTCTCTAGAAAAGTAGGGGCTCACATTTCTCTGTTGGAGGGGATGCTTAGGAGCAATTATATCTACCCTCTTGGCTAATTCCCTATTCCAGACATCAGCCAGCTGTCATCAGGATCACCTACCAAACAATAGGAAATCACCAGGAAGTCATCTGGATCCATTAGGCTCCTTGAGTGGACCATCCCAGTTGACTCCCACCCTTGCAGAGGCTCCAGATCTCAATGAGTCTAAACCTCATCAAGTCATGGTCTGTCCGTGACAATGGAATTATAGAAATTTCTTCCACCCAGACCATCATCCTCTTGTCCAGCACAGAAAACAAGGTCTGGTGTGTGGCCTGCAGCAGATACTGTGGCTAACAGCAGTGGCTTGTTAATGTTACTTGTTGTGCTTGTCATTGTTTTCAGAGAAAAATCACTGTTTATAAGAGAGCAACATACAATTCCTGTATTTAAAAAAAAATCTTTTCAAAATACCTCTCAATTGCCCTTTAAAAGTAGAAACCATTAGTGACCTTGGGCAGGCCATATTCTTAAAGGAAGGTAATGGCAAGCCACCTCTCTACAAATCTTTCCAAGAAAACCCCATGATAGGTTCACCATGAAGTGATCATAAGTTGGAAACAACTTAACAGCGCACATATACACAATTTACAAGTACAGTATATAAAATCAGATTCCAAATATCTGCTTAGATAGAATAAGAACAATAAACCTAAGTGGCAAAGACAAATTAACTATTTGCTTATTCCCTGACTGTTCATACAAATAGATACGGCTTTTGCTGGTACCTTAAAAGCAAAAATGTGAGGAACAAATGGAAATCTGACAGTACAGAGTTCCATTGGGAAAGCTGTGCCATGTGTAGTAGACACATGGACCACACAAGAAGATTTGTTGTATGTACCTTTTGACTTGGAGACAGCGACGACATAACTAACCAGCTAAAGGCTCCTCCAGACTGCCCAACAGTCCAAGTAAATGTAGGGGCATTTTGTGTGGTGATTTCAAACCTGTAATGTCTTGTAACAGTTGTTTCTGCTCCTGTTTCCAGTTGTGCTCTGAAGGGTTTTCCCTCTTATTTATTGGCTGATTGTAGTAGATTTCAGCACTACCTCTTATCTGCATGTTACTCTTTTATCCTGCTTGGTGTGTGGCTAATATGTGGTGTGGGTATGGTTTTGCTCCATCATTGCCTTTCCTCCCATGAACTCAACACCTTCTCTCATATAGTGTAAATCAATCATAGAATCATAGAAATGTAGAGTTGGAAGAGATCACAGGGGCCATCCAGTCCAACCCCCTGCCATGCAGGAACACCCTCAAAGCACTCCCGACAGATGGCCATCCAGCCTCTGCTTAAAAACCTCCAAGGAAGGAGACTCCACTACACTCCGAGGCAGCAGATTCCACTGCCGGACAGCCCTGACTGTCAGGAAGTTCTTCCTGAGGTTCAGGTGGAATCTCCTTTCCTACAGCTTGAATCCATTGCTCCTTGTCCTGGTCTCTGGAGCAGCAGAAAACAAGCCCTCTCCCTCCTCTACGTGGCATCCCTTCAAATATTTAAACATGGCTATCATGTCCCCTCTTAACCTTCTCTTCTGTAGACTAAACATACCCAGCTCTCTAAGTCTGTCCTCATAGGGCATGGCTTCCAGGCCAATCAATCAATTTATTGCAATCCACAGATCTAATTGGAAAAAAAACCCTCAAGCATAAAATGTAAAAGGGGACAAAGCATCCAAAAGGCAAAATCAGAACCGTAAAACAGTTACAGTTAACTTTTATCTAATATATAATGAGATCTAATCCTAGCTGCCTCTGTGAGGAATTTAGCAACAGCCAAGGTCACTTTTGGGGAGTTATCCTCCAACAGGAACCTGATGTAAAATTGGTCTGAACATCCAGGAAATTTTCTCAATAATGGAATAATTCTGCGCTGATGGGCCTGATTATAGAAGCTACAGGACAAAAGAACATGCTTCATTGACTCAATTTCTGTATTATTTCAGGGGTGCCATCTTTCAAGATAAGGAACACCAGCAAATTCGCTTTGAAGTAATTCAGTAGAAAAGATATTACATCTGGCCTGAGAGAAAGATCTGTGGTATTTAACCACTGACAGGTTCTTTATATAGTCAGCCAATTGAAAAGGCTCAGTGTAATGGACATTCATTCTACTAGGAGAGCAAGATATGAATGAGCAAGAGAGCAGATCTCAAAAAGCTATGTCCCACAGTCTTTGTTTAAGAGATTTAAGGGCAATATTCAGGCCCAGATTGGAAAGAAGTGAGGAAGAGAGACCAGTTGAAGCTGCTTTTTTGGCAAGAAGCTTAGACCAGCTATTTGCATAGTCATCCTGAGACAGATGTACAAGCAAACTTGTACTGACTTTCAGCCATAGTTTTAAAGCATACTACTAGGTCCTTAGCGAGAGAGGACTTTCCCCTGTTTCCAGTAAGAGCACAGAATTATTCAAGGAGGCAGTTAACAACAGGGACCAGGAGTTGCATTCAAATTGGTGGGCTTTTTTTGGCTAATAAGGTCTTATATTCCTTTTTTTTTTAGCAGGAAATAGCTTGCAGGAAGGTAGTTAGAGCCAGATTTTCTATAAGCTAGGTAGGAATCCCTTATCATGTTTTTCTTCACATGGCATTCTTCATCAAATCATGAGGGGTCCTTGGAGGTGGTAGGGACAGTGTTATCAGGCCCAGACCTGACTACCTGGATTAATTCATCCTGAAAAAGATGAATTAGATAGTTGTATGCCTTTATGATACATGCAGCTGGTTTCTCGGATAAAATAGTTGATTTTAGGTGAATTACTGGCTCAGAGTTTAATCTTAGCATCAGTAATCTAATTAATTTGTCAGACCACTTAACTCTCATTTTATATGAGCACTGAACAAGAGTATCAGATGAGTGCAAGGTAACGGTAGTTTAGGGTTTGAAGTACATAACGTTAGAATTAATAGCTGGTGACCACTACATGTTCTTGCACCTATATGAAACTGATGTACTGACTGGAAGGCATTCCTAGACACCCATCCATAATCTACTGTACTTGAGCCAAATGAATTTGAAAAGGTAAATTTGTCTGAGCCTTCCCAAAGGGCCACCCCATTCAAAATCGTAAGATCTAAACTGAGCTGTAATTGTGCCAGACAAAAGCCAGCATAGTTCAATGACATATCTTTTGAGTTTCTGTCTGGGAAGTGCCGGTTCACTCAAGATAGGATATCTAGCTTCCAAATCATTGTTGTTGGAGCCAATCCTGGCATTAAGGTCACCCAAGATATTTACATATGCTTCAGTGAACTTGATAATTTGGGGAAGTAGATAGCTCTCTACCTTGTGCCAGAGTTTCTTGATCTGCTCGTTAGATTTAATTGGATGGATATAGACAGACACAAAAATGAAGTGACTGGTTTTGATTTCTAAGTAAATTTCAAGAGCTAATTGCTCACAGCCATCCAACACAGTTACCTTGGCTAACAGTGAAGTGGACACCAAGATAGCAAGGCCACCCTTGGGACAGCCTTTTTTATTTAATCGGGAGGCATTTAAGGAATATGAAGCAAACCCATTAATAGCAATAGTGTTCATGGCCCATGTGTCTGGAAATAAGATCAGGTCAAAGGAGAAAATATATTGACAGAAACAACTATCCTATCTTTTGTTAGTCCAACCTGAAATATTCCAAGATATGATCCTAAGATGGGAATCACCCTAGAACCACAAGTGTTAGTCCAACAGGCTGATCATGTCTAGGAGTCCTTCTGTGTTTCTCTGGATGCATTCATTCCCCTTCGCTATTGTGTGACCTGGCACTGATAGAATCAGGGACTCAGTGGTACTGGATGAAAATGTTGCTTTCATCAGCCCTGCTGAATTGACATTGGGTTCTGCTCTTGACAGCTATTGGGCCTGATGAAATGGGGGGGGGATGGTGCTGCACATTCCACTGTCAAAGGCAGCAATTCCAAAGGGAGACTCGATACCGGGTAAAGGCTGTTAGATTTTGCAGGAGTGTCTTGGCCAAAAGATATCAAATCTTGAGAGATGGTATTAGTATGAAACCCCTCTGCCAAGGGATGAACATAGGGAGGGTCTCTGTCCATTTCCGAATGGTAAAGATCAAGGGGTAATACTTATTACTGCATGGGGGAGTTGGAAGGCCTGGGCAACATTTGATGGGAGCTTTGAAGCTGGTCTTCACACCATGGAGAAGAGAGAAGTATTAAGCTTTTATGTGAGGTATCTTCTACTTCAGTCGCCATATCTGAAGAGACTGCAGGTTGAGGGTTGGAGTTCTTGCTGTTACCTTGCTTAAAAAAATTAGTCTGCAACTGGAAAGTGAGATTTGAGCACCTCTTGATAGAAATTAATGGTCTAACCCAAAGATCTTTAAAGAATTGTGATAGAAAAACTCCAACAGTATGCAAAAAGGATTTTGCCTTCATTAATAAATTAGGAGCAGTAGAGTTAGTGAAATTTAAAAGAAACTTCTTATAAACAGAAGAAGAGACGAGCGGTTCCACTGACAACAAATGTGATGAATGAATATTTAGAAGCTGTTTAAGATTCAAGTTGGCACTTGAAATTGATCCCCAGAATAGAATTTGGCCTTCAAAAGGGTGTACATTGGTGACCACCAAGAAAGACTGAAGTACCGGACCACCTGGCTTTTGCTCAGCAATAGCAATATAGCAATAGCATTTATTTCTATACCGCTTATCAACTGAGTGTTATCTAAGCGGTTTACAATGTATTTTAGCTAATTGCCCCCAACAAACTGGGTACTCATTTTGCCGACCTGCGGAAGGATGGAAGGCTGAGTCAACCTTGGAGCCCGGCAGGATCGAACTCACAACCTTGTGGTTGCAGTACAAGCATTTAACCACTGCAGATACTATGTTAACTGGACCAGTACTGAGGCCTGTACAAGAGCTGCCTTTGTTGCAGTGGTGAGATACATTTGCCAAAACTGAAGAGGTAGGTGGAAGTTGACAAGCCCATTCACCTTGGCTAGGAGACTTTTCTGGAATCCATGTCATCAGTTTATTTAAAGAACTAAGTACCATTTCCAGTTTGGAGCTAATCCGTTGTAGTGTCCTCGCTGTAAGTATGCATTGCTCAGATAACAGTTCAGTAAGGGAGGCTTTGCCTTGCAACTTTTCCATAGGTTTATGGGTTGAGCAGCTTGTTTCAGAGATATCAGCAGCTCCTGGTAGAAACTCGTTTGCTTCATTACTTCCCTCTGCCAGAGGAGCAAACCTGTTAGACAGTAGGATTTCTGCTTCTGGAGAGCCAGATGAGGGAGACTGCCAAACAGTAAAATAATCCATTTTATACTGTTTGAACAAGGTATGTTATTCGAATTTTGTGATGATAAAGCTCTTTTCCTTCTCATATTCAGATTAATGGTGGAGGAGAAAGCTGTCCAGAAAAATCATCACACACTGGGAAACTACAAAGTGCCCAATATTAGCTGTTAACTTAGTTCCCTTATCAGGAAACAACTTATGACCTTGAGCTGCCCAAATGTTGTGTTTGCAGTTAAAACAGATATTCAGTGATACAGCAGCACTACAAAAACAGCAGGCAAGGAGTATGAAAGGCAGTAAAAGCAATAATAATAAAATAATAAAACTGTTAGCCTAAAAACAGTTGGGCTGGAAGAGAGAAATAGATCATATTAGCTGGAGAGACTCAAGCAGCGTTGCTGCCTCCAACATTTTGTCTCTTTCTCATATAGTCTTCTCCAGTGTCCATGTTTTCTGTCTTGCACATTACTTCTAGTTTTCTATTTAATTGTTTTTAGAGTTTTATTTATAATCATAGTGCTAAAGTGATACATGCCCATACCACTTTAAAACCTGTTTCTGGTAACCAGAAATGTAAGATCAGAAGATCAGCAGGAAATCTCCACATTGAATATCACACCCCTGTTCAAAAACATCAAGGAGACTGCTCTGAAATACAGTAGGAGAACCAGGACAAGGCATACAGACATGTGATATTTATACTGGCCTGTGGCAGACACTCCTGGAATAGGAAAAAAAAATTCTGCAATGGGTATAAAAGTTGCAGCTAGTCATGGAATTTTGGGAGGAAAGACAGAAGACAGGAAGAACATTGTATGGATACTAAAAAAAAAAAGTACAGCTAAAACTCTTGCCAATTCATGGGGCTTTAGGACAGACTGTGGTGGGCTAATTCACATAAATAACTGCTCACAAGAGTGGCATGCTTTTATATACTGTGTCACACCAGCAGTGGGAACGCATGGCAAATTGTAAGGGATAAATCTGTGATAAGACAAAGGACAAGCTTCCCCTTGATCATAGAAACAGCCATTGTGACTTTATGTGACTTCCTCTTTTCTGATTGCAACAACTTCTGATCATTTCCATTACTGGGGCTGGACGAGAGGAATTTTATTCAATTTTGATAAACACTTCCCAAACAAATATGCTAATAAACACTAAAATACTATAAATTTTCATATTTGCATTTCTCACTAAGCACCCCCCCCCAAAAATCCTTCAAATATTCTGGACCCAAACCAAAATTTTAAAGATTTCCAGGAATATCAGTGACACTTTAGCATTGTGCTTGGAATCAAATTGGCAACCACTGTAGATGTTTCAGAATAGATCTAACATGGTTCCATGGGCATACATATACTGACATCCTTGCTGCAGCATTCAAAATCAATTCCAACATCAAAATACTCTAGAAAGGAAATCCTGTGTAGATAATATTGTAGTAATGTAATCTAGATGTTACTAAGCATGTGCTATTATTGAATGCTTAAACTACAATTAGGGGCTAATTGTGGGGAGAGCAAATTGGGCAAGTTCATTTTGCTTCCAAGTGCCTTCCTTTATCTCTCCAACCAAATAAAACCTAAAGCATGCTATGAGAGAATTTCTTAAAATGGCAACATTCACCGTATAAATGGATGTATCTCAGTGTTTATATCTGTAAATGTTGCCCATAAAGACAAATTTTGTCATAAAATCACATTTAGACTACATTTGCTTCCTAAATGTTCCATTTTTGACAAATTAGTAATGAAATGCTGGATTTCTGTTTCTTTTCTGCCAGAAAAATGGAATGTTTTATAAATGATAGGTTTTTCTCTTAGCTGCTGTAATTAATGTGTCTTTTTAGAACAGACACAAACAACATTAATTATAAAAGAGACAATGTTTTTCTTTTTTTCTTCTTTTTTCCAGCTCAGTTACTTTACATGAATTACTTTTCTCCTTTTACTTATAGTTCCATGAGTTTAGTATGACCTACAAGAAGATATATTATTCTTTGCAAATTCCCAAATTACATACAGTGAATCCAAGGGCAAGTAGCACGGCTAAAGTTATCAAATGGTTGGGGACTCGGGGAACTCACATGATGTAACCATGTTGAACTATATTGTGTGGATTTTCTTACAAAGGCCCTTATTTTGACTGGAGGTAGAATTGCTTATTATTAATACTCATTCATTCAACCATTTAAAAGATTAATAGATGAAGCCAACAAAGATTTTTGTAGCACTGTTAAGGACCAACTAATTTATCTATGGAATAAACTTTTATAGACTACAGCCTGCTTCCTCAGATGTTATCCAGAGTTTCAGCTATGGTGATATCTGGTGGCTTCTATGTCAGTGGGGCAGTGGAAATATTCAGGGTTTTATTTGCATATTGAAGAGCTATCCAAAGTCCTGTCACTAATTAGGGGGTAGGATTTAGCACTGTGAATAGCTGCTATAAAATTCAGGATAGAGTTATTGCCTCACTGAGGACACATCCAGATTGACTGAAAAATTCCAGATTTTGTTTGTTGTTCTTTTCCAATTTTATACTAGGTCAAAATAAACCAACTTGTGAAGCTGGTATGAAAAGTCTCTGATCCTACTGATAGCTAATAGAAAATATTCTGGGATAAACAGAATGTGTGCTTCACCACTGTCACCCCCAAAATCAGAAAGAACTGGAACAAAATCTGGGACTTTCTGGCCGTTAAAAGCAGGCTGGATGTCCCCTTAATCAGTCTGGGTGCACTCTGAAATGGAAGCTACCAGCCACCACTGTTCAAGGAGATATACAGAACACACGGAGCAAGGATTGTAGACAATAAAATCAGAGGGAAATTAAATGCAGAAAGTTCCAATAGTGACAATTACATCGTTAGTATTGCCTGTTCACGATACCATTGTGGCTGGTGATACAGGCATACTAGCATAGGGTGAATGTACGAGTGTGGTAAGAAAACTATGCAGATTCAACCTTCTTCACATTACATGATCTTTATAAAAAAAAAATTCCTAGGGTGGGCACCTTCTAAAATTACATTCAGAAAGCCTTGCTATTTTGGTAAGTGGAAGTTTGAGCCAAAGAATGTCTGTTCTTTGGCACAAAAGCATCTTTTCACAGTATCATGAAAGCCTGCCTATTCCTGTGGAAACAAAGCATTGGTTCACATCCCTTAAATAACTGCTTCAATATTTTGTCAGCTGTAATTCCTCATTTACTCTCTACCTATGTCCCCTATGTCCCTTTTATGCAGATCAAAGTATCAGCACAGAGATGTGTCAATACAGAAGTGTTGTTCTGTGCCTTCAGTCATTTCCAGCACATGGTGATACTAAGGAGAACCTATCATGGGGTTTTCTTGGCAAGATCTGTTTTGGGGGGGGAGGGCTTGCCTTTGTCTCACTCTGAGGTTGAGAGAGTGTGACTGGCCCAAAGTCACCCAGTGAACTTCCATAGCTTAGTGGGGATTTGAACCCTTGTCTCTGAAGGTGTAGTCCAGTGGTCAAACCACTACAACACGCTGGCTCTATTTATACAGATTTTTTTTTCTGAGTGAGTATGAAATTGCAGCCTTAGTAGTAAAAGCATTTGTTGCAATGAAAGTGGATATACTGAAGAAAATGGCTAAATACCAGCAAGTTGTGGACATTTATCTATCAACATGGAGATCTGCAGGAAGAGTTATGTTACTGTTTCAGACCAGCTGCTTTGATATTGACAATGTAGGTATAGATGCACTGTGTTCAGTATATGAGAGCCAGCATGCTGTAATGGTTTGAGCATTGAACTACAACCCTGGAAACCAGTGTTTGATTCCTTGCTAGGCTGTGGAAACTCACTGGGTGACCTTGGACGTGTCACACAGTCTCAATCCCTAGAAAACCCCATAATAGGTTCAACTTAGGGTCCTCATAAGTTGGAAACCATTTGAAGGACACAACATAAGTGTTCGATATATAGTACATATAAGTAACCTTCAGATAGTCGTGTATGTGTGGAAGATTTTTATACATTTGTTAGTAAATGTGCATAGTGGCCAGTTGGAGGATATGCACACAAAGTGAAAAATATACTTGTATATTGCATACCTGGTCTACACTATAATGCAGAGGGGGTAACCAGCTCCATGGGGGTCAGGAGCCATTCCCCACCAAAACACCTCACCAACCACACATCTCCATAGCAAGGCCAAATACTTCTGTTTTATTCTGCAGTTCCTCTCAAAATGGCAGCAGGAAATGATTGCCTGTCATCATTTTGAGAGGCACAGTGGAGGAAAATTGTGATAACTGGGAGTAGTACAGGGTTCAGAGGTGCTTGTGTGAGGTGGAGTTAATTTCACATATTTTCATACGTTTGGGAGCTTTTCTGCATGGATTGGGGGCAACAATTATGAAACCCACAGAATTTTTTAAAAAGAATTCAAGAGTAGGAAGCTTTCAGCAGTGGTTGTGGGCTTTAAAGGACCATAAATGTGAGACCGAGTAACCACATGTGGCCTACAGGCCACACTTCTCCCAGCCTTGATTTCCTGACATCTTTGAAGACTTGCACATTCCCTGGATTAATATGCAAATTTCCATTGCTATTTGCTTTTTTTGAGTTCATTCTCCATGATTTAAACTATGCTTTTCATAATCCTACCCTTTTAATTCTTACCTATGCCCACGCTTTATTCCTGATTTCTTTTAAGTCAGAGTTTTCTAGTTACATCCTAGGAAACTGGGGCTTTATGTCAGTGTAAAGATACACTTTAAGAAGTCAGAGTCCTATTAGTCCCAATGTTTTATCATTCTGTAGTCTGGAAAAAATAATCTGAATTCGGACTTTAGATTGAATCTGTTGTTTGAATCCTCCTTAAATTGTCCTATCAATATAAGCATAGCTCTTCTGACTGAGGAGCATTTGACTCTTGAGATACAGTGAAGCCTTGCTTATTATGATCAAATCTCTTTTGGTATTGTGCGTGCTTTGGGTGATTTAGACTTATTGGGATATAGAAATTTTAATAGAGAATCAAGGAAGGTGTCATTAACAGGAGTGTTTTGTAAGTGTGTCCAAGCTGATGTTTTTAAACTTGATAATAAACTGCTTCTATATTGGGGTTTATACAAATGTTGTATAGCGTTTCCATTTCTTATGTTCTTTTCCGTTTTGTACGACAAAGGTAATGAAGGAACGTTAATAACCCAAGTGAGTATTTGGACCCAGTGCAGGTTTCCCCGTTCACATTACAAAGCTGAATGAAGGGAAAGCTGCTCTAAGCTCCTGATGTGTTAAGAAATGTCCTTAAGTCTTTAATCTGTGTCTGTCAGGCTTTAAAGACAGCACAACAAAACAAAACAGGGATGTTAGAAATGGCTTGCCTGTAATCCAGAAGTGTAGGTGCAGTCTTTTCTGTCCACTTTGCTGTAGTGGTTGTACCACCTCAATAAATTGCCCACTTTTTGCCTCTTGTTGACAATTTAAGATTTATTTTAAAAAACGTATGCCTTAAATGTTCTTTAGGACAATTTTACTTGATTCCAGAATTACCAGACCAATCGTGGATTCGGTTTGGAAAGGAGAGGAGTCTATTACTAGACTAATTTTATTTGCACTCAGATATTCTTTTTGATGTAGAAAGATTAAAGCACCCTTCCATAGCAATCTATCAAAGACCATTAAAGAGCATACATGAGAACTGAAATAACTTGTGTAAGGATAAACTGAGAGCCAGGATAGTGTTACCCTGATTTCTGGAGTCCCTTGGGAGACACCTCAGTGTGCTCCAAATAATGGGGAATGGGAATTAGCCAGAGCACAAGCTGTAGCACCACAAGAGGCAAGGCAACTTAGCAAGATCTTTTACTCAATGTTTACGGGGTCAGGCCGAGTCAAAAACCAAACAAAAGTAAGCTATAATTTGTTTTCTTTATTAAAAAGACAGTCACTGTGCACATACGTACTCACTCATACAGACCTAAGAAAGTAAAGAGCAGAAAATAGGGGATTTTGAGAAAGATTTTCAGGGGAAATACTACACCTGATCCTGTAGCCTGGTAGCCAGAAGAAAGTCAATGGGAGCAGAGATTCTCAGCATGTGGAAGCTGAGGGGAAGACTTGGCAAACGGAGCGGCAGCAAGTCGAGGTGGAAGCCAAGAGCAATCTGAAGAAGCGCTCAAAACCAGGGGTTCTTATAGGGGAAAATGTGCCTGTAGGGTAGTCTGTTCCCGGGGAAAACAATGGGTTTCGGAGTGGAGACAAAGCCTCTGAAAGGTCAGTACTTAAGATGATTGAATTTTGACTTAGTTGTCTATAGCACAGACAGTATGCAAATAGGGAACGCTTGACAGTTGGCTATTCTGAAGCGCTAATCTCATCACGCTGGCGGTTCGGGGCAGAGAATCTTTTGTATGCTTGGTGCATACTTAATTTAGTTTCAAGGTGTACTGGCCTGGAGGTCTCCTGAAGCTGCATGCTGGAAAATTACTGGCCTGCCTGGATTTGTCTTGTATTCTTCAGCTTGTTCGGCTGTGTCCGTGTGTGTGCTTGCCCGGGGGCCTCGCAAGCACATGCAGTGAACCATTTTGAATAGCCAGTCTTTTTATATTAAATTATATTTAGTAGACCTTGGGCTCAGACTATAGACCACAGTAACAATAGTATAGTGGTTTGTGTGTTGGACTATGACCCTGGAGACCAGGGTTTGATTTCCCACTTGGCCATGGAAACCCACTTGGTGCATCACACACTCTGAGCCCCCAGAAAACCTGTGATAGGTTTGCTTTAGGGAATTGTAAGTTGGAAAGGACTTGAAGATACACAACAGCAAGGCTGAACAGCATTCAGCAGAAGCCACTGGTCTTATCAAAACTCTATTTGCATTGGTTATTTCTCCCAAGAAGCAACCTCCGAATGGGCCTGTTACATGACATTTGTTGGCAGCTGTAGATCCACATTTAATTGACTTTGCCCACAGGCAAGCCACCATCAGAGGTCAGTATCACTAACCATCGGATAAGCCCTATTACAGAGAATGGCATGGGGCTGTCACAGTCAACACCTATTGAAACTGGCTTATTGAAAAGTGTTCTTTTTGTCACTTTAAATTTGGCTTCCCAAATGTGGAGTTTTTTCTAGATGGCTTAGAAAGCACATAATACAATTGTACGGAAAGGTGAAAAGGATGTTATAAAGTATGCCCATCTGCACATGTCTTAAAACTTACCTGTCCAGTTAAGTTTCATCAGTTTTATCACTGGTCAGTTCTCTTCTCTTTTCTCCAACAATCCATGCCAATATGTACACCATGGATGGGGAAAGTACAGCCCCCTCTGGCTGCTTTTGAACTCTCCTTCCCTCCCCCTAGTTATTTGCCCTCAAATGCCAGCTGTGCCCTTAGGAAGAATGGGAGGACATCTCAGCATGTTTGCTTCCCTTGGCCCCCCTTAAAGTTCTAAAGAAAGATGCAAGGTAGATACATAATACAAGTTCCACTATGAAAAATAGTGGATCAACAACTGGCTCTAAAGATGGTGCCGCCGGGAGCGATTCGGATTTTTGGATCATGGCCTCCATTTCCGTGAAGATGGTCTTCTGGCAAGGGATGGCCTGCACCTTACAGCCGTCGGCCAGAACGTTTTTGCTAACAGTCTCGCAAAACGGATCAGGAGGTCTTTAAACTGAGTTTAACTGGGAAGGGGGACAGTATGATTCTCAGCAAGAATTCAGTGAGTACTGTGAAAAATAGCCCAAATGATATAGATAGGGCAGGCCAAGTAGAACTAGAGACCAACAGGGAGAGGGAAAGTAACTTTAGTACAGGAATTCCACGAAGGGCACATCATCTCAAGTGTCTCTGCACTAATGCACAGAGCATGGGGAATAAGCAAGATGAACTCCAACTCTTAGTACAACAAAATAAATATGATTTAATAGACATCTCTGAAACCTGGTGGGATGAATCTCTTGATTGGAACATAGGAATAGGGGGTATAACCTATTTCACAGAAATAGACCAAACAAGAAAGGAGGAAGAGTAGCAGCCTTATATGTCAAGTATGTTTTCACTTGTGAAGAGATCCAGGACTTAAATCTGGGAAGCCAAGTCAAGAGCAACTAGGTAAGAAGGGAGTGAGAAACAATAGGGACGTGATTGTGGGGGTTTGCTACAGGCTTCCGGGCCAGCTTGAGGACATAGATGAGGCCTTCCTGGAGCAGATGGCCACACATTCAAAAAGGAGAGATGCTGTGTTAATGGGAGATTTCAATTATCTGATATTTGTTGGCAGTCAAATTCTGCGAAGACCACAAGGTCCAACAGGTTCCTCGCTTGCCTTGCAGACAATTTCATGGTCCAGAAGGTGGAAGAGGCAACAAGAGGACCGGCTATTTTAGATCTGATCCTGACCAACAGGGATGAGCTAGTTGATGGGGTGGAGGTGGTGGGATCCTTAGGAGGGAGTGATGATGCTCTTTTGGACTTTGTCATTCAGTGGGAAGGAGAAGCCAAATATACCCAGACATGCATCCTAAACTGTAAGAAAGCTGATTTCTCTAAACTTAGGGAGTTACTTGCTGAAATCCCATGGTCAAGAATACTAAAAGAGAAAGGAGTTCATGACGAATGGGAGTTTCTTAAAAGTGAGATATTGAAGGCACAATTGAAAACTGTGCCAATAAGGAGGAAGAATGGCAGGTGTCTAAAGAAACCGGAATGATTGACTGAAGAACTCTCAGCTGAGCTAAGTGTTAAAAGAAACATGTACAGGAAATGGAGAAATGGTGAAACCACCAAAGAGGAATTCAAGCAAATAGCCAGGAGATGTAGGGAGAAGGTTAGAAAAGCTAAAGCACAGAATGAACTCAGGCTTGCCAGAGACATCAAAAACAATAAAAAGGGCTTTTTGAGATATGTCTGCAGCAAAAGGAAAAACAAGGAAATGATAGGATCACTGTGTGGAGAAGATGACCAATTAATAACGGGGGAAGAGAGAAGGCAGAACTACTCAATACCTTCTTTGCCTCAGTTTTCTCCCAGAAGGATAGAAGTACACAACCTGGGGTGTGGTGAGCAGGTGAGGAATGGGGGGGGGAATGCAGCACAGAATAAGTAGAGAAGTGGTACAGGAATATCTGGCTAAACTAGATGAATTCAAGTCCACAGGGCCAGATGAATTACATCCAAGGATATTAAAAGAGCTGGCAGAAGTCATTTCTGAACCACTTGCAATAATCTTTGAGAACTCTTGGAGAACAGGAAAAGTCCCAGCAGACTGGAGCAGGGCAAATGTCGTCCCTATCTTCAAGAAGGGGAAAAAAGAAAACCCTAATAATTATCGCCCGGTCAGCCTGACATCAATTCCAAGAAAGATCCTAGAGCAGATCATTAAACAGTCAGTTTGTAATTACTTAGAAAGGAATGCCACAATCACTAAAAGCCAGCATGGATTTCTCAGAAATAAGTCATACCAGACTAATCTTATCTCTTTTTATGATGTGGTTACAGGCTTGATAGATGAAGGGAATGCTGTAGAGGTAGCATATCTTGACCTCAGTAAGTCCTTTGACAAAATTCCACATGACATTCTTGCGGACTGGACAGGGCTACTGTTACTTGGATTTGTAATTGGTTGACCGACCGAACCCAAAGGGTAATCACCAATGGCTGCTTTTCATCCTGGAGAGAGGTGACTAGTGGGGTGCCACAGGGTTCTGTCCTGGGCCCAGTGCTATTCAACATCTTCATCAATGACTTGGATGAAGGAATAGAGGGCATGCTGATCAAATTTGCAGATGATACCAAATTGGGAGGGGTTGCTAATACACCAGAGGACAGGATCAAAATTCAAAATGACCTGGACAGATTGGAGAGCTGGGCCAAAGCTAACAAAATAAATTTCAACAGAGAGAAATGTAAAGTCCTGCACTTAGGCAGAAAAAAATGGAAGGCCCAAATATAGGATGGGGGACACATGACTGGATAGCAGTACATGTGAAAGGGATCTAGGAGTCTTGGTAGATCACAAGCTGAACATGAGTCACCAGGAGCCAAGTGGCAGCCAAGAAAGCCAACACGATTCTTGGTTGCATCACTAGGAGTATAGTGTCTAGATCGAGGGAGGTGATTGTACCACTCTATTCTGCATTGGTTAGGCCTCATTTGGAATACTGTGTCCAGTTCTGGGCACCTTAATTCAAGAAGAATGTCGACAAGTTGGAACATGTCCAGAGGAGGGTGGCCAAAATGGTGAAGGGTCTGGAAGCCATGCCCTATGAAGAATGGCTTAGGGAGCTGGGTATGTTTAGTCTGCAGAAGAGAAGGTTAAGAGAGGACATGATAGCCATGTTTAAATATTTGAAGTGATGTCATGTTGAGGAGGGAACGGACTTGTTCTGTGCCGCTCCAGAGACTAGGACAAGGAGCAATGGATTCAAGCTGCAGGAAAGGAGATTCCACTTGAACCTCAGGAAGAACTTCTTGACGATCAGAGCTGCCCGGCAGTGGAATATGCTGCCTCGGAGTGTGGTGGAGTCTCTTCCTTTGGAGGTTTTTAAGGAGATGCTGGATGGCTATCTGTTCGGAATGCTTTGATGGGTGTTCCTGCATAGCAGGGGGTTGGACTCGATGGCCCCTATGGTCTCTTCCAACTCTATGATTCTATGAATACACCCTTGCATTCTCTTCTACAACCATAAATTAAAATCCTGCGACCCCAATTTAAGGTAACAAATGACCAATTCATTCTCCACAGCAATCACCAGTATTTTCTTCTCCATCTCAATCCCTCCCTCTCTCTGAATTGGAACATGCCAGTCCCTTCCTTAAGGTTTTCTACCCACTGGGCAAAATACAATAGCATATGCAGTGGAAATATCAAATGGCATTGATGTAATGTTTACATCAATCATCTGCGAAATTCCATAACAGTTTGGCTTTGTTGGCTTGTGGGTACTGGCATTTTAATTTGATTTCTCAAGTCTGCAAGTTCACTATAGAACTCAATGCTTTGTTGCTTGTTGAACTGGCATTTTTCTTTGCTTGATTGGTCAAGTCTATGAGTTCATGATAGACCTCAGCGCTTCCACTGCCTCTTCTCTCATAGATGGGCGCATTCCACTCCATGCCAGCACTAATATTTATTTAAATTTTTAGGTTGTTGGCACTATGAAACAATTATGGAAAGTTCATTCAGAAGAATGTTGACATAGCAAGCAATTAGTCCAAGTTTTTGCTGGAGCTTAAAAAAGGTAATATTTGGATTATCAGCTGCTGGCCAATATGGCCACTTGGATGCAAAACAGAAAGGCAGTGTATCTCTGAGGGATACCCTTTTATCATATCCAGGAACAGTCCAAAATATCGTTGAAGAGACAAGCTGAGTGCTATAGCCTGTTACAACAATCCTTGTGCAATAATTGATGGTTCTGCTGTACTTAGGACAGCAGTGTAGGAGAGCCAATATTTCCCAAGATTGACTAACAAATCGAAGTACCTTAACTTGTTGTTTCTTTCTTAATTCATTATTTCTAGAGTTCTTTACTGAAATCTTTTTGCAGTTGAGGTGGTATTCTACTAACAACACGAAAAGAAGCAACACCATTGGAAAGATGTGGAAGGCTTTTTAAAACCAAGATTGTTATGAGCCTAGACTAGCTTACAGACCATCTTGTTTAATGGGTAGGAAGAGGGATGGAGAGCAGAATGCTCAAGGATTTCATTCAGTCTGCATTTTGAAGTGAACAGACCTTATTACTCTGCGGATAAGAAACAGACTTATTTATCTTTGAATATTGGAAAAAACACAGGCCAACAACCTGTCAGAGCTACCACTCAAGATGTTTCCATTGGAGATATTACACAGGTTCAAGGGGTCCTGGGCAAGACAAGGGAGGGGCACAGAGCTCTCCAATCCCTGGGAGTGAGCCTGAAGGGAATTCCTGCTGTCTCTGATCAAATATGGATTTAAAATGCAAACGCAGGTTTTGTGAAATGCACAGAACCTAATCAAAGAATATCAGAGGATTAATCCATTCGTGCCGCTGTTAGACCAACATACACATACATGTTTTTCTGGTTTGATTCCCATTCATCTGCTAACACTAAACTTGGGCTTGTACTGCAAGTAAACTTTAGATGAACGATGTATAGCTTTAGTAAGATTGTTCATGTGCATGTTTCTTTCACATAGCTTGAGGCACCTAATTCATATTGCAGCAGGGCACAACTGAGAACACTGAATTTATTACTTTTTTTAGAAGCGGCTTACCATGAACTATAGCCACTGGCATTCCAGGAAAACAGCTCAATGGCATTTGTGCATTCTGGAACTAGAGAGATTTATTGTTGTTCCTGTTTTTCAACAGTCCCCTGCTTTCTCCAAATATTAAAGATCTACGTTTCTGTTCTTTAAAATAAAATTTTAAAAGCTGCAGTCCTATACACACTTTTACAGCTGTGAACTTTTAATGTTTTAAATATGCATCATCCCAGGTGCCTGTCATTTGAGGAATGTGACTTTATATATCTTATAAATAATATCAGTTAGTATCATTTAACTCAGAGGCAGGAAAAGTAGAGCATGCTGGCGACATAAGTCCTCAACCTCTTTTATGGCCCACTAATCTCCCCAGCCACTCCCTGCTCTCATCCCATTTTTTTAGCAGGGAAAAAAGCCTGAAAAAGAATCCCAAAAGCTAAATTGTTATTTCTAGAGACCTCTTTATTTATTGCTCAGTTTATTGCTCAGTTCCAAAATACTGGGTTATAAGAAAGCATGCACATTTGGCACTAGTTATATGCTGCTGTTTTGCATTATTAATCCAACAAAGATGTAAGCTAGGAGAGGCAGGCAGAGAAGGAGACTCGCACCTGATTTTCCAGCAGCTTGAGACATTTTGTCGTCAAAGGATTGATCATTGCTGTGCTTTGCTGGTGCTTCAGGTGAAATGGTCTAATGGAGTGCGTCTTCTTTGCATGAGGATCAAAAGATTAGAAGCATGGCATATGAGTTTAATTACACAGAGTAATTTCAGAAATCCATGCCCTAAATCCAGACCTCTTAATACTATTAGGAGCAGACTTCAATAGTAGTATGAGGTCCAGAGATTTTGGTACATGGTTTACAAAGACCTGATTTTGTATCTGATCTTAACATCTTCTAAAGCAGTGGTTTTCAACCTTCCTAATGCCGTGACCCTTTAATACAGTTCCTCATGTTGTGGTGACCCCCAACCATAAAATTATTTATTATTTACAATGCCTCCTCCCCAGCAAAGGCCGCCTTGCCAGCCAGGAACGAGGGGGGGGGCGGGCAGGGAGGGAAAGAGGAGCCGTGTGTCTCCCCCGGGAAAAAAATCTGAGAACCCCCTCGGCTCTGCTTCTGCTTCGCTCTCGTTTCCGCTGGGGGGGCAGTGTGGGAAAAGTTTCCAGAGTGTTGACCCTGGCTGGGGGGGGAATCCCAGCGCCTTTGTCTTTTGCGCCGGGTGCAGCTTGCCCCCCCCGGAAAAGCACCACCTTGCGGCCTCCCAGACCTTCTGCAGCGCCCCCCTCCATGGCAAGTGGGGCAGGGGCCGTGGTGAGGAGGGGGCCTGCCCCCCGTGTTGCCGCTGCCCCCCGAAGCTGGCATGTCAGACAGGAGGTTCTCCCGTTAGTGGAGAAGGGGAGCGATTTCAGTCCCTTCCGAACAGGGGGCAGGAGGACATGAGCGCGTGGCTCACGCTTGCACACCACCACTCCTGGGCCTTTTCCGCACGTTACCTTATTGCAGAGGTGGGGGGTACCATTCGCGCAAGCAGGTTCTTGCACGAGGCGCTCTCTTCACTGCTCCTTCGTCCTGCAGCTGGCTTCCTGGTTGCGCAACTGCCCTGCCCCTTCCTCCCCCAGCGCAGCCTACAGCTCCCAAGCAGCAGACTAAAGCAAATGTGCACGTCCATTCGCTATTCCTTTTCCTCCCTACTCTAGATATGAGGAAAGGCGCTCCGCACTAAGAAACCTGAGCTGATCTCTTCCCTGTTTCTTTCCTTGATTTGTTCAGCCAAGCCCCAACAGCGGTGACCCCCACCTTCACTACAGGACTTTCCCTCCCTCCCTCCCTTAAAGGGAGCGCGGCTGCTCGGACTCTCTCACTCCAACATCACATGGGCACCCCTTCCTTCCTCCTTTCGTCCCTCTGTGGGCTCGGGAGTGGGGTGCGATACCCGCTGTAGCCCCTCGACCATGCTACACCCATGAGCACGTCTCGCTCTCTCCACCTCTGCCTCCATGCTCCAGCTCCACGCTCTCTCCTCTCACTCTCTCCACCTCCGCCTCCACGCTCCGGCTTCACGCTCTCTCCTCTTGCTCTCTCCACCTCCAGCTCCTATAATGCCTCCCCACCCGGCAGGGAAAGACAGGGAAACATCCCTGCATGCGCCCAGCACGCACCCTCTCCCCTCTTCCCAGCACGGGGTCTCAGAAACAGCGCTCCCATTGGTTGTGAGGCTGCCTTGTTTCAAAAGGGGGCGCAGTGGGATAGAGGAGCAGCGACCCCTGTGAAATGGTCATTCGACCCCCAAAGGGGTCACAACCCACAGGTTGAGAACCGATGTTCTAAAGACAGGCAGTTTAGTAAAAGGGGCTCTTGTTTATTTAGTTGTGTGTAGAATATGTGTTACTTGCTCTGCTATCCTACAGAAGAGGTCTAGTAATATTGTTTCAGAGTAGTAGAACAGTCCCATGTTTCCTAAGTAAGTCCCATTAAGCTCAAGGGGTGGGATCTAGTTTTCTTTTGGCCAACAGGTTCAGTTCCTGTGCAAAGTTCTATTTAGAACACTCTTACTGCTGGAAGAGGAAGGAAGACAATCTTTGTCAATTCCCTCCTCTCTCTGCAGCCCTCCTCAGGGCAACCTTCTCTACTGTCCCAAAATGACCCTTGGGCTACAAAGAGAGATGGCATTGGCAAAGATCAGCTCCTCAGCTTTTGCTGAATCAAGTGTGTCTCCTGGACAGTAGGAGCAATTCTGTCCACTGGAAGCTAATTCTGGATCCAGCCCTTTGGGGATTACTCCCAAGTAAGAGGACATAGTACTTTTCAGCCTTATAAAGCAATTATGTCCATGTTCCTAGATGTAAGCCTGACTGGTTTCAATGAATCTTTGTTGCTATTTACAGTTGTCAACTTCAACTTATAGTGATCCTATGAATAAGATATCTCCAGGAGACCTACCTGCCCTGCTCAGGTCTTGCAAATGCATTGTTGTGGCTTCCTGTATTGAGCCAATCCACCTGTAATGCAGTCTTCCTGTTTTCCTACAGCTTACCACTTTGCTAAGCATTATTGTGTTTTCCAGTGAGTCGTGTCATATCATGATAGGTCAAAGTACAACAGTCTCAATTGTTGGCTTCTAACGAGAGTTCAAGCTTGATTTGCTCTGAGACTCATTTGATTTTCTTTTTTAGTAGTCCATGGTATTTATAGAGCTCCCTTCCTGCACTGTGTTTCAATATTTTGATTTTTTTTTTCCCCCTGTGTCCTTGCTTTACTGTCTCGCTTTTACAGTTCACATTCATACATAGAAATCAATGGGGCTTATCCCCACATAAGTAGGTGTAGGATTGCAGCCATGTCTATTAAATGGAGTAATCAGACTCAAATAAAGGTGGCAGGTGTACTGTTTGAATTTGCTAATGCAGCATATAAAAATTATTTTGTGCATCTTGGTTTGGTGTTCTGTAGAACGTCAATGGTATTACCCAGAAGCTCAAATCCTTATTTATTCAAGTAAATTAAAGTTGGAAAATTGAATGGATTTTGGTTCCCTAAAGACTGAAGAGTTGCAGAGCAAAATTTAGGAAAGACAGTTAGCTATTTTAGTGAGATTGTCTGTGTGCTTTGCAATCTTTTTACATTTCATTAGCCTGTCTGCAAATTATGTTTTGTTCAGCACTATTTAAAAGTGGGGAAGGGGCAATCAGAAGAAATAACAAGTGGCTATATTTGTTATTCCTTTCTTCCAGCATGGATTATGAGTTAGCTAGTCATACAGTTTCTTTTACTCCGTAACACTGTACTTGTTGTTCATATTTTAGCTATCGGGTTAAATTATTCTCATAACAATTATTGGAGCTAGTTCATATTTGATGTCACATTTATGCCTAGTTTAATTACATATAGAGTACTGAGTTTGGAAATAGCATATTACAACACCACACAGTTATCCTTTTTTTGTAGCTAGGTTATAACAAAGTAAATTAAGTAGGAGGAACGATAGTGTAACTAATGCATTTTCTACTTAACGCTTTTAGTTACTGTTTTTGGCATGTTAAAATGTTTTCAAAAATGTTTTTAGAAGATTTTTTCAAGCCATGCAATTCTAACAAATTTTATTACTTTTTAAAAATGGAATAAATAACAATCAATGTAGCAAGCTACTAAAGATGGTGACAGTAACAATGCATTAGTTTTGGAGGGCATTAAATACATTACAATAGTTAATTATTTTTAACAAATATTTTTAACAAATAATTTTTTAAGCTCTGGTAGCATATGAACACATGCTCCAGATATGGCATATAAGATGTCTTGTTTCTGTCTAAGACAAGAGTGGGTGAAATTCAGACTTATAGGGTAAACTTTGGTTTTTGCTGGATTGCTTAAATCCACACACAAAGTGGATCATGTGCTGCACCCCACAAATTATGATATATAGAAATCTGCCTGTGGTTTATGGTAGGAGATCAGATTTACTAACATATCACTGGGCTACGAAGCTAAATAAAAGCGTTTTCAAGGGCTAACACTACTGCTTTGCTAATGAGGTAATTAGCACAAGGCCAATTAAAGCAGAAGTGTTGTCTGCTTGCTTTTGTTAAAAATTATGAGGCAAAAATCGCACAATCAGTCCTAGTTCACCTTCTGCCCTGAACTGGTGAAAGTTGTCCCATGCTTGGACTAAAAAGTCTATACAATTTCACTCTGATCTGCTTTTATTTTTTTAAAATTTTTTCTGTTGGATGTTATTTGCATGCTGCTATTGAATTAGAAGGGATTTGTTTATAAAAAATGGATCTATTTCAGAGGACTGCCAGTGGAAGGCATTTCCTAAGCGGGCTATGGAAAAAGACAGATCTGAGTGGGTGCAGCTGATTTTCCATAAACAATAATACAGATCCTATTAGTACAGATGGGTGAGAATGGGTCGTTGTGGGTTTTCGGGCTATGAGGCCATGTTCTAGTAGTGTTTTCTCCTGACGTTTTGCCTGCAGCTGTGGCTGGCATCTTCAGAGGATCTGGAAACGTGGAGGTGGAATGGAGTATATATATTTGTGTGAGCCCCGAGTAGGAGAGATTTGCATTTGTGATGCATTAGTGATGCAGCTGGCCTGTGAGATGGCCCATTGTTAAGTGGACTAGCCCCCAGGGTTGCGTTGTTAGTCAGGCGATATGCATAACAGTTGTGTGTGCACTTAAGTACTCGTTAGCAATCCATTATATTATTTCCTGTAGAGAGACCTCCTGAGTCTGGGTGGTGTTCACTGGCATTTTTTTTATTTTATTTTTTTTATTTTATTTTTTTTTATTTTTTTGCTTGTTTTTAGTGTTTTTCAGTACTGGTAGCCAACTTTTGTTTACTTTCCAAGTTTCTTCTTTTCTGTTAAAAATTGTTCGACTTTACATTCATGGGTGAGAACTTTGTTTTATTTCATTTTTTTCACACCTGAGATGGAAAAAAATTGGAAATTTTAGAAATTCAGATATGTGAAAAACTAGTGACTAGATACAATATACAAGCTGAACCAATTTAATCTGGCTTGTGAAAATATGCAAGAATTTCATTTCAGTTCCATTTTAAAGAATTGAGCAAAATCTCATATTCAGGAAATATGAAAGTAGAAAGTGGGCCTAAATCTTTTAAATGTGGGAGAAAGTGAAATTTGCTATCTTTCTGATTGCACCTCTGACCTTAACTCATAGCTCCAGAGTTAGAAGGGGGAAAAAATACCCTGTTCCCATTGCTAGGTAAATTTCTCTTCCAATAGTAGTTGATTATCAGCTCCCAAGGTTAAAAAAAAATTGACAGCACATCAATTTTTTAAAAAATGGGGGAATCTGCCAATTCCCCCCCCCAAGAGGAATACAACATAAATGTGTGGAACTCACTAATAATGACAAGAGCTTTGGGGGGAAACGATTTTGCTGCTGCTGCTGCTGTTGCAAGCACTAGCAGTGATAGAACCCCTACTGATCCCTGGCTTTGTACCTAGTTCTATGTTCTGTGACCACTAATATGGGAAGCCCACACGGGTGTAACTGCTATTGCGCTGTCCTTAGGCATCCAGCTGTTGGAAGGGGGTCCTTCCACCACCTCCACTGCTCTGGTATCCCTGCTCGATAGATAGGGTGGCAGTGATAGCTCTTAGTGTGGGACATTTGTATACATTTGTATTTTTTGCTGTTGTACCCTCAAGGAATTAGCAATGACCCTGGGAATTCAATTTATTTTTTCCTGTCTTGTGACTATTCCTCTTTTCTTTTTGGAACATTATACAGTCAGCCCTCCAAATTCACTAGGATTAGGAGTGCAGAACACTCACAAAAGAGGAAAAAACACAAGAGAGAGCAGGCACTCAGGGGCCAAACCGGGGAAGAGGAAGGAAAAGGGGATGGGTTAGCATGATGGCTCTGTATTTCCTCTCTGTTGCCTGTCTCTTTTCTTAGGTGTGGCAGGGGGATCAGGATAGGGTTTGTGGTGTTGAGAAATTGACGTGCAAGCTGGATGGCCAGGCAGTGACTTGGGGAGGAGGGGGACCAAAGCCATTTTTTAAAGGGCTGCACAGCCTATTGGAGCCACTGAGAAGGAAGATTCCCCCAGGATAGAAGCACTTCAGATGAAAGGACAGCAATTGGGGAAACCCAAAAATAATCAAATCTGTGAAAGTCAAACCTGCAAATGTGGAGGGCTGACTATACTGCTTAAGTGGAAATTGGTTCCCTCAGTACAATGTCTCCTAGCTAGCTTGATTTTTCTTCTGTAAATCTTTTCTCTATGCTTATGAAATGTACTTTGGTTCCAGTCACAGTTCCATAGAAAAACATCAAAGTTCATATTTGGAGTTTAGAGAATTAGTACTGAATTTATCGCTCAGTATGACAGATCCAATTCTGCTACATAATAATGTTCCTTATTGTAAAGTTCAAAGAAACCACAGTAAAGAGACTGAAACCTTGCTATGTGAATTCCCTAAAAATAATCCTGTCTTATGAGCGTTCTTTGTACTTGGGTGTTAATGTTACTCTGTGTAGTTATGAAGCACCCCTCTGAACTATAACTGCCTATATTGAAGATAGCAAGTTGGTCCTCCAAAGAGAAAAAAAATTGTTGTTATTTCCTGTGATTCATTTTTTATTTATCTCAAGGTAGGAGGAAGGAGGTAAGTATCTCTTCCTGTTTCTGTTCTGAGTCAGACTGAAATGAGCAAGAAGGCAAAGGTGGGGCAAGATGAAGTGGCAAGATTTGCATGAAGTTCTTCATTGCACAGGAAGACTTAGAGCCCAAAAGCTTGAGATATCAAGCCAAAATTCATGGAGCATGAAGGAAAGCCCAAATCTTGATTTAACATTTTGTAATCAATTTATTAAACTACCAGTTATTCACACCACTCTTGCCATAAAGTCAGATTCAAAGTGCTTCTTGATAGTTTGGTGTTTGGAAGCTTAATAATTGTCATACTACTGATTTGGCCAGATTTGACTCAGATTCTAGATGTGCCACCCATTTGGATGACCATCAGATCCACCCACACACTCACCCACCCTCCTTCCTTCTCTCCTCCGTTCCTTCCCTCCTCCTCCTCCTCCTCCTCTTCTCCTCCTTCTCCTTCTCCTTCTTTTGAGTGTCTTTCCCTTGTAGGAGTCAATATATGGAGTAAAGCATGGAGGCATTCTCTGAAACTGTTCTGCATAGTTTGCCCCAGCTTTCAGCTCTGAGGGAAGGCAGAGTAAACCATGCAGATGATGCAGGAATGCATTGCAAGTGTACAAGGTGATGTGGAAAAAGGAATAGAAGGGAAGGGAGAGCGAATGGTATGAGCAGTAGAATGCTAGAAGCGAGAGACAGACCATTGAAAGAGTTGAAAGTGAAGTGAGGGAAGAGCAGGAAGGAAGAGAAAGAGTGACCTACAAAGTACAAGAAGCAAAGAAGGACCAAGGTAAGTTTGTTGAGAGGTTGTAGTGATTCTTATTTATTTATTTTATTTGTATCCTGCCTGCAGGCCACAAGGTTGTGGGTTTGATCCTGCCGGGCTCCAAGGTTGACTCAGCCTTCCATCCTTTCTCAGGTCAGTAAAATGAGTACCCAGCTTGTTGGGGGCATGTATAGAAATGTTTCGAAATACATGCTATTTCTAAGTTGTTCGCCGCCTCGATCCATATGGAGAGGCGGGATACAAATAAATAATAATAATAATAATAATAATAATAATAATAATAATAATAATAATAATAATAAAAAAATAATAATTCAAGGTAACAAGATAAATTCCATGACCAAGTAGAAATGAGAAATTGGGTTTCCCAGTTCCAAGTCCAGCACTATAAACATTACTTTGTTGTGGTTCTCTCAGATCAGTTGTAACTGTAAAAGTATGCAGGTTAAAACATAGAGAAAGGAAAAATGAAATCCAAAAATTAATGCACTGAATTTGCACAATCATAATAATTTGATTAATATATAACATGCGGATTAAATACCTAAATTGGAATAATTGGAAGATGTCAACTCTAAGCACTGCTGACCACATGTTAAAAACCTGAAAATCAAAACCTTCAGTGTTAGCAGGTGTGGGTAGCATGAAAGGCAGGATTACACTACCCATGCTGCTGAAGTTTCTGAGAGCAACAGAGGAAGTTGCATGTGAGACTAAGAAAATAAAAATCCCAAGCTTCTTGCTTTCTCTTTCATCAGCATCATCAGTTTGATTTAAAGAGTTCCTCACAAGATATCACAAGCTACCTGAAAACATAGTTACAATAACAAATTCCAAGTCCCTAAAAATGTCTTCTGAAATAAAAGTAGTAGAAATGAGCAGCAGATGATTCCCATGTTACAGGTTCCTGTATATGTTTCTTATCTCATGCTGTTTCTATTTGATCTGTTTTTAAAATATTTACTGTTAATTCATTTTGTAGGCAGTTGCAAAGGGGCCAGCAAAAGAATTTATTTATTTATTTATTTATTTATTTACTTATTTATTTATATCTATATTTATTTTAGAAGCATATCAGAGGAAAATCAGACACCTCAAAAGGGCACGTTAAATTAAAAAAAAACATTGTTTTTTAGGAGTTTGAAGTGTTTGTGTCTTTTGTGGTATATTATGAAAACTGGTGCATTTGTGAAACAAGGATCTTCTAAAACATTGTATATCTAACAACAGTACACTGAGGAGTATTTTTTTGTAAATGCTTGTCAAAGGAATTGTACTCTTTCGTTCTGTGTTCTTGTTGTCAGACCAGTCTTGTCCTCAGGGGCCCTTAGAAGATTTTTTTCTTTCTTTGACCTTTTAGTTACAAATACAGACAAGACAGGAACAGGATTGCAAAAAAGTCCTGCTCTTCTCTGCCCCAGGCAGAAATATGTTTTCTTCTTTGACTTTGAAATATCTTGGTCACCTTTTCAAACTGCCAAGTGAGTAATCTGAAACTCGGAGGAATAAATAGGTACGTGAAGCAAAGCTAGAATAGGTAAATAAATAGGTATGTAAGACAAAGCTGGGCAGCTAGAAGCACATTTTATTAATGCTTCAAAAGAAGGGGCAAAATAAACTTGTCTTCTAAGCCTTGGGACTTCCAAAAAAGTGAATAGTGGTCTGTCCACTTTTGTGATGGTTTGGGCAGCAGAACCCTGATGGAAGTGGAAAAACCATGAACAACTCCACCCCGTTCCCCCTCCCATTCCCTTCCAGGATGCCCCCTTCCTGTTCCCATGCAAAACTGAAGGGAATGGGGAAGCCTTACTCAAGCCTTGCTTTCCCCCTCCAGAGCTCTCCACTTCCCATTCCCATGCAAAACCAAAGGGAAAGGCAGTGGGGGAAGCCTCACACAAGCCTTCCTTTCCCCCTCTGGAACTTGCTCCTTCCTGTTCCCCTGCAAAATGGAAGGGGATGAGGGTAGAGGAAGTCTTGCATGAGTACTCTGTACCAAAGCAAAAAATACATAGGAATTGGAGGGGCAGATCCTGAGGGGGAAAGGAAGGCTCACATGAGGCTTCCCCACACTCTTATTTCTTTCCATTTTGCCTCAGCTCAAGTTCTCTGCACTAGGGCAAGATGCATGGGAATGGGGGGAGGAGAAGGGTGGGGAAGTCACATGTGTTTGTGAATAATCAAATATGTAAAGATCAAACCTATGAATGTGGAGGGAAGACTGTATTTCTGAAACTGCAGATCAGATGGCTTTGGAGCTTACTGGGTTCTTCCTGATTTTGCACTGAGTAAAGATTTTTCTTTTGAGATGCTGATTAGCCCTTTACAAGCATGTAGATGATGAAGCTCTGACAAAGTATCTAAGAGTATCTATTGTGATTGGTATAGCTCCAATACATGAACTTACAGAACCAAAACAAACCCAAATACATTTTCACCCATTACCAGTATTTCATGGAGCTTGCATTTGGAAGAAGATGGTTTATTATGCTTTTAAGAAGAGTTGAATCATCATTTTCTATATTTAGTATGCCATCCTTCTTCCAGAACTGTTGGTTTACAACATTTTTTTTAAAAGTGGGGAAAAAAGGAAACAGAAAGAAACAGAAAGAAAAGGTAAAAAAAAAAAAACATGCTTTCTTTCCTTGCACTTTGTCTTACCCTGTACAGTGCCGACTTCTATTGCTTTTTGTACTCTGCCACTTGCACCTTCGCTTCCCTCACCTTCCCTCACCTTCCCTCCCTTGCATCTTGCTTCACCTTGGGCCTCCTGTCTTCCTGCTCGTACCTTGCCACCATACCTCTCTCTCCTTTGCCTCCTTTTTTTTCACTCTCTTGCCTCACTTCACAGCTTTGCCATGCCTTCCTCCTTTGCACCTTACTTCATGTTGGACCTCCTCTCTTCCCCCTTGCACCTTGTGACTGTACCTCTCACCCTCCTTTACCTTCTTGCTTTCCTAACTTGCCTCCCTCCCTTGCTTTTTGCATTGTCACTTGTAGAGCTCAACTTCCCTTCCATCCTTCTCTTCCCATTCTCTATAGCTAGTGCTCCCACACCAAGGAGGTACTTTGGTCACTTGGGGACAAAAAAATTTTTTCCAGAAAAATTGGGGGTTCCTCTGGGGAGCTCTTGGGGCTCCAAAATGACCTTGGGGGCTGTACGTATCCTGTAGGCTGTGAGTAATTGCTACCTGCTCTAGGTACACAGTAGCACTTGGGCTTGAAAAATTGGCAGCCTGTTTTTCTTTTGGTTATATAAATTTTTTTAAGTAGTGCCTCTCAGTCTCTTGATGTCAGTGTGTCAGTCAGACAAATTTTCTTCCGCAGCATCTCAAACTTCCCTTTGATAATCTCTTTGCTTTGTATTTAATTACTATTCAGTAATTAATTTATGGTACTGGGACTCTGCTTTTTATCTCACCTGTGCCTTTTAAATTCAAGAAGCAGAATTAATATTCCCAGACACTTTTCTTCTTTAAAGAGATGAAGGGTGATAGAAACTAATCAATGCAAACTTGGCAAAAGAGTAAATAATTGATTCTCCTGGCTTGCCTCAGTCTTTGAGTGCAGGAAGATCTGAGAAAGAAACATCTCAAACAAACAGAAGAGGCAAAGGAACAGAAGAAGTAGTGTCCTCAAATGTGTTTGTAATATATACAAGTCTCCTACTGTATTTGCAGAGATGAATGCTGTGAGTATTCATGTTGACTTTGCTCTGGTTTTCACCAATGATATGGATAAACCCATGCATTTGATGTATGCTAAAAGCTAATTAGCAAAGACGGTTGCTGGAGATGTGGAGATTTTAGGCTATATCAGAAACAGGTCTAGAAACACTGAGAGTAAAAAAACGAGTATTGTATGACTTTTTTTAAAAAAAATCTTCCATTAATTATGATTGTGCCTTTGGAAAATGTAGGAAAAGATGCAGAGCTTGATAAATTATGTTGACAGTAGTTAGTTACAGTTACAGGACTAAAATAGTTCATTACTGATGTGTTTGCATTTTAAAAAGTAGTCTTTCACATTTCCCAGAATTATTTTAATTTGAATTTTTAAAATATTTGAATGCCCTAACATGAAGCAGAGTAAAAGGTTAACACTCGAACCATATAATATTTTCTCCTTGCTATTTTAATGCTACCAACCTCTGCAACTATAAAAGTAATTTAAAATCTATAGTTAAACTGAAGGAGTGAAGTTACAGTCATAATGTTACATAGTTGAACCTGCATTATTTGAAAAGGAACTAGGGATATCATATTTTGAAAAGCAAAGAAAGGGCACTACTGACTCACTACTTCAAGCCACCAATCACTATGATGGTTCTTGCTTTAAGTATCTCTACTATATAGGTTGTGCTAATTGCTACTAGAAATATCCCTAACTTTTACTGTATTTAAATAACAAAAATTTTGCCTTCCATTTTTCCCTTGCCTGCCTCTTCTGGCAGCCACCTCAGCTGCTCCGCCAAGTCACCCTGTTCCATCACTTCCATGGGTCCAGAGGCTCCCTCAGCTGTCTTGCTCTGATATTCTGCTTTCCCACTCTGATTTAGTTTCCCTCCCCACTGCCAGGTCACTGTCTATCTCTCTTTCTGAGTCCTCCATCCAACCGGTCCCTGTGTCTTCTAGCAGAGCTCTTGATGGAGCTGGTGAGATTGTCGATGAGGAAATGGGGTTGGCAGGCAGAAGGTAAGGCAGCAGTAGACATTTTAAAAATCCCCAGATCTTTTAAAATCTATCTGGATAGAAATTTTAGCTATGAAAAACAGGACATGTCCAGGAAAATGAGGGCATATGGTAATCCTGAATTAATCATAAATGTTGTTGTGGTGGTGGTGTGCATTCAAGTCATTTCCAACTTAAGGCAACCCTAAGGTATTCTGGGCCTGAGAGTATGTGACATGCCCGAGGTCACCCAGTGGTTTTCTATGGCCCGGCAGAGAATCAAATCCTAGTCCTCTAGGTTGTCATTCAGCACTCAAACCACTGCATCATGCTGACTCTTACGGGTAACTTACTGTTTGTAATTAGCTGTTTCCAGGAACTTGTTGAGGATGTAAGATTACAGGAATCCACAAAAACTGAAGCACACACCCATAGTATCCCCCAGCCCCCAAGATCCTGGTCATTTGAGTCTTTGTCTTTCAGTATTGAAGCTGAAATCAGTGTTGAAGCTGAAATCAGCAAGGTGCATGTTCTGCTGATCAGAAGCCACTCTGATTCAACTCAGTTGGAGAGGCTGATGACATTTTCCTTTGTGAAAGGGCCATGGATGAGAGTGCATTCTTTGTATGCAGAAGGTCTTGTGTTCAATTTCTAGATCTCTAGTTAGGAGAGAATCCTTGCCAAGTGTATGCCTGTCAGTGGCAACAATATCAAACTAGACACACTAGTGATCTCACCCACATAAGGCATTTTCCATTATTCTTGGGCTTGCAAATGAATTTCAGGGACTGTTACAGTGCAGTCATGTGTATACCTCCTGTCATGTTTTTGAGCAGTAAAAAGCAGAAGGCTCCTCAGCAGAGAACTCTTGTGTCTGTAATCGGCATATTTTTGTTTAGATGAAGGATCTATAGAATTCATCAGGATAATTATATATTTGTTTGCTATATTTCTGTGCCACTGTTTTTTCACCAAGTGGTGCTTAAGATAGCTAAAGGAAATATAATAAAAAAAATTAATTAAAGAATAAAAACAAGGCAGATAGAGCATAGTAGCCAGTTGAAAGGAATTACAGAATAATTACCATGGCCATACCATTCAGTTTATCAAGCCAGAGGTTTATCTGAATAAAAATATGTTTGCTTACCAGTGGAAATTATTAATGTTGAGGTTAAGTTAGGTGTGCCAGAACCTGAGAACAGCCACCAAGATTGCATCATTCAGTCATGAATAAGAAGTGTTGTGAAATTAGTAGTCAGTAGAGTCAAATTGGTTACTTCCCAAAAATGGAAGCCATATGTCTTGCCTTGATTCATAGTAATCTTGACTAGTAGTACTCATCTCAGGCTGTGGTTTCTTCTCATTCCAGGTTTCCCTTCCTTATTGTCAGCAGCCAGTGATACAGAGGAGAAGATGAGGAAATGTTGAATATTGTAGTATCATGACACAGGGCTAATACTTGGATAGAGCACTGTCATTTTCTGCAGAACAATCTGTTCATTACCATTATGTGACATTTTTTCATATTTAATTGGGCTCTCAATCAGTTGCTCCAAGGTGCAGTCCTCTTATTAGAAAGTAAATTGTATTGAAATAAATGCCAAGATTCATATTAGCACTATACTTTTATTAGGTCAACTTAAGTGTCACGAAAATGTGCAGCTGTATCACTCTCTTGGGGGTTATGAGACTAACATTTCAAATTAGACTGCCAGGGCTTGCAGGAGGACATTGGTAGGAATTGCTGGGGTCCAGTGATCTGGAATGTGGGCTGCACCCCAATTATGTTGTATCTTAACTATGTTGCACTACAACTGTGCTGCAGCAGAGCGAGTCTACTCCAGGCACCTGTATCCTTCCCCATTTCCCTCCCATCTACTGCATCAAGTGGCCATCTTGCTCTTTTCCCTTCACCAGCCTTCTTTGTTGGCAGGCATGTTATAGGCATTGCTTAACTGATCAATTTCCAACTCTTTTTTTTTAACCAGTTTTGGACTTAATGCACCTCAGTCGCATAGGGATGGGGTGGGGGGTGATTTATCCCAGGGTGGCAATGTTTCTGGGGCATCCTGGACCATAGTTACACCCTCACATGGCCATCCCCCATGCACCGCAGCAATGCCCTCGTGCACAGTGGCCACGCCCCCTCATTCTGTAGCTTTGCCCCATGCCCTTCCACACACTCCAAGCTCCGCCACTGATGCACTTGCAACAGTTAAAACAAACATAGAGTAAAATCCACAGTATACAGAAGCTAAAAAGTAATTAACCAACCAGAGGATTAAAAAACAAAAGTATAAACCATTAAAATGAGAAATGCAAGAGTAAAAATCAAGCATGTTATACAAGGTCTGATTCCTACTAAAAACCTAGTTCTCAAAGGCCTGTCAGAAGAACAAGAAGGTCTTCACCAACAAGGACACCCTCCCAAGGGCAGCAGGTATTCAGAGCCTCTTCTAGGCCCACAGGGAATCAGGGACGGAAGAAGGATAGCTAGAGAAGAGCTTCTTCCTCAGGTCCCTTCATGTACAGTTGGAAACGCCTTTCTTCCTTCAGCTCCGTGCAAATCCATCACGCCAGCCCAGAAGTGCTCACCTATTAGCAGACCTTACCTGTCATACACATCTGTTGCTTGCTGAGGGCTACCCAAACAACCCAAAAATTTCACTGGGGATCCAAACCTGCTCTCAGTGGCCCCAAAGAGTGAAAACATAATCAAGTAACAAAAACAACAATAATACAGCGATTCCAAAACTAATAATTCATATGTAGTACATATGCCCCCTCAAGTTCAAGGCAAGGCACAGCAAGTCAAAGCAATTGAGGGGTTGCTTGAAGAAGCAGGCTTGAAAATTTCTGTGCTTCCAGGGTCAGGGAATTACTCCCAGAATCTTCTTTTACATGATACAGGAAGGCCAGTAGCTCCAGTGAGGATGACCTTAAACCCCTGGAATAAAATACAAAAATAACATCTAGCACAAAAAAAATTGCCCTTCCATTTATGAAATTTCATTACTCAAAATAATATGATAAGGGCCAAAATTCCAGATCCCTGGGGAACAACAGGTCCTTTCCTCTCAGCCACTTAGACCATAGTGTTTGTACAGACTTTGAAGTCTCCACATCTCTTCAACAAGAAAGACAATATAAGAATCAAGTTTTAGGTTGGGAGTTGGAAAAGAAATTGAGGGGCTAAATCTGAGGTTAATACCATGAAGTCTGCATGGTTGGAATCTTAAGATGAAATGTGGGAAGATGTTCCAGGCATTCAAATTGGGCTCTAGCAGGTTCCATGATAGTTTTAGATTACACTTAGGATTCTTCCTAGGACCTCTAAGGTGAAAGAAGGAATAGGGGTCAGTTTCTCAATTTTAAAAATGTAAAATGTTGCAATTACTTGTTGTATTTTCATCTTTAGGTTTAACACATAAGTTCCTCAGTAGGCAGAAGGCAAAAGTAGAGAGAAACTAGACAGTTTAATATTAAAGCCGAAGATAATTCAACAGTGTCCTTGTGAGTGCCAGTTTGAAATAACTTTGATGGTTTTCCCTACATTTCTTAATTTTTTTTTTTTTTTTTTTTGGTAATGTAAATATTTGGGATACTAAATGGGATTTTTTTTTAAAAAAAATCCCAGAACTGAAAGGAAAAGAATAATAACTAAAAGATTCTCTCTCATTCTCACACACACACACATGCAAGCTATGGAAAATAATCATGAAGTTGTAGGCTGTTGTGTGTTTTGTGTGTGTGTGTGTTGACATCAAACCTTGACATCACATGTGGCCGAGGATGCTGTAGCAACGGCAACTGTGTTGTCAAGGAAACAGCCTTGTGCTCAGCAGTCAAGACCAATGAGGATTAAGGACTGCTATATTCTATCTAAGCCTCAATGACCTTATCAGAGAGCAACATAGTCTATTTGGTCTACACTGTGTAGGTATCCTTTTGTAGGAAGAAAGCTATGAGCAGACAAGGCAATGTATTGTATGGCCACCCAACTAAAATTCTGGACGTGGATTATTCAGACTAGTGGCTCTTTTACCAAATGAGATGGACTAAGCAACACGCTTTTTTTTGGTAAGTAAAATAACGTTATTATTGGTCCATTTTTATTAAATGTATAAAGAGTATATTTTGTATGTTCTCATTAAATGGAATCACAGGCTCTGAAAAGGTGTTTTAGAAAGTGTTGGCAATGCTGGTTTTTTTTTTAAAAAAATTATAGGTCTGTATGCATAAATGTTGTTAAGAACTTTGAAAACAAAAGTGGAATTAGTTATGGTAAGCTTCAGGATTTGGGAAGCTAATGCCTCTTGTAATAGAGGTACAGTGCTGAACCTGATTATAATGATTTAAAATATAGCATGAGAACGTGGAAATGCTATTGAGAAAACTGATCCTGATTTTTGTTTCAGGAGATCCATTCTCCTTAAATACTAACTTGAGTTTCACACGTATGTCTGTGCTAGAGTAATCTTGTAACCAATTGTAGTACACATTTATTTTTTCTTTGTAGAGAAAAAGCAGAGGAGTACAAAGCAGAACCATTGCATTCTATTAAGTTCAGAAGAGAATATCTTGTACTGAAGTTGGGGGAAGGATCCAAGAAGTGCTCTTTCCATTGGGATACCATACTTTCCCTAAGCACTGACTTCCCTCTCTTTACTATTTTGCTTTCCTGCTTGTTTCCAAAAGTAAAAGAAACATGCTTGCTTGGAGTGGAACATGTTGAAAGTTTTGGAGATGAGTAACTGGCTTATTTCGATAGATTGACAGTGTTGGTATGGACTAGTGAAGTGTTAGAACTGGTAGCATGCTACGTATGTACCTAAACATCTTGGTATGACAGCATAATCTTGCTCACCCACGTTTACATCTGGAGATGGAAGCAGGAGAATGGAAACATTCAGTGAATCAAATGTGAAAAAGGAGAGATACGGTCTCAAGATGTGTGAAAGAAGATGCTATTTCTTAGAATACCCACATGCCTGTGAGCCAAAGGATATTTTCTGAAAACCCAGAAGGTTGATTTTCAAATTGTTAATTCTTGAGGAAGGCCACACAAATATTGTTGTGGCTGAAATGTGCTATGCTGTTTTGAGACATCCTGCAACTCTGGGCTCTCCCAGATTGGTTTAAAGAAGTATGAACCGTCACAGTATTGGTCCTTGAGTTTTACTGGCCTTTGGTAGTTGTTGTTGCATCAGTGTCCACTTGTACTATATAGAGTTGCCAGATGTGGATTATTCCAGGCGCTGATATTTCAGGGCCAGAATCTGAAACCTAGGGTTCTTGTGCTGCCACAAGGAAACAGATCCTGGAGATGTTACAGTGTTAATATTATGAGGGGCAGCCCCTTGTAATGTCATTAAGCATGATAACTTAAACATCAACAATAGCTGCAGAGTATACCACTGAATTTTTTCAAATCTTGTCTAACAAATGAGGACATAGACACACTTTCCAAGACAGTGCTCTCACCCTAAGATTTCTCACCTTTCCTCTGAGAACCTAAGAAGAGGATCCAGCAGGCCCTGAGATCTGGGAATGCTAGTTGTTGTGGCTTCTTGGAACCACACTTGAACTTTTTTAAAGCGTCTTTTCCCCCACTAAGCTCTGGTTTGCTTAGGGAGAAAAATGTTACAATGTTGATATTGTTGTCCTCTGAATTTTAAAGTTTTTTTTTGTAAGTGTTAAGTTCAAAAGTACCATTTCAGTGATGCGCTACAGCAGTGGTGCTCAAAGTCATGGCCCCTGGACCACAATTACTCCATGAAACATGGACTGCTTGTCCGTGGGAAGTTTCCAAGAAAGAAAGAAAGAAAGAGTGAGTTGTAGCCAATGCACATATGCAATGCAATATGCCTGATATGGCATATTAGGGAGAGGAAGTTGCTGGTCCCCTACGTGAAATAGCCTGACAAGCATTGTGCTCTAGTACTGTAACATTATACTGTATTATACTATGCTATACTATACATATATAGGCATGAGTGAGAGAAAGAGGGGAACAGAGTTTGTTTGGTTGTTTTTTCTTTTCTGTCTAGTACCACATCCTCCCATCTGAGGAATGGTAGCAGTTTAACTTCACATATCTATTTGTTTGTTTGTTTGTTTAATTTATACCTCCCACCTTTTTCCTAGCCTGGGACCCAAAGCAGCTTACGATAACTTAAAACAAATGTTAGCTTTAAAAAAAAAAAAGTCACAAAAGGTAAAAAAAAAAAAAGCCAAACCTGTTAAACAAGTGTTTCTATTTTTGAAAACACGTGATTAAAACAGTTTAAAACACATTTAAAACGTAACCTAAAGTATAAAAGATAAAAGGCACACTACTTTCAAAGATCCTTTTGCCACATGATTTAAGAATCAAAGAACTGCCTAAACAAAAGGGTCTTTGCCTGCTGGTTAAAAGTGGGTAGCATGGAGGCCAACCGAAACTCCCATGGAAGGAAGTTTCACAGCCTGGAAGGAACCATTGAGAAGGCTCTCTTTGATGTCCACGTGAAACATGCCTGTGGTGGTGGTATGACTGAAAGAAAGTCCTTCCCTGAAGATCTTCAGACTTGGGCTGGCCCTCAAACAGAATCTTCTATGTTCTTTAAAAAGTGGTGGCGAGGATTTTTTCCCTCAGGAGCCTCCACGAGGTAATGGTGGCTTGCTCAACCTCTTCAGCGCTATCCATGTCCCGAACTCCAGGCAAAATTTAGAAGGTTGCTTTTTGACTACAACTCCCATAAAGCTCCAGGCAGCATACCCTTAAGCAATTCCAAACAAAGTTGCAGGTTCTCAATTGCAGGATTCTGTGAGATGTAGTCCAAAAACGTAACTTTTCCAAGTTCCAATGTTTAGTTAATTCTCCAGAAATTCACTGAGCACTGTATGGAATTCAGGCACAGTTTCATGCATGCATGTCAGGCCGTCTCCTTGGATACTGTAGCCCTGCCTTCAACCAAAGATGACTGTAGTTGCAAATCACTTGTGACCTAATCAGTTTTCCAAAATGTTATTTGCAATGAAAAACAAATTGAAGTGTAATTTATTTTACAGTTCTTCAAACTAACCCTGGTGCTGTGCTAAATATGTTTTCCCCAAAGAACTAGGAGTAACTTTTGCTACGCTTGATTTGTGTTTTCCTTACCTGCAAATCCCAGATTGTGAAACAGGGCTCTTTTTCGGTCCTCAGAATTTTTCTGATTGATGGAGGCAACAACTGGCTTGATCATGGTTAAACTAGAGGTGTGCCTGCTTCGTTTTGCAAACTGTATCAAAGTTATTGGATATTGTTGTCTATTTTATATAGGAAACTCCAAGCATTTGTACAATGCAGGCAGGCCCAAAGTGTCTAAATATCATTATTAGTGAAAAGCATAATCTGCTTTCTGTAACTTTATTGTCTAGTTTCTCTTTCCAAGATACCCACAAGGGCTATGACATTTGTTTTTGCAGATTCTCATTCAACTTGGCATAGACTTTTGTGTATGCTTTAGCTTTAACACCATTTTGCTACACTTGAGTTGTGATCCCAAGCTCATTCACTCAGCAGTACTTTCTGTTTAAAAGTAGCATACTTCCTAGTGAATGTGCTTAGATCTGATTGCCAGATGCTGCCTTCTTTCTTATTGGAATCACCAAATGTCAGGGGTTTTAAATAGTAATTTGGCTTTTGTAAATACCTAGCCCATGAGCAGTTATCTTACATATTTTCCAATTCCACCATTTCCTTCTCTTCCCTCCTATTTTCCATTTTCTGTATTTTTATTCTATAAATCCAGTTAAAAGTTAAAATACTAATCTGGCTTGTATTTCTACAAATAATATTTTGCCATTAGGTTCTATTGGGAGTGTGCACAATTTGCAGCCATGAAAAAGTGGGGGTTCCTCTGTCATTGAATATTTTCAGTGAAACATTAGCAGCTTCACACACACACACACACACACACACACACCAGTCTTATTACTTCCTCAACCCCTGATTTTTGAACCATCATGCCTGATGAAGAGTTCCTAAGAGTTCAGAAGCTTGCTATGCCTGTGACATTTTAGTGAGCCAATAAAGTTGTTACTTAACCTTGAATTTTGCTTCTGCTCATGGATTGCATGGCTACTTTTAATTTTCTTTAATCCCTAAATGGGTAGTTCTGTGGGCAGGGTAAGCCACAGAAAAGACTCTGATCTAGTGATTCAAAAATATTGGAAACTGTGATGAAAAGAATCTGGACTGTATTCTGTGCAAAATCTATGCATTTTCTTGTTTGCACAGAAAATGTTTCTGCTACGCAAAAAAAGTGAAAATTGTGTTCAGAATAAATTCTGATCTGTGATTCTGATCTGTACAATTTTCAAAGGCTTTCTCTCAGTTGGAAGAAAATTGTTAAATTTACTCATTGCATCCTTTGAGAACTATTTCAGTGAGAAAATACATATGTAAATCATGTTCTCATCAGACTGTTCATCAACTAGTGGTAAGGTGAACAATAGGTAAAATGTACAATCTTTACATTACTCTTGAAGCAGAAGACTTTCCCTACTTTGGTAGGAAGTGTAGGCACCCTAAATGTAGGTAATGGAATGAATGCAAGTCTTACAAATGTGTAATAGCATAAAAACAGGTTTCTATAGTAAATATTAGTTTAATTCTTTTAAAATTCCCAACGTTTCAGCAAAGTTCACCGCTTTTAAAGCACCTTTGCCCACATCTACTACACTGATGTGACAAACATATCAATAGATCTTTGGAGGGACACAACAACAACAACAACAACAACAAGGATTCAGCCACCCCTTCTCCCTTACTCATTTGTAAAGATAATTTCCTTTGAGAAGGATCAAGGATCAAAGCCCTTAGAATCCTACGAGGAGACAGCAGAGGTGTGCTGGCTGACCCTGCTTCTCTGTCACGTCCTTCTGATAGCATCAGTGGGCTTTTCCTTCCAAAGTAAATACCAACTTCAGAGGAGAGATTTGTCTCAGTGGCCCCAGCAGGTGAGCAAAGTGTTAAATCCTGCCCCCAGCGCCAGCTGCAACCCCAGTGATTGTCTGCCCTTTGGTCCTCTCTGTTTTTTGGCACCCTGGATATTAAATACAAAGGTCCAATTCAGTACACACACAGCCACCATGTTTTTATGATAAATTGCTTTCAAAGGGTAGACAAAGGATGAAAAGAAGGGAGCTGTAGCTTGAAATACTTATGGTATTTAGCTTAGCAAAGAAACAAAAGGCAAATAATGGAGGGAACACAATAAAGATTTATAGAAATGTGAATGATATGGATAAAATAGATACACCACCATCACCCACTCTTTATACTGCTAGACTGCAAAGGCAACTGAGGAAATAAAGGATGGACTTATCAAAAGAAAAGCTCTTTCATACAGCATATCAAGGTTGGCTGTCAATTCTGGGTTTCATGAGAGGGCAGCAAATTGTTTTTGGTTTTTTGTTTTACTGCCATGGATGGGAAATGGTAGTTGTGGGATATTCTGCCTCATATTCCAAAATAACATGGGGGGTTTCACTATGTTGCATCTTGGGTGGGTGGGAGTGCAGATGCATTTGCTGTTCTTCTAAAGGAGCAACTTATCTTGGGCTGTCCCTGCCACAGGTAGTTCAGCTAAGGAATTTGTTACCACATGTTGTAGGATGGCTGCCAACTTGGATTGTTGTGAAAGAGGATTTAGATAAATTAGTGGAAGCTAAGGTGACCGATGGCTCCTAGTCCTGAGAGCTTTGTACCACTATAGAGAAGCAGTATGCTTGTAAATGTCAACTACTGGGGAACATGAGAACAGCACTTTTTTACTGTTTCCTGCTTATAGGCATCCCATAGGCATCTGAGTATGGCCACAGAATACTGAACTACATTTGATCTGATGCATCATGGCTTTTCTTATGTCTTTATGGACACATTCAGCCCTTTGAGTGGGAGGTACAGCTATTATTTTAAAGAATTGTGGGAATTACATTATTGGATGAGGCTCAAGGCCATAAAGTGGGAGTGCACATTCAGACTTAAAGCCCATTCTCCTAAGACACAAGCCACTGTGAGATAGTGGGCTTTGTGTGTGGGTTGATCCCAGCAAAAATGTTTACATTTTCATAAGTGGTTTGTGTGCCTTTCTATAAAATGCACAGCATGGAAAAATGCAATTGCTGCTTCGCAGTAAAAGCAGTAGTATAGGGAGGGCTATTTGATTCTTAGTGACCAACTAGCCTATGCTGTTGTGCTTTTTCTGTGTGTGTACCTGCTTAGAAAACAGAAAAATAAATACTAGTTTTTCATAGAAACAACAGTTTGAGACAAAGACCATTTCCGCACTGGACTGTTATAGCGCTTTGATTCCACATTCAACATCCTATGGAATCCTGGGGTTTGCAGTTCTGGGAGGGGCCATCTGGCCCCTCCCAGAACTGCAAATCCCAGGATTCCATAGGATGTTGAATGTGGAATCAAAGCGCTATAACAGTCCAGTGCGGAAATGGCCAAAGTATTCCACAAAGTGCAGTGATTTGAGTGTTGGAATAGAAGTCTAAGAAACCAGGACTGAAATCCCCACTTAGCCACAGAATGACCTTGGGCTCTCACTCTCTCAGCTTTAGAAAAAAGCAATGGCAAAACCTCTTTTGAATAAATTGCATACTCTCTCAACATTTCACAGATGAAAACCAGGACATGTGTTGCCAAACAGCATCAAAGTGTGGTCAAAATGGCAGAAGACACACAAGCCGGGAAAGGTTGCAGCATTTCAGTTTTGCCTGAACCTACTGGGAAGGGCAGGATTCTCCCTTTCCTCTCCTCTCCTGCCGACTGCTGAGTGGAGTGCAAACTATTTTTGCATTTTGAACTCACTTGGCAGCAATGGAATTAAGCTGGGGAGAAAGGAAGGAAATGCAAGAAGAAAAGAAACTGGCACATTTTAAAAGCAGTGAATGATTGAGATGACAGAGTAAATTAAAAGGGACTCTCCCTGCCAAAAGGGACAGCTGGAGAATATGTAAACCATAGGAGAGGGTCACCATGAGACAATTTGAAGGCATGTAAAAACAACACCAACATTGTAAAAACCACAACTGTTTATGCCCTGGTCTCCTGTTAGAAGTGATATCTCTGTGGAAGGCTGGAGTATCTTGCTGTTGCATCAAGATGGTCAGTTTTGTGTAGAATGTCAGTCAAGGCAAGGTTTCTTTTTGTAACTGCCATGAAACATTTGATTTGCCACAGCCCCCCAGAAACTTTCACAAGTAGAACATGCACAAAGTCTTCCAAGCGTTTGGCAATGAACAATAGATCCATTAGACTTCCACACACAGCAGCTATTAAGGGGCTATTTACTCCATTTTATTTGTCCAGACCTTTCACCAGTATATATGGCTGCCTCTCCACATCTTTCAAAACAATCTTATAAAGCAGTGATTTAAGTTGAAAGAGTCTGACAGTGCATAGTCACTTGCTGAGCTTCATAGCTGTATGGGGCTTTAAATTCCACTCTCCCTGGTTTATGTCCAGCTCTCTATCCACAACACTACACAAGCTCTGGAGGAATTGTTGCAGTTTCCAAAGTCATCTGCATTGAGTGAAAGTCTGTACGTATTACATAAGGAATTTCATTGGTTAATTGCAACTTGGGCAAAAGAATTTTCTCATTTTTTTCAGTCCTATACTTCCCAAGTTGGTGGTGATGACGATGATGAATTTCTGATCCGCCTCTCCTTTTGGATCAAGGCAAGGAACAACAGATGAAAATACAACAACCAATGGACACGTAACATCAGTTAAAAATACATACCACCAATTAAAATTCATAATCAAAAGAGCATAACATCAGTTAAAAGAAGAAAGGGAAAGGAAACTAGGACTGGTCCTGTTACTAGAGGTGAGGCAAGCCACCTCAGGTGGCAATTACTGGGGAGCATAAGTGGTCCCCTACCAAGTCCTCCTGAGGCACTTGGACATTTCCCTTTCTTGTGGGGGGGCACAAGTGCATGTGTGTGTGTGAGAGAGAGAGACAAACTGTTCTACCAGTGTTTTCCATTGAAAATTGCAGCTTTAGCATGCCTATAGAGAGGGCCCTCCTTACCCACGGTCTCTGGATGTACAAGTCTAAGCAATCATGACTGCATCACATTCTATACCTAAAATGCCAGCAATGTGCGCACCGATGCAGGGAAGCATCCCTGTGTACATCACTGCTGTTGAATATAATGGGACGCAGGCATTCATGAATTTTGCTGTTCATAGGGGTTCCTGGAAGGGAACCCTGCATGTACAAAGGAGGCACTGTATTCCATTGTTGCTAGATTGCATGTCTCTCAGAGAGTTTAAGCATAGCATGCATGTGCATGTGATTAGCTGTTTGTTGGTCTTAGCCACACCCTCTCTCTTCCTGCATCAGTTAGTCTGAGCTGGTTCATTGTCCATTTTGTAGTTTGCAGTTTTCACTCTTTTCTCCATTTCTGAAGAGTCTCTCATCTTGAGATATTATGAAACCTTTCATTCTTTGTAAGTAAACTTTTATGGATAAGACTAAGCTTGCTTTATCTCTCTGCCAATCCCAGGGTGTCAGGAGTGTTGGTGTGGGAGTGGTTGTTTTTCACTTTCTGCTTGTGAACTCGAATTACACTTCTTGTAAGATACACTGTCTCTCAGATTTCCCAAGAACTACCAACCTTGGGTCCCCAGATGTTGTTGAACTTTATTTCCTAGAAGCCCCCACGAGTATCATCAGGGAATTGTAGTTGAATATCATCTGTGGTCCCAAGTTGGATCCACTGCTCTAAACTAAACTGCTACCCTCAGAGCTGCTATCACAGACAAGGAATTCAACACTTAGTCAGTCCAGTGGACCATTGTACAAGGGATAGAGGATGCTACTTGTCTTTTGGCTCAGTCAGCAAAATCTGTTGTGCCAGACTCAAGGCAACGTGTATCTCTACTCACTCTTCCTTTTTTATTTTGGTACTTCCCATCCATTTCTGATGCATGATGATCCTGAGGCAGCTCTATCACAAAGTTTTCTTGGCAGGGTTTGTTCATATGGGGTTTGCCATTGACTTCTTCTGAGGCTGAGAGCATCTGATTTGCCTAAAGGCACCCAGTGGGTTTTCATGGGTGAGCAAGGATTCAAACCATGGTCTCCCATAGTTCAGCACTCAGACTGTAACATCATACTGGCTTTTTCCATACACAGTTTTGTAAGCCTCTCTGATCGACGTGCCCCCCACGCCCTAGTCTTTGCTTGATAGGACAGCTGCTTTACCTGGGAGGTCGTATTGCATTAGCCATGATCACCCACCCATTTGACTCCACATGATTCAGGCTCTCTTGATGTCCCAGGATGCATCTGCCCTTTTCACATCATCAGTTTTTCCCACACAGACAACTTTCCGTCTGCTCATCTTGCTTTTGTAAGTATTCCCTGAATTGTTTTGGCATGAAGTTTCATCCTCATTGTAGGATCACTTTCATCCTTTTTCCCTTATTTTTTTTTTTAATTACTGTGTGTCAGTAACAGCTGCTTGCTTGAAAGGAAATGATTTTCGGTGCTTCTTCCAGGCTACTTTTTATAATGTTTTATTAAAAAAAAAAAAAACCTGTAAAGTTTTATCACCTCTTACTAGCGAGTGAGTCATAATTGGAGTGGGGATTCACAACAACTAATTATGTTTGTTCCTGACTATATTACTGACATGGATTAAAAGAAATGAAAGAAAAAAGAACTTATAAGGCACCATATGCTTTTTTCCTCCCTGCAGCTGATGCCCTCTGTTGCTTGATTATAGGGCTGCTAGAGTGTGTTTGAATTGCTGTGGTTTACTGCACTGGGGAGCGGGGACAATCTAGGGTGGTGACCCCTACTCGTCCTCCCCCTACCTCATAGGTAGGATGATTGTAGGAGATGTAGGCCATTTTCAGGACCCTTCTAGCCCATGGAATTTTGGCCAAAAGGAAGGGGGGGAAGCATGTTTTGGACACATTTATTTTTTACAAATTGGGGCTCAGGGCATCCAAGCCGTTCTTTGGTCACAGCTAGAGTGTTAACTGGGACTGGTTACAAAAACCACACAACTCCCTTGTAACAACAGCTTGACTGGCTCCTGGTCTTTTTCAGGGCACGATTCAAACTGCTGGTTGAGCTAAAAAACCCCATACAGGCTAGATCCTGACAGTTTGACAGGTTATACTTCCACAGATGAGCCTGCCTGGGTCTTTCAGTCCCACCACCTTTACAGGTATTACCCCTGGCAGGCCTTCTGGATGGCTGCTTCAGGGCACCTGAACTCCTTTCCCCGGGGGCAGGAGAGTAGAATGAGACCCTCCTTGCAGTCCTTCTATGGACAGGCAAAGACTTGTTTTATTCTGACAGGCTTTGGAGAACTCAATGTTTTAAGGAAATAGCTCTTAATGAGGGTACTGTACAGATTTTATTGGTGTAATTTTACTGTTTCTTTTTTTAAAAAACTACTTATCATTTTAACTATATGCTTTAAATTGTTTAAATTTCAATGTTGTTCATAGTTTAATTCTATTTTTATTTTTTTCTATGTTTTAATTTCTTTATTTTTTTAATTTGTAAGGCATCTTGAGTCCCTGTTTTGGGGAAACCGTGGGATTCAAATAAAGTTGACTAAAAAATAAGAATGTGGCCTGTGAATTACATAATTCTGAGGGTTGCTAGATGGAAATCTGGTGATTTCAGAAAAGGGAATTTTGGCAGATATTACTTGTCACATGACCAGGTAGCAAATAACATTTTCTGACCTTCTGTCTTCTACATAACCATAAAAAGTACAGGAACCTTCTCCAGTTTTCACTCTGGCAACCCTGATTTTATAGTCAGTCAACACTGCTACTGCACGCACAGTTGATGGATTGAGTAAAATTTTTCCTCCCCTCTTTCAGTGCTTAAAACTATTATTTTTAGCATGATTCTGATCCTCAAGAGAGAATTTACAAAGATTAAAAAAGGACATTCAACTTGATGGAGAAGAAAAAAAATGTGAAGGACACATAATGAAATATCTGGCACAACTTTTCATTAACAGCAAACATCTAATCATCTCTGAAGAGCTGTTCTCAAATCAAAAGAACTCTAGAACTTGTAATTGTGTATACAGTACTGGCTAAATAATGTGTTATTACTGCTGTAGTGAAGAATCCGTCATTCATTTTCTACATCTGCAATGACTTCACAATTAAGCTGCCCTGCCAAACGTTTCAGTTTGTGTACCTTTCAAAGGAAATTATATATACAATATTCAGTGGGAAAATTGTGATTTTTAAAAAATATCTGTCTTTTGAAAGTTTCTTAATGGAAAGTGGAAGTTGTTTTTTGTTTCTTATTTAACAGGAATTGAAATATAAAAATGCTTTCAGAATAGAAAAAAATGTGTCATAATTATTCATGTTGTAATCTGGTTATGTACATCATGGTTCATATTTTAATTTTTTTTCTCCTGTATTATTTTCCTAGATGTTTACATCCTCTAATCCTATCAGGAAGTTAAATGGCAGGCTGTAAGTATTTTCTTTTCTGTATTTTTTTCTCTTTCAAAGTATTTTTTTTCTCTTTCAGTTGTGGGCTGTAAGTATTTTTTTTTCTTTTTTCTTTTCTTTTTTTTTACCCCAAGACAGTTGTCATAAGTTACAGAGAAAGTAATAATGGCTGTGATATTAAAATCCCTATGAAAAAATAGCAGTTATATAGAATTGAATAATATTTCTAGTTCCCGTAAAATATTCCTCTGAAGATATGCACTTCTATCTGGGAAGACTGCTACTTGTTATTGACTGAGTTGCTCAGATTTTAACACTGCCTGACATTGTGTGCCTGTTATTGACAGAAGATGTTCAGATTTTAAGAGTGCTTATCCAGTGAGGAGAACCAGGTAGAACGCATATGAAAAACAATGGCAGAGAAGAAGTGAAAAGGATAAAAACAGGAGATTATATATGTATGTTTAGCTAAACCCAATTGTTTGATCCTACTATAATAAACCCACTGAGTCGATGAAAACTTGGTAAGTCAAGAATGATGTAAACTCCATTAATTAAGTAGATCTCCTTTAGACTTGGACTTGGATTTAGGCCAACGAGGGTGCAGTAGAAACAAATTAAGCAGAACAGTCAGCCTGTTAGTTTCTAATCCATAGGAAAACAAGTCCTAAATATGGCATCTTGTTGTTCTATTTCTAAACTAGTTAGCATTTTATGTGTTTAATGTGTACACTGTCCAGAAAACCCTAATGAATGGATGATTTAAAACTACAATACATAAGCATAAAGAGCTCAATTCAGTTGCTTGTGATTTGTCCTGCTTTTTTCTTCTATGGGCATCTTCCGACAAAACATCTAGAAAGCTATCATTTTTCATCTGTGTGTTGTACACTGTGTCCCAAATTGCCTGTGCCAATCAGTGTAGCACAGCATGGAAAAATTACTTTTTCTGAACGACATCTCCCACAATCTATCAGCCAACGTAGCCAGTGGCTATGCTAGCTGGGGGAATCTGGGAATTGTAATACAAAAAGGAACTTTTTCAAGCTATGATATATAGTGTAGGCATGCAAACAAGAGGCTGGATTTGAAAGACTTCTCCCCTGTTCCATCTACATGATCTTTTCCAAGTAGCTCTGAAGAAACGTCTGAGTCTTTGGGTTAAATTAAACCAGCTCTCATGCAACAGTTTAAAAAACCATTTAAGGTTCTTAACAAATAAAGGTCCTTGGAAATTTCAATGTAAAGTACTGCCAGTGGAGTGCTTTGAATGGTTACCTTCTAAACATTAGTCATAATTCCCACTATTGAACACACACGCGCACGCGCATATACTCTAACCCAACATTTGTCCACAATGGATCATCTTTCTTTTTTCACTTGGCATTGATGCACTCACTAGTTGGCATGAGATAATGAAAACCATAAACAATGAAGTGCCTGCTCCTTGCCGTGTTTGTCTTTTCCTCAGTATCAGAAACATACACGTTTAGTTATTCCATAAATTCCAGATGACATTTCTCCCAAACTATTATGCTCCTGTTTTTGTTTTTTCTCTTAGTTTATTTTGTGTCATCCTAATTCATAGTTATTATGGGAGCTTCTGCCATGAACATAGCACAACGTACTGCAGTCAATATATATATGTATGTATGTATGTATGTATGTATGTATATATATATGTACATATGTAAAGCATATCTGTTTCACCAGGCTAAGTGGAGTGGTTTGTGAGAAGTCTGGTGAGAAGAATGTTACCCTACCTCTTTTCTCTCTTATCTATCTGACTCACCATCTTCATCCTTTGGATAGTGCTGTCCTGTCATGGAGTTCCTGGAAAATGTACATGTCAGTTTCACCTCATTTTACTCTGAACTACAGTTTTTACTATTTGGAGAAGTGACAGGAAGAAAGTCTTGTCAGTGTCTCTCCCTCTCTCTGTCTTACACACATGCACACACTGACATTAATTGCTGCATATTCCTCTTCAACAACTAGGGAGATGTTCTAGGAGTGCAACTTCCTTTCTGAGCAGAAAGCAATGGAGATCTCTGGTAAATTTTGTAATGTTGGGGTTTAGGACTACCAGGGGAATTTCAGTGTGTGCTGTCTGTCATGCTACCAGGTAACAAAGAGCAGCTGTTGAAATTCCCTTTTCTGCATAACCATTAAAGGTATACTCTGACGATTAAAGATGCACTCTGGCAACCCTGCGAGGGTTCTTAACATTTCATTTAGTGATTCCTTTCACATGATGTGGTGATCAGAACACTTGGCTAAGGAACTATCTCTTGTATAGTAAAAATCCATTGGTGGGGGTTTCTGGGAGCTGCAATTCAAATCAGAAACTTTTCTGTGCTTTTTTGCAAATGGAAAGTCAGCTGTTTTGAAATTCTCCCAAGCTGGCTGGACAAGCCTTAAAAATTAAAAAAAAAAAAATCTTTTTAGCCACTCGGGCTTGCTGTGCCATTCCAGCTCCTTAGATAACCCGTGTCCTGAACATCAGAGTGTTACCCACATGACCAATAGACGTCATCACAGCAGCTCATGTTATTTGACTCATAATGAGCAAGCTCCAAGGATCCAGAACTTCTGCCAGAGACTGGACTGGGCCCCTTAGGGCAGACCTAGAAATAGCGACAAGTAAGGGATATTTGCTATGAGAGATGGGGCAAAATAAAGGTATTTCCCCTCCAAATAAGAATGTCAGCCCCCAAAGAAATTTTCTTTTGGTCAGTCATGTAGGGATGGGGGGCGGGCAATGAGGCCAATTTGCCCCAGGCAGCAATGCTTTTGGAGCGTCCTGGCTTGTAGCCACACCCCCAGACGCCTTGGCCATGCCCCCACACACTGTGGCCATACCCCCATGCCATAGCCCCTCCGCCTCTCGCCCCCCCCCCGCTCCACACACTCCAAGCTCCACTGCTGCTTTTGGTTCCCAAATTTCTGGCATTTCAGAGAGAGCAACACTGAAAAACTTTCCCACCTAGAACTCTTGTACTTGCTGGGCTCACATTTTCTAGGTTGCTTTTCTTGCCTGTTTTGTTGGGATGCCTAAATTGTATTTCTAAATACTCAACTGAAATATCAAATTACCTCAGTGTTAGGATTTGGGGAATCAAGTGTACAGTCCAACAGCCTCTGGGGGTCCAGGTGCCCAAGAGAGATGAATGACCTTGGAATGTTTGCACAGCTAGATCCAGGACGTTGTTGTTGTTGTTGTTGTTGTTGTTGTTGTTGTTGTTGTTGCGTGCCTTTGATTCTGACTTATGGCAAACCTATCACAGGGTTTTCTGGGGCTAAGGGAGGATGATGTGCCTAAGATCCCCCAGTGGATTTCCATCATCAAGTAGGGACTCGAACCCTGGTCTTTAGGGTCTGTAGTCCAATGCTCAAACCACTACATCATGCTGCCTCTCAGATCCAGGACATAAGCCTTGCAAAATCAAGTTTTGATTTGAAGACAGAGAGAGACACACAGGTCAAGGAAAAAGTAGGAAAGCAGGTCAGGGAACAGAGAAGTAGATCAAGGGATATGAGGCCCCCAGACAAACAAGATTAGGAACAGGAATTTGCAACACATAGCAAGCTCTGAGAAGTAATCAGAGAAGTCGTAATAGGATAATCAGCAGCCACAGTCCAAGAAGGAGCACAAAAAGACAGGCGCAGAGCTTTTTCTGAGGCACAGTAAAGTTGTTCTGGAAGGAAGTGAGCTGTCACATGGCCAGCAAAATTTCTTAAGATGGGAGGTGTAGTTGTATATCACTACTCTAGGAAGGGACTCTTATTATCAAAGAAAAAATGTGTTTAATTATTTCACTTGCCTTCTTCTGACAAATTTCCTCATATTATTCATTCACTAAAATCAAAGTTGTTTCATTATGCAGTGCTTAAATGTATATCTGTTTGGTAAAACTCACATTTCTGATTGGGGGGCGGTTCCCCTGTTTTCTTTCCTTGCCCTCCCCTCCGCCCCAGGTTTTTGCAGTCACCACACTGCAGCAACAATGACCTCTGAACAGCTAGTTCCTTGTGGGTGTCATTTCTTTTTTCCACAATGTCCCGGACATTGTGTCATTTCAGGGTATTCTGAGGGGAGATGATAATCTTCAATATAGCTGGCTTTTTATTTCACCCAAGAATATCCTAGGCCAAAACAATATTAGGCAGGAGTTGATAATCCATGGTTCTCCAACAGCTGTTGGCTTCTACCTCCCATTAACCCCAGGCACTATGGCCAGTCATCAGGGATGAGCTGTAGTATAAAACAGATCTGGAAGACCATGTGAAAGTCATCCATCTGTCCGACCAGTGCCACCAAATGTGAGGACTTCTTATCCCACTGTTTTGGCATCAAATATGGGAATATTATAGATCCCCTTGCTCTTCCTGTGCAAAACTATTTGTTGAATTCCACCACTGGACACCATGAATGACTGCTGCCATCACAGATACGATGTGTCTGAATTCAAGCATTCCAATAGCCCCTGCATAGGATTCTCAGAAGCACAAGTGTATAATACAAAAATGATTAAATGGAAGTTCAACATAAAGTTAAAGATTACTTACTAAACAAATCTAGTTTCTGACTCACTCTAACAAATTCACATTTTTCACTCCTAATCCTAACTAGCTGACTTGAGACTAATCTCTGTCTCTGAACCTGACCAGCTCTTTTAACATCTCTAACCCATATTCCTAGCTGTCCAACTTCCATATACGTCAGCCTTTTAAAATCCTATTCAAACACTTAGACAATTGCTGGGCACTCCCAACATTCCATACTTTCACCTCCTCCCAACCTTATCTAATTACATTGTTGTTGTTGTGTGCCTTCAATTTACTTCCAACTTATGGTCAACCGAAGGTGAACCTATTAGGGGTTTTTCTGGGAGTGTGTGATGCACTGAAGGTAACCCAGTGGGATTCTAAATGGAGAATTAAACCCTCGTCTCCAGATCCAGTGTTCAAATCACTACACCACTATGGCCCTCCTCAGTACATTACATTATACTATGCATCACATTTATGACCATATTTTTCCCTTGATTTCTGTAATAAATGCAGCAACATTTTCTACAAAAGCCCGTATCATCACAGGCCACAAATTACTGCTCTGCTATTATTGTAGGAAATGGGGAAAAGGGCTATTCTATCCTCCTACTGAAAACCAACTCCATCAGGCTCATTCCTTCCAAGACTTGTTTTGTACTGGCCATTCTGCTATTTAACTTGAAGAACTGATATCTGAAGTTGGGGTTTTTTTGCCTCTTCCTTCCCCATCATTTTGTCTGTTAGATTGAAAGCATAGGGTGGCAATAGAATGTTTTTATTAATGGTATGTAAGTTGCTTTGGGAGCCTTTTTTGCTTGAAAATGGGATAGAATCATAGAATCATGGAGTTGGAAGAGACCACAGGGACTATCAAGTCCAACTGCCTGCTGTGCAGGGACACCCTCAAAGCATTCCCAACAGATGGCCATCCACCCTCTGCTTAAAAACTTCAAAGGAAGGAGACTCTACTCCGGGGCAGCATATTCCACTGCTGACAGACCTGACTGTCAGGAAGTTCTTCCTGAGGTTCAGATGGAATCTCCTTTCCTACAGCTTGAATCCATTGCTCCTTTTCCTGTTCTCTGGAGCAGCGGAAAACAAGCGCACTCCCTCCTCGACATGACATCCCTTCAAATATTTAAACGTGGCTATTATGTCCTCTCTTAGAATAGAATAGTACTTAGTGGTAATTTAGTACTTAGTACTTAGGTATAGTTACTTAGTACTTAGTACTTACATAGTACTTAGGATAGAAGTAGGATAAAATCAAACATCCAGAAGATTCTGGGAAAATAAAATGGCAGCTGCACGGAAGCAGCCACAGAAAAGGTCTTTTGTGCTACCAGCAAATGTAGCCTTTTTCTTACCTGTTTATGTGTGCCTACTGGTTACAAAATCCATAATGAATAAGCAAACAACATTTGCCTTCATACTCATTTGTTACTGTTAGTATTTTTGTAATGAATGGAAAATGAATGGAATGGCTTCCTTAAAGTTCAATTTCCTGTTTGTTACAAAGATTCCAGGACTCAGAACATCCAAGTTCAAATCTGTACTGAACTATGAAACTTGCTGGATGATCTTGGTTAGTCACATACACACACTCATTCTCAGTCAGACTTACTTCATATTCTTGTTGTGTGGACAGAGTAAGGAAAAAGTCATATATGATCTAAATTCTGTTGGTAATTTTGACTAGGGTAGATTCAATCTATTGAGATTTACCCATTTGTTTACTCATTTTCAAGAATTGACTAAAAAGTTCTACTCTAGTTGGAACTAACCAACAGAATGCCAGCTCTGGTATGTTGCGTTTCCTGGAGGAAAGGAAAGCTATAAATATAAGTGACAAAAAAATTGTCCCACATGTGCATGAGCAGTGGGTCTTTGCAGCACTAACCAGCCTGGAAGAAGAGTGGTGAAATTTCTGGAGCTATGTGATGGAGAAAATATTTAGAAGGTCACACTGCAGATGGTTTGATTCAATCAAGAAAGTTGCAGCCCTAAACTTGCAAGACCTGAGCAGAACTGTTGATGCTTGAGGCTCATGGAGATCTTTTATTCACAGGGTCATCACAAGTCAAAATTGACTTGAAGGCAAATAACAAGAACAAAAAACATAAATGAGGAGAAGTGGGGTAGAACCAATTTAATACTGGTGGAGTTGAAAGCATCCACTGATGCTCTTATGCAATGAAGTATTAGTGCTTATCTCTCATTGTTTTCCATTCTCACCAACCTCCAGGTTCTTCTTGGGCCATCTTTGTCCTTTAGTTCTTTTCTCAAAAGTTTTTTAAAGTTTTCATTGGCCACCTCCAGCTCACTCATGAGTCACCATCATAACTGTGGTTCTTAGGAGGAACAGTTTATGAACACTGATTTAACCAGGTAGGATGACTGTGTCAACTTCAATAACATTCCTCACACAGCTGTTTTACTTTTTCATTTTGCAACTCTTGACAGGGTGACAACATAATGGGAGGGGAGGAGGGAATGATCATGTCTTAGTTGCCTCCTTTTGCACCCTTCTTATGATCTGTTACATCAGAGAGGATTGGATTTTCCCAGGACAACAAAGACAATTATGCGACAAATGTGAAAATGCAAACTACAAGTACTTACGTAGGTTCCAAAAGTGCACAACAGAGGTTTTGCAAGTGCAATAATGCAAGTGGCTGTAGGCTAAGTAAAATGAAATATAAGAGAAACAGAATATGAACATCAAAAAGTCCTAAAATCCAAAGGAATTAAAGGAAGTAATGATGTTAAGAGACATGGTCAAATCATCCAGCAAATGATTTCCACCATCCAACGACAGATGCAGCAGCTTCTGGTTCAGGGGAAGATGCAAATAAATTGAAATGATTATTGATGTACTGAAGTAACTTTGGGATGGGTAGGAATTTGAGCTACTCTGCATATTGATGAAAAATATTTTTAATTCCCTGTAAACATCATATGGCATTGTTGAGAATGATTAATGGGCTATTAACATTTGACACATGTGGGAACTAATGGCTTTGTTCTTTTTTTTTTCCCCTTCTGTGTGCAACAAAAGCTATGATTTCTAGAGACAACAGAAGTGCTGTTTGTTGATGAAACAATTTGTCTGTTACTGACAAGAGAAATGATAGAAACCAAATGTTCCAGGAGCAGAATTAATGCACAATGTGTTACTCTGATTTCTGGGGTTCCTTGGGGGACACTTCAGTGTGCTCCACGTGATGGGGAATGGAAACTAGCCAGAGCATGAGCAATAGCAATGCAAGAGGCAGGATAACCTAGTGGGGTCTTTTTACCCAGTTTTTACGGGGTCAGGGCAAGCCAAAAACAAAACAAAAATGTCCAATAAATGATTTTATTGAATGAAAGTCTCATGCACCAACGCAATGACTTACACACTCACTCAAGACCTATTAAGAAGCAAAAGAGAGGAAACTAGATAGGGGAATATTGAAGGGGTTGTAGCTGGGGTAATACTGCACCTTTTCCTGAAGTCCGTGGTCCAGGAAAAACAGCGGAGAAGTGGGGCTCAACACGGAGAGGGCTGAGGGGATTACTCAATGGACGGAGGAACGGTCTGCTGGGATGACTGGGAGTGATCCAAAGAAACACTCAAAAACTGGGACTATTTGTAGGGGGAAAAGTACCTGGAGGTCTAATCCTTTCCCGGGGAGAACAATGGGTGTTGCAATGAGAAAGAAGCCCCACAATGGTAACTTCCTTTGCATGATGAGATTACAAGGTTTTGCCAAAGTCTCAGGATCTTAAATGGTCCTTGCCTGGTAGGATTTTATTGCTATCGGTACTCAACTTGGGGCGAACACGCTAATCCCCTCAAGTCAACTTCTCAGGGGCTGAGGACCTGTGGGTTTGCCCAGCTTGTTTATTGTGGGTTTGCCCAGCTTGAGGTCTCCTGGGGCTGCGTGACTGGGGATTTTACTGGCCTGACCTGTTTTTCAGTCGTTCGACTGTTGCTGCCTATGTGCACATCCAGGCGACCTCTCAGGCACGTGGAATCATATTTAATATCAAAACTGTAGACCCCAGGATAGAGTTTTTCCAGTGGAGTAACAAATGGGTACACAAGTTTATTTTCTTCTTTACCCGCAAGGCAAAATTAGACCCAGACAGATGTGTCCTGTTGTAGACTTGAAACTTACTTGAATACATTGAGGGAAGGAAACAATGGTTTAAAAATTGCCTTTGTCATCTCCATTGAAGAATATCTTGTCACCCTAAGACATGGGTGACTCAGGAGTCCACCCACAATGGCAGTACCTCCATGTGATAGTGGAGAATTATTTAGTTCAGTTAGGAGGCCTGCAAGAGAGGGATAACCTAATGAGATCTTCCACTAATGTTTACAGAGTCTTCTCAGGAAAAACCCACCAGAGACTCCAAAAGTAAACTAAAACGTGTTTTATTAAAGGGAATTCAATCATGCACGCACAAGATGCAAACACTCACATACCTGCACAAGGCTAACCAAAGGAAAAATGGAGGAGAGGTTGATAGTGAAGTTTCAGGGGTTTGGGGTGATAATTACCGATCCTGAGAGCAGCAAAGAAAGCAGTGATGTCACTTAGATTTGCATCTAAGGACATTACTCATTTGGAAATCAGAGCAACAGCATGGTGTTCAGTGGGTGAGATACTGCCTCAGGTACAAGTTTAAAGCAGTATCTGGCCACTAAGGAGGCTGTGATTGCTACAGTCTGCCCTGAAGTTACACCTCTTTTCCTGTACCTTACATGACCTAGAGGATCATGTTGTCGGGACCTCCGCGGCCCCAGACGCAGCACCCGAGGAGGAGGACGATCCGGTCTCCTCGCGAGTAGCGGCGGAGGTCTCCTCGCGAGTAGCGGCGGAGGATCCGGTCTCCTCGCGAGTAGCGGCGGAGGCCTCCGGCGCCGGGAACAGCTGCCCGGACGCCGTCGAGGCCACCGCCGCCGCAGAGGAGGCTATGGAGCCACCTGCCGCTACGGGAGGTCGTCCCGAGCCTGCCTGTCCTGACGCCGCTGAAGACACCGACGGAGCCGGCGCTGCGGAAGAGAGTCGCCCGGAGGTCGCTGGGCTGCCGCTCACCCACGGGCCCGATCCGGAGGAGCCTGACGGCCTCCCTCCCACGTTCTCGCAGCGGCGGCAGGCCAAGGAGGCTGCCCGCCGCTCCCGCCGGTTGCTGGAGCGTCAGCGGCAGGCTGAGGGCTCGCAGCTGGCTAAGGACGCTCAGCTGTGAGCCCGGCTGAGGGCTCCCAGCTGTGCAGCAGCTTCAGGATTGGCCGGCGCCGGCGCCAGGCTCCTACTTTAGAGCCAGAGGGAGCCAAGTTCAGCACGGAGCAACAACCAACGGCTCTCCGTGTGTTGCCCGTCAGTGCTGCTGCCTTGTTCCTGCCTTGTTCCTGCTTTGCTCCTGCCTGCCTTGCCCCTGCTGCGGTCCCGCCTCGTTCCTGCCGAGACTCTGCTCGGAAGCCTTGCCAGCCAGCTTAACCCTTCGTTGCCCGGGTGAGGAAAACCCTTTCTTTTCGTTCCTGTTTACCGCCTGAAGTAAGGCTTGCTTTAGTTTTGCGGTGACTCTGCTGGCTGAGGCTTCCGGGACGCCAGCCTCGGCCTGAGCCAGACCCGAGCCTGCCCGGCCCTGCCCAGCCGCCGACAGATTGTTGCTCTGTCCCTGCCGGGCAGGATGGAGGGGGAGAACGCCGCCCTGAGGGCTCAGGTAGCAGCCCTAACGCAGGAAAATCAGAGCCTGCGAGCCCAAACGGACCAGATGACCCAGGCCCTGCAAAATTTGCAATTCCAGGTGGGACAGCTGCAGGCTGCCCGGGCCCCTGCAGCTAAAATCCCCATTGTTGTGCCGCAGCGTTTTTCTGGGGACCCGGCGGACCTAGAGACTTTCCTAGCAAACTGCCGCCTCTACATACAGGTACGCGGCCAGGACTTTCCTACTGAGCGGGCCCAGGTGGCGTTTATCATCAGCCTGTTGTCAGGCTCGCCCGCTAAGTGGGCCACGCCGTTGCTGCAACAGAACAGCGCGGTCCTGGACAGTATGGCGGCGTTCCTGCAGGCCTTCCGGGAGGTCTGGGGCGACCCGGTGCATGTGGAAACAGCGAGCCGGCAGCTTCGGCAGCTGCAGCAAGGGCGAGGTTCCGTGCGGGAATCACCACGGCTTTCCGCTTGCTCACCCAAGACCTGGGCTACAATGATGCCGCCCTCCGAGACCAGTTCCGGGCCGGGCTGTCGCCGGAGATCCTGGACGAGCTGGCCCGCAGCTCGCCGCCTCCTACCCTGGAGCGGCTGATACAGCTGGCCCTCCGCATCGACGGGCGCCTGGAAGCCCGTAGGCAGGCCCGTCGGGCGGCGGCCCCTGGCCCGCGGCCAGTGGTGGGAGCGCGCTCCGGGACAGCTGCTCCACGAGACTCGCCTGCGGCTCGGCCCGCCGGCAGCGCGTCCGGTGGCGCTACGGACATGGAGGAGCCGATGCAGCTGGGAGGGGCCCGTCCTCGGCTGACTTCGGAGGAGAGAGAGCGCCGACGGCGCGGTGGACTCTGTTTGTATTGTGGCCTCGGTGGAAATTTTGCCCGGGTGTGTCCCGCCAAGTCCGCCCCGGCTGGGAGACCGGGAAACGCTACCCCCAGACCTAGACGGCCTGCGAGGCCTGGGGGAGCCTGGCGGCCAAGGGCCTGAGGATTCGCCTGCACCCAAACGTGACCCACTGTTGGTTGCCGTGACGGTGAGCCACGGCGATGCTGCGCCCGCCCCGGTGGGGGCGATGATTGATTCTGGGGCATCTAACAACTTCCTCGACGCCCAGTTCGCCTGAGACCACTGCATTCCTCTGGAGCCGCTGCCTGAGTCCCGACCAGTGGAGACCATTGACGGGCGTCTGCTGCGGTCGGGGCCTGTCACTCACCAGACAGCCAAGGTGGTGCTAGAGATCCAGGGGCACGTCGAGCGGATCCGGTTCCTGGTGACGGCGGTGCCCTACTTCCCAGTGGTTTTGGGAATGCCATGGCTCTCGCGCCATGACCCGCACATCTCTTGGTCACGGCGCGAGGTGCTGTTCGCTTCCCACTACTGCCAAGAACACTGTTGGCCGGAGCGGCTGATGGCTGCATTGGAGTCCCCGGGGCCCGACTCCACAGTGGAGCTGCCGCATAAGTACCGGGATTATGCGGATGTCTTTGATCCAAAGGAGGCGGACCGCCTGCCGCCACACCGGGTTTACGACTGCGCCATAGACCTGGTCCCGGGTGCCCCGATCCCCGCAGGACGGATCTACGCCTTGTCTGAGCCGGAGCTGGCGGCCTTGCGAGAGTTCTTGGAAAGAACCTGCGCCGGGGGTTTGTGCGGCCCTCCACATCGCCTGCCGGGGCCCCCGTGCTGTTTGTGCGCAAAAAATCGGGCGAACTCCGGCTCTGTAATGACTACCGCGCCCTAAACCGGATCACTATCCGGAACCGGTACCCGCTGCCGCTAATCCCGGAACTGTTGGAGCGCTTACGGCACGCGAGGGTGTTCACCAAGTTGGACCTGTGGGGGGCCTACAACCTGGTGCGCATCCGGGCGGGGGACGAGTGGAAGACGGCGTTCCAGACGCGATACGGGCACTACGAGTACACCGTGATGCCATTCGGTCTGTGCAACGCCCCAGCCGTCTTCCAGCACTTCGTCAACGACGTGTTTCGGGACCTGCTCGATCGCTTCGTGATCATCTATCTAGATGATTTCCTCATCTACTCACCGAACCAGCGAGTACACGAAGCCCACGTCCGGACCGTCCTGCAGCGGCTGCGGGAGCACCGCCTCTACGCCAAGCTCGAGAAGTGCGCCTTCGACCTCCGCGAAGTCGACTTCTTGGGCTACCGGGTGACGCAGAGGGGATTGAGATGGACCCCGCCAAAGTGGAGGCGATAGTGTCGTGGCGGCCACCGGGGTGCCGCAAGGACGTGCAGCGCTTCCTGGGATTCGCGAACTTTTACCGGAAGTTCATCCCGGAGTACGCAGAGCTGGCGGCGCCCATCACCAGCATCCTCCGAGGCAAGGCGCCGTTCCGGTGGACTCCCGAGGCGCAGCAGGCCTTCGAGCGCCTCAAGGCCCGGTTCGTCTCCCAGCCGATCCTGCAGCTTCCGGACCCAGCGTCCGTTTGTGCTGGAGACGGATGCGTCAGATGTGGCGGTCGGCGCGGTCCTGCTCCAGGCGTCCGGACTGGAGGGCCAGCTCTGCCGTGCGCATACCACTCCCGGCAGCTCACTCCCCCCGAACAGAACTATACCATCTGGGAGAAGGAGCTCCTGGCGGTCAAGGTGGCGTTTGAGGCGTGGCGCCACCTCCTGGAAGGGGCCCAGCATCCGGTCCAGGTGTGGACGGACCACCGCAACCTGGAGTTTTTGCAGACCGCCCGAAAGCTAACCCCGCGGCAGATGCGCTGGGCCCAGTTCTTCGCCCGCTTTGACTTCCAGCTGCAATACGTCCCCCGGGCCTGCAACCGACGCGCGGACGCCTTGTCGCGGAAGCCGGAGTACGCTGCCACGGCCGAGGCTGACGTCCGGTCCACGATCCTCCGACCCGAGAACTTCGCCGCCGCCGTCGATGTGGCGGACCTGTCGCGGCGCATCCGCGCGGCTCAGGCCGGGGAGCCGTTCCACCAGCGGTTGCAAGCGGAGGACCCCGCGCCCCCTTGGTCCCGCCGAGAGGGTCTGTTGTACCACCAGGGCAGGCTGTTCGTCCCGGCGGGGCCTTGCCGGGAGGAAGTCCTTCGTCTCTGCCATGACAGGAGGCCGGCCGGGCACTTTGGCCTCTTCAAGACTCTTCATCTGATCCTGCGAGAGTTTTGGTGGCCGCAGGTGCGGAGCGACGTGGATCGCTACGTCCGGTCCTGTCCAGTGTGTCGCCGGGCCAAAGACCCACCTGGGAAGCCCGCCGGGGTACTGCAGCCTCTGCCGACTCCTGCAGGGCCCTGGCGGCTAATCTCCATGGACTTTGTGACGGAGTTGCCGCCGTCCCGAGGCCACACCACCATCCTGGTGGTAGTGGATCTGTTCTCAAAGATGGCCCACTTCGTGCCATGCCCGGCTCTACCCTCCGCCAAGGAGACAGCTCGTCTCGTCCTGCAGCATGTCTTTCGGCTACACGGCCTGCCAGAAGGTGTGGTGACTGATCGGGGGGGCAGTTCACCGCTCGCTTCTGGCAGAACCTCCTGCAGCTCCTAGACGTCAAGCGACACCTGTCCTCGGCGCACCACCCGCAGACGGACGGCCAGACCGAGCGGACCAACGCGACCCTGGAGCAGTACCTGCGCTGCTACAGCTGCTACCAGCAGGACACCTGGAGCGAACTCCTTCCGCTGGCCGAGTTCGCATACAACAACGCCGTACACGCCTCCACGCGGCAGTCGCCGTTTATGGCCACTTATGGCTACCACCCGAGATGGTTCCCCCCCGAGAGCTCCGTCGGCTGTACCGGCAGCCGACCAATGGCTGCAGGAACTGCGTGCCCTGCAAGCCGTTCTGCGATCCCAGCTGGAGGAGGCCAAGGAGCAGTACAAGCGGACGGCAGACGCACACCGTCAGCCGGGGGCTCCGCTACAGGTCGGAGATAGAGTGTGGCTGTCCACCCGCTACCTCCCCTCCGCTCGCCCAAACCGGAAGTTAGACGCCCGCTTCATCGGCCCCTTCACCATCACGGCCCAGGTCAACCCTGTCGCCTTCCGCCTGCAGCTTCCACGATCGCTCCGGATCCACCCTGTGTTCCACCGTTCGCTGCTCCAACCAGCAACGGGGGTGCGGCCCGACGCCGGGCCGGGTACGCCCCCGGTCCTGTCACGGTCGACGGACAGGAGGAGTACGAGGTGGCTGATATTCTGGACTCCCGCCGCCGCCGCGGCCGTCTCCAGTACCTGGTCGACTGGCGCGGCCACGGTCCAGAGGAGCGGTCCTGGGAGACGCCGCCGACGTCCACGCGCCCCGGCTGGTGCAGGCCTTCCACCACCGCTATCCCGCCAAGCCCCGGCCGCCCGGGGGGAGGAGCATCCCTGGGGAGGGAGTGATGTTGGGACCTCCGCGGCCCCAGACGCAGCACCCGAGGAGGAGGACGATCCGGTCTCCTCGCGAGTAGCGGCGGAGGTCTCCTCGCGAGTAGCGGCGGAGGATCCGGTCTCCTCACGAGTAGCGGCGGAGGCCTCCGGCGCCGGGAACAGCTGCCCGGACGCCATCGAGGCCACCGCCGCCGCAGAGGAGGCTATGGAGCCACCTGCCGCTACGGGAGGTCGTCCCGAGCCTGCCTGCCCTGACGCCGCTGAAGACACCGACGGAGCCGACGCTGCGGAAGAGAGTCGCCCGGAGGTCGCTGGGCTGCCGCTCACCCGCGGGCCCGATCCGGAGGAGCCTGACGGCCTCCCTCCCACGTTCTCGCAGCGGCGGCAGGCCAAGGAGGCTGCCCGCCGCTCCCGCCGGTTGCTGGAGCGTCAGCGGCAGGCTGAGGGCTCGCAGCTGGCTAAGGACGCTCAGCTGTGAGCCCGGCTGAGGGCTCCCAGCTGTGCAGCAGCTTCAGGATTGGCCGGCGCCGGCGCCAGGCTCCTACTTTAGAGCCAGAGGGAGCCAAGTTCAGCACGGAGCAACAACCAACGGCTCTCCGTGTGTTGCCCGTCAGTGCTGCTGCCTTGTTCCTGCCTTGTTCCTGCTTTGCTCCTGCCTGCCTTGCCCCTGCTGCGGTCCCGCCTCGTTCCTGCCGAGACTCTGCTCGGAAGCCTTGCCAGCCAGCTTAACCCTTCGTTGCCCGGGTGAGGAAAACCCTTTCTTTTCGTTCCTGTTTACCGCCTGAAGTAAGGCTTGCTTTAGTTTTGCGGTGACTCTGCTGGCTGAGGCTTCCGGGACGCCAGCCTCGGCCTGAGCCAGACCCGAGCCTGCCCGGCCCCGCCCAGCCACCGACACATGTAATCAAATCCCCTGCCCATTGCTAAAATCTAACATGCAAAGCTTGGAGAAATTACTTTTTGGACTATAATTCATCAAGCTAGCTGAGTAACTTTGGGAACTCTAGTCCAAAAAGTAGCATCCCAAATGGCAGAACTTAAAAGGGGGATTAATCCAACCTAAATTGAGTATCTACATTGATTTTTGTGCTAGCTGTTGTAGGCTGCTCAGTGCTGACAGTGCTTTCTGACACTGCCTCTCCCACAGTTTCAGTTAACTAAGCCTGTTAAAATTTAACTAAGACATTTGATAATGAAGATGATAATTGTTACCAAGTATAGTGTTAGAGCATGTGAATGAGTGCATACACGGTCTGAGTACACATGCCTATCAGAAACCTTGTGGCTTTGGCTATAGCGCCTTTTGTGCAAATTGAACTCAATAACCATATAGTCGCACAGAGATCTCCAAAGTGGAATTTTATTGAACACACAAAATTCAAGATATACACAATAGATGAATTGGAGGATAGCAAATATTAAGCAACACATGCAAAACAGTTGCTTGGGGATGGGGAAATAGTAACTCAAAAAATGAGCAATCTTGCAGGGGTGCAAAGGTTTGGAATTAAGCAGTTCAAAACTGTAGGGTTACTAAGAGAGGGAGAAGTGAGAGAAAGAAGAAAGTTGAAAGGTAAGGCCGATATACTGCATATACTTGTGTATACGTTAACCTCATATATAAGTAGAGGGCAGGTTTGGGGGCCAAAATTATGGATTTTGATAAGACTTGCAGAGAGAACAAAGTGCTAGCACCACTTCAGAGAGCCAACTGTCCCAGGATTCCAGTGCCACCATTTTCCCACTCAGGCATTCAAAAAGGTCTTTGGCCATTGTACTCAGAGAAGGGGATGATTCATTTTTTTAAATAAAAGTTAATACTGTACCTTAACTTTTACCACCCCCTTCTCTAAGTAGAATGGCAGAAGGTGAGAGCTTTGTCCATCCCAGGATAACCTAAAAGAAACATCAACCCCTTCTACTCTCTCAGCACTCCTTTGAGGGGATGTGCCAAAGAATCACCACCACCATCACCATTTTCTTGCCCAGGCATTCAAAAAGTTCAGAATTGATGCTGTGATGGAGAGACCAGAGGGGGTTGGCACTTCTTTTAGTTTCTCTCAGGATGGATTAAGCTCTTGCCTTTTGCCACTCACCTCAGAGAAGGGGATTGTTCCTTTTGGACAAATGTTAAGTTACAGTTCTTACACTGAACTATGCATAAGTCAACACAGGTTTTTTGGGTCAGTACTCATGTAAGTCTAGAAATCAAAAAGAGTATCTACAGTAGTATTTTCCCTAATGCACACACTCTTCCAGAGAAAGAGGGGACAGTTTTAGGAAGCTTCAACGTGTAGAGAAAGCACTCCCTGACAGATAGATTAAAGAAACATCAGAAGATATTTCACCTTGTTCCTCTTGGACTTATGAGAAGATAGGGAGCACTCTTGGCTAGTATAGTGCAAGTATAATCTACCCAAATTCCTGTATGTTAGAACAAGGATTTTGAGAAAGAGAAAAAGCTAATGAGATTCTCTAGCCAAAATCTCAAATTCCGGGGATTGGAGGGGTGATTTCAGCTAAAAGGAGCAAAGCTTAGTTCAGGCAATGATTTCATCAGGAAGTAGCCAAAGCTAAGCCAATGTCTTTCAGCTAGAGACCTTCAGAAGGAGGAGGCAGGCAGCTCAAGCTCTTGGTTCAAATGGACTCCATCTCCAGAATGACTACCTTTGAATTCATGTTCCTTTTTTAAGCATCTCAGAAGGGGGAAATGCAAATTGTCTAAAATAGAGAAGTTTCTTCAAACAGAAGATGTCCATCTGGACTTCTTGAGAAATTTCACCCAATACATGGTTTATCAAAAGGTAGTAATGTCTCAGCCAAGAACACACTTAAGAAAGACATCACAGAAGCCTTAAGTCAATCACCCTTGCCCCAAAGGTGACATTTCCTATCAGTAACTTTTCCTGTTTATAATGCTTTTATTTACCAATTGCCAGTCCATATGCTGGGAGAGAGAACTTTTGTCTGGGGGTGGGGTTGTATTCAGTATTACAAAAGTTTAATCAGTTTTCTTGACACACTTAGTGTTGGCATTAGTGGCATTCAGCAGAGGTGCTGCCACAAGAGTTGACCAGGAGAGGCCTTTTCAGCTATGCCTTCTGTGTCCTTAGCCAGACAATCAGAAGTTTTTCCATTTTAGAGGTGTTGTACAGCGCTAGCTGTCTCCTTACATAATGGTGACAATAATGACAGTGTACTTGAACAGAGGGTGTTGTGTTTTTTTTTGCTTTATTCAAAAAGCAAACCAAATGTTGAGATTCAATAGCAGAGTGTAAGAAAATAGGAGAGTGAGAAGATCGTGATTTATTTACCATTAGTATCAGTCAAAATGATGAGATCACCCTGATGACCTCCCTCAACCTTTAAAGAATTTCATGTTCTGGGCTGAAGTTGGAAACTTACTTTTCATGGCCCCAAACTCATTCATCTCTTCCTACAGTTGCCTGCCTAAATTTTTTTTGGTGTAGGGAGAGACTGCTGAGAGATGCTGCTGCCATCACCTTTTCTTGCTGTATGAGTCTTGGCTCTGTTGCCTGGCTGATTTGACTTTTCTTCTGCCTGTGTTCTGAGCAAAACCATTGGGTTCTGCCTCTGCAGGTACTGGAAGAGACTGCTGGTGCTTTAATATCATTTACTCCATCCCATTTGTTGCTTTAATGAAGACAGGTAGGAATCCTGCGATCTTCTCTAGTCTCAAAATGGTTCCAGACAGTGCTCTGCCTTTATTGTAGTGACTATTTTCCATCTGACACATAAATAACAATGACATATAAAGCCACAGACTCATTAATCAGAGAAATTGAGAAGAAAGACAAACAGAAATTAAACTAGGCTATTTACCAGGACAAAAGCAAATTAAAGAAAGATTGATCAAGACCAACAACTACTCACCCTTCATCACAGCTCTTTCACAATCTATTAACATGAAATGAAGAAACTCCAGAGGAGACTGACTATATAGAACTTTAGTGGCCTCACATAATCTCTCCCCATAAGTGCTGCAACTGCAGAGTGCTGATGAGAGTCGTGTCCCACATTGCTTGATAAAGCTGTCAGTTAGCAAAGCCCTGCTCCTCTCTTCTTCCTCTGCATCCCACCATCTTGTTGCCTTACTTATATGATCATGTTGGGGACACACTTTATTTCCCCTCCCTTGACTAATTTTTTGACAGTCAGATTGGTCCAAAGCACTTTGCTGTTTTACTCTGGAACTGAACTGGGCCAATCCAGTATGCTCTGGAGCTTGTGCAAATTGGTCTGAATCTTTCCTGATTTATTTCATTATTCAGGATTCAGCTGAAGGAGTTGCACAAACTTTTTTGAGATATTTTCACCATTTAAAACACACACACAAGCTAGTGTATAGATATTGGTTAAAATCTACATATTTTTTCAAAAAGACCCATGTACTAATCCTATGGAGAGCAAGAGTGCCTCTCCTTAAGGTCAAACTAAATGATACTTTCATCATTTTATTTTTATATTGTTAGAGTGGATAAATTAATCACACCTCCACCATATCCCCAGTGGAACACGGAGCTGACATGAACCCCCAAACACAAGGTAGGAAGGTAGAAAAGAGAAAGAGAGATAGGCCACGCACAAACAAACACGCGCTACCTCAAGTGGTGAAGATGTCTGTTTGTCATAACGTGTGATTTTCCTCACCTAAATATCTTACATTTATTGTGTTCTGTTTCATGGTGGTGATTGGAAGAGAAACATCATCAGCTCAACTTGCAAGTCTGATTGCTGAGGGATGTATCTCTGAGAGGATTCTGTTGTGTGAGAAAAAAACAAGTTAATGTGTTACCCTGCTTGGTGGGGGTCCTTTGGGGGGATTCCCAACGCTTGTCAAAATTATCACTTGTGGGGAAAATTAGCTATGAACACTGCTGTAGCAATGCAAAGAGACCAGGGTAATTAAGGATCTTGAGCCCAGCATTTACAGAGTTGGATCATAGAGAATCAGGCTAACTGTTCAAATTTATGGTTTTTATTAAAATAGATGTTAAAATCCATACAATCACTGAGCTGCACTCACTCACACAATCATACAAGGCTACAGAACTTTAGAAAGAGGTGAAAATTGAGAGAGAGAGAGACATAAGGGTTTTGGGGTAATACTGTACCAATCCAGAAGTCTTTGGCTGGGAAAAGACAAGTGAAAAGCCCAAGTCAGCCTCAGGGGGCAGGGCTGAGGGGAGCTTTCCACTGCCAGAAGCATTGTTTGTGAGTCTGGGAGAACTCCAAGATTGAGGGGGAAAAGGGTGCTAGTTATAGTGGTTTTATTTATTTATTTATTTGTATCCCACCTCTCCATATGGATCGAGGCGGCGAACAACTTACAAATAGCATGTATTTCAAAACATTTCTATACATGCCCCAACAAGCTGGGTACTCATTTTACCAACCTGCGAAAGGATGGAAGGCTGAGTCAACCTTGGAGCCGGGTAGGATCGAACTTACAACCTTGTGGCTTGCAGTACTGGCATTTAACCACTGCACCACCAGGGCTCCTAGTGTTGAACTTGTCCTGGGGACCAGATGGCTGCATTTTTATGAAGATGGATCTCAGCTTTGTAAGAAAATACAGCCAGGCATCCTTGTAGTTCCCTGCTAAATGACTTTCTCATCCAGGGATGCATGCCTCCAAAGTGTAACATTCCTGGCTGTTTGAAATGTTAATTTGATCCCAGAGACCTATTGTCTCCTGATGGCGCTATTATTGCTGAAAATCCATTCAAATGGTCTGTGAGAACCATTTCAAGGTTCACCTAGGATGTGTGACAGGAAACAGGGCTACCATTTGATATGTATCCATAGCTCTACTGCCTATGTGTCCTTCCAGTAGATCTCTATGTCTCACTATGTTTGATATAAAATAATTATGATCATCAGGACATATTAGATATGTAGTAGTAATACATAGTAGGTGCGTAACAAATACCTAGTTTGACCCTTAGTTCAATGGAACTTCTAAATAGGTATGTGAAGGATTATGTTCACATCTGGCAGTTGCCTTTAGGATCCCACTGAATCAAACTGGAAAGTGTTTCCTATCTCTACTACTGTAGTTGGATGAAGTTTTGGCAGTTCAATACTTTAAAAAGTCTCTTTTTCCTCTGTCTTTCTCTTACAAAATGCTTTTAACAAACAAGTTAAAGCTGCTGTCTTTGGGGCATGATAACAAACAGCATCATCTTGTTGTTCAGAGAATATAGACGTTGTGTGTGGGGGTGTGTAATTACTAAAGGCACATCATTTGATAGTCATTTCTTTCTTCTTCTGGTCATGAGTAATTGGTGTTCTTCAGCACCCATGTGGAACACTGCTGGGAAGAGCAAAAGTACTTTAGTTGCTTGATATGCCACTGTGCCTAAGCTGCCAGATTGTATAGTCTTCGGGGGGGAAATCACATCCTGAGCCTGATGATTATTTTCCATGACGATTTTCCAAATGAACAACTTCTCTGTTCTCATCAGTAAATACCAAGAACTCTTCCTAGACCTTGAAGAACCCTGAACAGTAGAAAAGTTTCATTGTTTTGTATAATCGAGAATTACTGTTCCAACTCCTCTGCTCTTGCTTCTGTGCAATTTGAGTTATCAGTCTTTCAGAACTTGCTCAACAATAATGGAAGTGGTTTCATTTTTCAAGTAGAAGGTAAAAATGGTTTGCTTGGTAGATCTGTTTTGAACATGTGAAGGATTTCCAGGTTGTCTCTCAAGGACTTACTAATATAGAGTGGGCCCACTGGCAAATTAGCCAAAGATGGTCAAAACTGACCCAAAACTCTACCCTTTCTTAACCATGGAATGTGTGAGTTGCACCTGATAGGCTCAAGACTCCTGTCTTTCCACAGATTTTGTAATTCCTGATGATATATTTGATTTCATTATAAATATGTTGGATGAACCACCTTGAGATAGGATATAGATTTTGGGAATTTGGTAATAATTTAATTGAGAAAAACACATTGAAGCAATAATTATATTACTACCCTTGGGTGAATCTGATTGGAAACAAAACTTGGCTCCCACTTCCAGTTGAGATCTGTCTGTCTTTACAACAGGGACATTGCTACAAGTGTGATGAATATTAAAATATCTTTAAGAACTGATTTGGTTCAGAATTCCCCCATGACAGGGATGTGAATCTGGCAAAACAGAAAGTCAGGCAGTAGATTGCAGCAATTAGTTTCAGAAACCACATCGTTGTGTCATATTCTGAGGACAGATGGATATGGCAGTAATAAGATTAGCTGCTTTTTTCAGCATCTGCTAAAGTAAGTACTTAACTCATGCAACATCTGTTGTACTACGATACTGCCTAATAATTCTGAAGCCAGTTGAAGAACGAGTGGGTGCCAAGGTAATCACAGAAAATATTCTGTTTTAATGGTTCCATTGCAGAGCAACTGCTGTTCTCTCCTTCCTTAAAAAAAAAAATCTATAACCTATGGTTCCGTTAATGACAGAGAAAGTACAAAACATGTACCACCTACACAAATTCTCAGCACTGGTCATATCAAAGCATAATTTAAAGGCAACCTTCTGGCTCCATTCCAGATCATTAAGTGAGAGGGTTGGAAAAGCAGGAAGAGGTTCATTCAGGCCCCAACTGTAACAAGGAAAAAGGATTAAATGAAGGAACTGGTTTAATACCACTGTGTACAGATCACCAGAAATTGTCAGCTGATTCCTTCCACACTGAAGCCAGTACTACCTAAATAGAAGAAAATCATGAGAAAATAAAGTGAATGTTTGCAAAGTCATGCTGGAACACTAGAAATCCAGTCATTACAGTCAGCAACAGCAAAACTGAATGACTACCACAGGGCATCACCAACACCTATTACTATAACTGGGCACAAATCAGCAGCTGGAGTTGTGGAAAGTCATGGGAACAGAAATCAAGAATGTTACTGTTTTGGACTACAGCTCCCAGGATCTCAGAACTTCAGGAGTTGAAATCCAGAAATGCAACTTTTCCAAGTTCTCCATGGGATTATGTGACATCAAAGTGCAACAGCCTACTGGCTCCTACCCTATTCTGAGAAGCAGCTCTTCCCATCCCCAGCAGTAAATATACAATAATAACCCATTAAGTAAGTAATCATTTGCCACCCTTTCATGACACTCAAGATCTTCCCACAAAAGTGATTGCCTATCTCTGTTTAGTGGTAAGGCCAGCCCAGGCACATGGTGTGAAATAGGAGATGGGGATATGGAGGCGTGCGTCCATTTACTCTGTAAGCCTGAGAGCAAAGCTGATCCTTATCCAAACTCCACACTGGATGTGCTATATCTGGAAATACAATGAATCTTCATGCTTAGCTTCCGGATCAGTAAATACCATTTGGCCATGAAAATATGGATAGCTTCTGTATCAGTGGGATGGTGGACAGATGCTAAACTCCAAACCCAGGATGGATTCATAGCTCCAATAAGAGAAAAGCCATCAGACACCACAACTTGTAGATTTTCCTTGCTAGAAACATTTGAGGTAATCTGAAAGCACTGTAGGTCTGCCCATGTAGGTTTCAATTCTATGAAAACTTACTTGGGAACACAACTTGGAAACATTATTTTTGGACTACAGCTCCCAGAATCTGGTTTTAGTTTGGTCCCAGACTTTGTTAGGACTGAAAACAGTAGGGCTTACTTTTAAGTAAACAGGTATGGGGTGGTCCTGTTGAGAGCTTAAAAGTTTTGCCTGCAGAATTGGAAACCCAAGTATAAGCTAAAAAATGTCAAACCATGAAAAATAATACTAGTACAAGGAAAATAACATCCCAAAATATTATGATTAAAAGTAGCTCTTTCTCCAAGTTAGAGTTGCAGCAGAAAGTCACTCTAAATTCTGTAGAGTTTCTACTTTGTAGCCCTTTTAAAAAACTGTGATGTACCCAAGTAATCCTGATGTCTAAATAAAACTGACAGATGTAGAACACAGTTTTTAAAAAGCCTGCAGGTAGCAAATCATTTCCCATTGGAACATTTATGTTTTTATTGTTTCCTTTCTTGACCCTTTTTCCTTTTTAAGCTCTTACATGAAAAAATATCCAAGAGCTTTCTTGCTACATTAGTGAAAACTTGAAGGATGATCTCATCAGAAGCCAGAGGGGTACATAGTGTCACCAGGGAAGAAAATAGTAATACCTGCTGACTCACTGGGTAGCTCCATTATTTATCATTTTTTAAAGGTGAACACAGATAAGGGCCATTTCTGCACTAGCCTTTTATAGTGCGATGATTCCACTTGCAACATCCTATGGAATCCTAGGGTTTGCAGATTCAGGAGGAGCCAGCCGGCCCCTCCCGGCTATGGAATCATAGCGCTATAACAGGCTAGCACAGAAATGGCCAAGGTGTGAGGAGGTACAGAGATTCAAAGCTTTGATTCCCTAATGAAAATTCTAATCTGCTCAGTAATTGTCACTCTTCCCTTTTTAAAAAGACTGCAGTTCAATCACTGTTGTCAAGTCAGGAGTGGGGACCAGTTTTCCTCCCATAATGACTCCTCCCCCAGCAGCACCTACAGTGCAGTGGAAGGAATTATTCTATCTTTTCCAGTTGCCATTTTGAGCTGAATTATTTATTATTATCTTATTTTTGTTTATATTATTTTAGTTATTGAATTTGCACCCTACCTTTTTTTCTGAGATGGGACCCAAGGTGGCTCTATGTGGGGGGGAAAAGTCTGCAGGGGATTTTTGTAGTGAGAGGAGGCCTTCAGGGTATTGTCAGGTCACACTTTTCCCACTCCCTGTACCAGGTTGTGTATCATCCCAGATACACCACATAGTCAAATGAGGCTGTTCCCAGTCCCCAGCTGAACTTTGGAAAGTTACTGTTATGGGTTACCACACCTACACCTCAAAGCCAGCATGGTCAGATGGGTAGATTTTTGGGGTTGTAGTCCAAAACAGTAACTTTTCCAGGCTATGGTCTCTACCACTGAAACAAGGGGTGGGGGGAGAGAAGTGGTGTCAAACTAATATCTGAAAAGAATTTAATGATCATAATTAGGAGATACTGCATTTAACACAGGGCTAGCACAAATAATTTTGCTGCCTGAGACAAGGGGCAAGATGGCTCCCTATTCCATTCCATGTATTCCAGTTGAATGTAGAGATATAAATCTTTCTTTGATTCGTTCTTGCAAGGTAAATGAAAACTGCAGAATAATCTTAATGTAAGCTACTACAATACCATGTTTTTTAGCATGCACATTTTCATGAATGGCTTCTGCTTATTTCTGTAATACGCACAGTACAAGAAAATGTGATAATTGCTGCCTTATTATAAAAGTAGTAGCACTGGTTGGGCTGTTTGCATCTTTCTGATCAGTCAACCTGTCTTATTGTGCTTATGGTTTGTATGTGTGCATGTGTGGCTTTATAATGGGGGATAAGACTAGTTTTGGTCACTGGTGTAGCATGCATGATAACATGCCATGGAACAGTGTGCCTGGAATTCTTTTATAGCTTGGATGAAAATCTGAGCCAGAGGATCATTTTGTGATCTTGTAAAGGCTACCACAGTTTTGAGATTGAGATCCTTGAGGGTCATGTCCAAGCCTGACTCAGAAGAAGTTTTCTAGCATCTTTTATCATTACCACAGTGTGCTAGCAGTTTTCATTCCAAGGTCTTAACACAGGCTGAGAAATTAACAGAACCTTCCACATTACACAGGCCAGTCCTGGCATGTCCAATTCTTTCTGGAATCAATTCTACCTTCCAAACTCATTTAGCGTGTGTTGCATGCAGGTGAAAATTCTGGGTATGGTAGAATTAAAGAAGAGTTCATTGGACACTTAATGTAACATAGAATGTAATGTGGGGTAAAACTCTGTTGACCATTTATGCAATGTAGCTTGACTATTTTTTTCGAGAGGTAACATGATAGCCATGTTTAAATATTTGAAGGAATATCATATGGAGGATGTAGCAAGCTTGTTTTCTGCTGCTTCAGAGACTAGACCACAGAGCAAGGGCTTTAAACTACAAGAAAAGAAAGTCCATCTAAACATCAGGAAGAACTTCCTGACAGTAAGAACAGTTTGACAATGGAATGTGCTGTCTTGGAATGTGGTGGACTGTGGAGGTTTTTAAACAAAGTCTAGAGTGCTTTGATTGTGTATTCCTGCATGGCAGGGGGTTGGACTGAATGGCCTTTGTGGTGTTTCCCAAATCTATGATTCTAAGATACATGTGTAGTTTATTCAAAATAGACCTCCAGTTTGCCACAAGGACTTAAATCTTTTATTGATCTACACTGGTAGAATTTCTTTAAAAGAGTGCATCCCCACTTTACCTTCCTGCCTTCTAATCCAAGAGCCAATTCTTGCTTTCACAGATTCAGAGCTTGGAAGTAATGAATACCTGTAATACATTACACCCCCCCCCCCTTTTCCTTTCTTTTCCAAATGTGGGCATACATTTCAAAAGTAGCATAAAAGTAGGAACAAGAGGCTCTTCTAGATAGGACAAATATGTCAGGAGATTTTGGTATTTCTTGTTTGTTTGTTTTTTTAAACCCCTTCTTTTGTTCCATACTAGTTTCTGGCAATTCCCAGCACCAGCTTCAGCATTTTATTCCCACCCTCAGGTGGGTTTCTTTTTAAATCTAAGCCATATCAGATTAACAAAAAAGTTGCAACATAAAGGTCTCCTCCTTTTCTCCCTTTCTTTTATTTTTTTCCCCCTCAGAGCTATCAGTAAGAAAACTAGAAAGGAGGGGAAAATTTGTTCTTCAAACCATACGATCACTTACGCAAACCAGGCTCCTGGTTGGTTTTTTTAAAAAAAAAACTTTGGAAGAGCCCTAATGCAGATCCAAGAAATCATTATAAACAGCCTTCCAAATGAATGAGATGAGTGGACATGAAGGTGAACCTGCCTCCCAGCAAAACCCATTAACTATATTGTGAGAACTTATGCTCTTTGGACCAACCTGGAAGAGCTCAAGATTACTTTATTGGTAGAACGACTGACGTGTCCTGATTACATTTAAATGTAGTTACTTTTCATTTTGATGGCAATTTTCTAGCTTCATATCGTTCTCTTATCCATGCTAAATTTATCATTAAAAATAATTAGAAGTAACAAAAAAAGTAGTGGGAAAAGCAGCTTTAATACAGCAAGTTTTTCGGCACTATAACAAGCAATGGCACTGATTTATTTTGTGAACACAATGCTTTTAAAATAGAACTTTCCAATCTGTGGATAGATCAGCAGTTTACCTGAGCTTTCTCCTCAATTTGTTAATGTGGTTTCAGTGTAGAGGCAAGACCAGGTTTGGTCCTGTCAGGAAGCACAGGGAAATTTTACTTGCAAAATTTGAGATACTGGCTTTTCTCTTTAACCACAAGCAAGCAAACAAACAAATAAATAAATCCGTGCTGAGGAGCATCAGGTTCCAGCATCTGCCACATAACTGCACACTGACAGTCCATTTTGGTTCTCCATTTATTTGCACAGTAAAATGCAGGCTGTAAAAAGAGCGCCACTGTATAACCAGTAGTGATTGCATAATTCAAATTGTAAGGCTAACAAAGAATTTTATTTCAGTTCTTTCTTTTCTTTTCATTTTTTTTAATAAGGATTTACAAAAATTCACAAATTCTTATTCAGGATGGAAAGAACTTGAAGTTATTATGGTTAACTGAATGTACAAAACAAACAAACAACAAAAAACTCCACCAAATATTGACCCATTCAGGCCCAGGGTTTAACTCATAATAACCTCAATGTGAATTCCTATGCATTCAGACAGGGTAACACTGAATCAGAGTTTCAGTCTCTTTCTTTTTCTGAGAGCCTCCTCATCTGTAACATCTATGTGGCAGGCAGACATAACATGATTCTCTCTGTGCTAGGAAAAGCTGTCTTGAATTTTGCCAAGGAGAATTTTTTCCCCTCTTCATTTTCTGAATAATCTACCAAATTATGCAAATTTTTTCATGAAAGAAACTTCATGTTTAAAAAACCTGAATGTGGGAGAAAGTGAAATGTGACAGATCTTAGATGTAACACGGGTTGTCATGACATATAATGATTAGTATCTTTCACATACTAGAGGCCTCTTCTAGCAAGGGGAACTGATAAGTCTAGTTCAAAAGTGAGTACTGTGAGTTGGGAAACAGGCCAAAATCGGAAAGCACTGGGCATCTAAAGCTTGCCTCAGAAGCCACAGCACTGCTGAGAGCAGCTAAATTCAAGAGATACTTCCATTTGCAAAGAGAGGATGGTGAACAGGCAAGGAATTGCAGGATGAATGAGCAGAGCCTGTGAGCTGCAAACTGAAAAGTGACCTGTTGCACAAAGAAGGAATTCCCATGAAGGAGTTGATATGAGGACAAGAAGAGGAGCTAGCTTAGCTATTCATCATGATGAGAAAAAGGAGCAGGGAGAAGAGACATGAAAATGGCCAGTCCCACAGGACTCGGTGAGCTAGGAGGAGGAGAAAGATAGGTCTATCATAGCTCCCTATCTAGTAGGTCTTGATTTGGAGTTTCCTCTTCATTCTAGACAATAGCTTCACTTTTGAAGCCTTAGTGCTTTGGTTTCTACCTTCCACAGCATTGTGGAAGGTAAAATATGGTAGCTACATATTTGTAGTCACATCCACATCTTTGTCACATCCAAGAATACAGTGCTCCCACCACAGGGTTAGCATGCTCACATGAGAGCTGGTGAACATAAGGTGTGAAACTTCTACCACCAGATCAGCAGCTGTACTATATTGCACTCATTGCTAATGAAAAGCACCTAGGCAGAAAGGGGCGGCAGCAACAGTCCCAATTAATCTTCTATTATCCCATTTTTTCACATGCTTTTAAAATGTCCTTGTTTCTCTCTCTCCTCTTCTCTCTTTCCCCCTTTCTCCTCAGCTTATTTCAGTTGCTGCAAACAGTCCAAAGTGCAAAAGCAGTTAGCATTTGATTACTTCAGCAGGTGGGAGAGCAGGGAGGGAGGGCGGAATCTTGTCTTTCCCAGTGATTCAGGCAAAACCAAACTGCTACAGCCTCTCCTTGCTTGTGTGTTTTCCCCATTAATAACACTTACCACCTTGAGCGCACTTTGATGTCACTTGGCCACATACATCCCTATTTTCATATGTGGAATTTTGGAGAGTATGCACCTGGGCCCCAGGTGGTGGCATGTATGGAGAGGTGGTCTTTGGAAAGGTCACCAAAACATGGGTGAGTAAGGGGTCCACCTACCATACCATCACCTCCATGTGACAGAGGGAAATTAATTAGCTCAAAGTTAGGAAGCCTGCAAGAGGGAGGTAATTTAACAAGATCTTTCCACCAATATTTACAGGGTTGGAAAGAACCAACCAGAGCTTCTGAAATAGAAACTAAAAATGTGTTTTATTGAAAGATTCACTCACATACTCACACAAGAGCTAATCAAAGAATAAAGGGAGGAAAGTTGTGGATAGAGGAATGTTAGAGTTCAGGTGATAATTACTGATCCAGAGAGTAGTGAGAAAAGCAGTAATGCGGCTTAGATCTGTGCCTAAAGACAGTTCTTATTTGGAAATCAGAGCAACAAAATGACATTCAACAAGGCAAGAGACTGCACTGAGTTGCTCAAAACTGATGGGTTTTATACTGAAAAAGTACCCTACCGGTATGAGTGTGAACGGCTCTCCCTGCCTAGTGGACAATGGGAGCTGCAACACAGGCAATGGCTGAACAGAGTTAATGGTTTTTGTCTTTAGGTGACAAAGAGGTAATGGTTGTTATAATAGCTCTGTATTGTGGAGATGTTTGGGGGACAAAGCAGGGAAATGACCAGGTTTGAGGGAACAGGGTTGAACACTCACTGTTTGGTGAGGACTTCCCTTTTGACAATTGCATCCACCAAGATGTTCCAGCTTCAGCTTAAGCCTATTATCTCCAGAGTTGCTTGGTAATCTGCCTGACAATGACTTCAGTTGTACCTAGAGGGAATGTTGGCTTGGCCTTCCAGTCTCCTCAAGTTCCATTTTATATCAATGCCAAATAATGTAGTTGCCAATTAAATAATATTTTGCCAATTAACCATATTAATCTTAGGGGGTTGCAAGTGAAAGGCTTGTTAGAAGTAGTGACTCACTTGAAAACCATGTTGACTCTCTTTTGACATTAAATTATTTTCCTCGCTCATGTGGAAGCATGGAGACAATATCCAAGTTTTGTTGTTGTTGTTTTTTTTTTTTTTTAAAAAAAGACTTGTTTTTATTAATTCTATGTAGCAAAGGCCACTGTAGGGGCAATTTTTTTCCTTTCATTTCTTGATGTTTAATATGGAAATCTAACGGGGAATGTGACTAATTAAATTTTTGAAGGGATATCATATGGGGAATGGAGCAAGCCTGTTTTCTCCTGCGCCACAGACTAAGACACAGAGCAATGACTTCAAGTTTGAGGGGAAAAGATAACATCTAAACATTAGGAAGAACTTCCTGATAGTAAGAGCATATGCTGCCTTGGAGTGTGATGGAGTCTCCTTCTTTGGAAGTTTTTATTTTTTTATTATTATGAAAATATACTTTATTAAACATACAAACAAAAATACAAAAAACACAATAAAAACACAACCATACAAAACAAAACATACAACCGCACATATAAAAAAAAATAGCAATTCTTAATACATAAAGTAATACCCTTCCAGAAATTTTAAATATTAGAATTAGAAATAATAAGGAAATATGCGGTACAAAAATAAGAGGATATGAATTTAAACTACAAGCATTTGTCGATGATAATGGCCATAATTTTAGAGGATCCGACAAGAAGCATTATACCCTTAATAGATACGTTAAAAGAATATGGTCAAGTTGCCGAGTTAAGGATCAACAAAGATAAATCGTTGATGGTCACAAAAAATATTACCCCAAAGCAAGAACTGGAACTGACGAGGATTTCAGGATTTAAAATAGCGAAAAATGTGAGGTATTTAGGTATAGTAATTACAAAAAATAATTCAAAGTTATTTGAAAATAATTATAAGAAAATTTGGAGGGAGGTGCAAGATAATTTGAGGAAATGGAAAAATTTACAATTATCATTACTTGGGAGAATTTCAGTAGTGAAAATGAACATTCTACCAAAAATGTTGTTCCTTTTCCAAAATCTTCCAATAATATCTAATGATAAACCCTTCTTTGAAAGTTTTTAAAAAGAGTCTGGATGGCCATCTGCTGGGAATGCTTTGATGTGTGTTCTTACATGGCAGAGGGGTTGGACTCGATGGTCCTTTTGGTCTCTTCCACAGCTTTATGATTCTAATTGTAATGACTTGCTATGTAATCAGAATAACATTCCCTTTAGAAACTGTAATATATACCACACCTTTAAAAGGTGATGGGGAGGGGGGCTAAATAAAATTTCAAAATAGGAAGTGTGGTGAAATGGAGCTCTTGAGTGTGTGGTTTGGGCAATAAAAACCTTCTGAAAATGTTTTCTTCCCAAGTATATCGTAAAACAACAAATCCTTCACTCTTCTACTGGAATAGGATTGTCTTTGCACAGGTGTGAAGGGACCTGCACAGTCTGCTGGCTGCATGATTGCCAGGAGCTTTTAAAATTGTTTCCAGGCTTACTTCTACCCCTCAACCCCTCTGTGAAAAAATGCTCCTAAATGGCAAATCATCACTTCTGGACTTGCCATCTCCTTTTCTTTCCTCCATGCTGAGTTAACTGAGTGCAAGAGGCTTTGCATTATCCTGCTGTGAAGAAAAATGGTATTGTTTTGAGTCTTATGTTCTACCCTAAATCCACTATAGTCAGCCCTCCACATTCTCTAGGTTAGGGCTGCAGGAGATCTACAAGAGTTGAAAACTGCATATATCAAAATATGTGTGTATCTGTAGGAAGGGAGCTGAAGCATGGTGAGGAGAGTGGGCACCCAGGGTCCAAATCAGGTCAGGGAAAGGAGAAGGAAAGGGGGTGGGTTGGCATGACGGCCCTATATTTCCTCTCTCTTGCCCATCTCCTTCCTTGAGTGTGATAGGGAGATCAGGAGAAGGTTTGTAGCGCTGAGAAATTGGGCTGCAAGCCATGTTGAGGCAGCGGCTGGTGGTGGTGGAGGAGGAGGAAAACCAGAGGCAGGTTTTTAAAAAGATGCAAGGCCTTATCAGAGCCACTGAGAAGGCAGGTTCCCTTGGAAAAGGAGCATCTGGTGGGGCAGGAGCTGGAGAAATTTGCAAATAATCAAATTCATGAAAGTCAAACTTGCAAATGTGGACCGCCAACTGCAGTGTTTAAAAAAAATGAGAAAGAGCACTCAGTGCACATAAGAGTGGACAAGAACACCTGATCTGCAATGCAAATATAGTTTGTGTTCAATTAACTCAGCAGAAGGGAGGGAAGAGGAAGGGCAGAATCTTGCCCTTTCCAATAGACTTAGGCAAAAGGTAGCTGCAACTTGTTTGTCCTTCCTCATTAATAACTTTTGCCATCTCAACCACACTCTTATGTTGCTTGGCCATGTGTGTTCCCGTTTTCATCTGTGAAATGTGTGTACACATTTTTGGCTACTGACTTGATTTCAAAATGAACTTTCCTCTAACTGGGACAGAAGGGCAAAATAATGACAGCCGAAGATGCAGCAGAAATTAGAAAACCAGGGCAGACCAAACAGAAATCTGACTGATGAGGCTGGAGCTGAAATTCTAGTATGGGGCAGAAAGTTCTGGGTTGTGAGTCCAGCCTACCAGAATTTTGGTAGTACTTTTTCTCCTTGCAGCTTCTTGTGACTTTCTGTTGAGGCCTGTGTTGCTCTTGGAAATGTTATGTTGGCATTAGCTAAAGGAAAAGAGCTTTTCATCTTGCACTTTGGCACCTGCAGCATCATCAGGCACTGAGCGTGTGATTATACATACATGCCTACATGTTCTGCCATTGGTGTACAATAGTTTTCTCAGTCTGGTGGCCTACAGATGTGTTGGACTACAAAGGAAGCTGGGAGGTGCCAAGTTGAGGAATACTGCTATATAGAGTGGTTTGCAGAGTTACATAGCAGATATAATTTCCTGTTACGGAGGAGAGTACAATACAAAAACAGACTGTAAATAAACAGAGAGAAGAAATAAACAAAGTGAAGTAAAGCTTGATTACAGCAAAGAATGGGGATTATGGAAATGGTTTTAAGTGTATAGGTGGTTTAATTGGTTTTTAAATTATATAGACACACACATATATTACTGGTGTTTTTGTATGCTTTTGAATCCATACTGTTTGTAGTAATTGTAGGCTCGTTTAAGTCCCTTTTTGGGAAAAGACAGGCTATAAATTTGGAAAAGGCACGATATAAATGGATAAAATTGTGGTGGTGATATTGTTGGTGGTGTGGAGGGAATGGGTTTTATAGAGAAATATTAAGATAACACTATAAATTTAGTAGAAGGGAGTACTAGAAGAGAATGCACAGCTTCTGCAAGTCTACTGAGAAGGAAATTGTTCTCAGTGTGTTGATAGTTCTATAAGATGGGTAACTAAAAGGAATACCCAATTGGTACAGTTGCCATATTTCACTTCTTCAAATCTGGCCATCCAATTTGCATGTTATGCAGATTACTCTAATGGGAATGGAAGTCTTAAGAAAAGTGGCTGGCCGGCCCCTCCCAAAACTGCAAACCCCAGGATTCCATAGGATGTTGAAAGTGGAATAATAGTGCAGAAACGGCCCTAGTTATGTGTAGGGCATTAACTGTAGGGAATAATAGGGCAGAAATGGCCCTAGTTATGTGTAGGGCATTAACTGTACACTGTAAAGGTAAAGTAATGGTTGTACTTTTCACATTTCCATTCCCTCTCACCTCACTAATTACATTTTCCCTGTCCCCCCAACCATGTTTATGAATACCTCCAAACTCTATATGAGTTAACATGTAGTTAATAAAAGTTTATGTGAATTAAAACTTGTTAATCTTTAAGGGCAAATGCTTTGGGGTAGATGAAGGTAGATATTAGCTCCTTGTTTCTTTGCTGCAAAAGGCTAACAAAGAATAACAAAGCTACCTCCTTGAAGATTTTAAAAAGGTATTCCTCAGTGTAAGAAAAAAAAAATCTAAATTAGTGCCAGTCCAGTGTGGCAAGTAGGTCTTCCCACAACACCATCTCTGTACTTTTCCTCAATATAAATCCATTCAACATCCTCACGGTTGTAGCTTTCTCAGGCTGGCAGAGTGTGACTTGCCCAAGGCTGCCAAGTGAGTTTCTGTGGCTGGACAGGGATTTCAATGCTGACCACTATAACACACTGGATCTCTAGAGGTAAATTGTATTCCTCTTATGCACACTTTGACCATTTTCACACTAGACTGTTATAGTGCTATTATTCCACTTTCAACATCCTATGGAATCCTGGGGTTTGCAGTTTAAGGCCCCTCCCTAAATGGCAAACCCCAGGATTCCGTAGGATGTTGAAAGTGGAATTAACAGCACTATAACAATCTGGTGTGGAAATGGCCTTAGTAGGACATAGTGCAGAGAGGTTTATTCACTTTTTTTTAATATTTCAAGTCCAAAATGGTGTAATACATTCAAAGATTCTGTTGACTGTTTCCAACTGTCTAGATAAGTGGGAGCATAAGCATCACCAGCTGACTTGATGTTTCTAATTACTTCAGTGGTTTTTTTTTTACATTTCTTCTCCCATCGTTTCGGTCTTGGGAATTACCTCTTCCCCCTCCTGCAAACAGTGTATGAGTACTTTTATTATGTGGTGATATTGAAAACAAGGAAACTTTTCTTGTTTAATGTGATGCAGCTTCACTGAAAATAAATCAGGGGAGAGAGAAAGTTGACTCCTTGTATTTTACCTTTTACTTTACATTTTATCTCTGAGCATCTATTTGTGAATATGCCTATAACTTATAGAAGTATCCTGTATTAGGGTTGTATGTGGAATCTTCTGCCTCCCCCCCCCCCAGACTGCACTTTCTGTGGAATGGGTGCAGGTTTGCTCCAGAAACCACATGTTGGTAGATGACTGACAACTTTTCTGAAAACAATGCACACATCTGAAAAGTGCATCTAGAAAAATGTGAACATTTCAGATGGGTGCAAAACACTGCTTAAACATACAATAGTTAATGGGGAACTCATTCAAGCAATGAATCCATACAATTGAAAACATGCACACACCATGTACACATTTGAAAATTAAAGAAACAAAAGGGGGGGGGAATCTACCTTCCTCATTTTTATATGAACAAACAAAATTTAAAAATCTGCTGCCCTGTTAATCAGGACACTCTTGTGGACTGAACCCATTTCTGAACCTAATCACTCTGGCTAATGGTACAGCTCTAGAACACATTTGGTAGTCAGGGACAGGATTTCACCATTAGTTAATCAAGTTACTTTTTTGGTCTGCCGACTTCAAGAATCCTCAGGCAACAAAGAAGTAATAATGCAAACGTCTAACTTTTCCAAGCTCTGGATTATAGTGTTATATAGCAGGTTTATTTAATGCGACTTAACCTATTATGGCATTTTCTTGACAAGTGTTACCTTGATTTCTGGGGGTCCCCTGAGGGACACCTAAGTGCGCTCCAAATTACAAAGTTGGGAATTAGTCAAAAGAGCACAAACTAGCAATATGAGAGCCCGGGCAATGGAGCGAGATCTTTCACCCAATGTCTACGGGGTCAGGCCGAGTCAAGGAGCAAACAGAAGTAAAATAATAATTGTTATTTTTATTAAAATACAGCCAAACAAGTGTGTGCAACACACGCACACAGAGAACTATAGAAATAAAGGTTGGAGTGGGATAGAGGGGTTTTTAGAGGAGGTTTGGTATGGGAAGTAATACACCTGTCCTGAAGCCGGGGTAGTCTGAAGAAGAAGTTCGTGGAAATGGAGTTTCTTAGCATGTGGAGCTGAGGGGAAGGCCCGCCAAATAGAGCAACAGCAAGGCGGGATGGAAGCCAAGAGCGATCCGAGGAAGCGCTCAAAGTCAGGGGTTCTTATAGGGGGAAATGTGGCCGTAGGCTAGTCCATTCCCGGGGATAACAGTGAGTTTCGGGCTGGAGACAAAGCCTCCGAAAGGTCAGTATTTTACATGATTGAGTTGAGACCGAATTGTCAATAGAGTAGCCAGTACGCAAACGCAGAGTGCTTGACAGTTGAGTATTCAGCTAGTCGAGCTGCCTGCTCAGGGCAGAGAGTCCTTTGTAAGTAGCGTGCATACATAATGTGGTACTTGCCTTGAGGTCTCCTAAAGCAGCAGTCTGGCTGTTTCTGGCCTGCCTGTATTTGTTTGGAATATTACATTAGTGGTTGTGCCTGTATGCGAGCTTGTCCGGGGGGCTCGCAAGCACGTGGAGGAAAAGGGGTATATTAGGCCAAATTATTGATATCATAATGATATCTAATATCCCACAAGTCCAGGCTAGAAACTATGGTAACACAAGATTTGTTTACAGTGCCTTCCTCTGAGATTGAGAGAGTGTGAGTTGCACAAGGTCACTTGATGGAGTTCCCTGGCTGAGCAGGGATTTGAATGCTGGACTCCATAGTTCAGCACCTAAACCACTGCACCAGACTTCCTCTCAGAGAGGTTTAGAGGTCAGCATTAAAAATAAAATAAAATTGCATCTGCAGTCTGAAGTGGTACTGTGCATTCTATCACCTCAGAGCTCAACCATCTCATTTGTAGGCCTCCATATAGATTGCAGCATAAGTTACCATGGCTTGCTAAATGCAATGTAGTAAGTTCGATAGCTAAGAAGGGGTTTAAGCTTTCCCCAGTTTTATTCTCATAATCCACTTACTTCTACACTGGTCTAAACCAATAGGTGAAGTACTATAACCATTTCACTTCAACGTAAACACATTGCCTTTGCCTACCTGATTCTTTTTTTGTAGATCTTCATACTTTGAGCTTCTTCAAGGAAGGCTGTAATAAAAATGTGATCACTCAATCTAATCTGCAGAAAGTGGTGTATCATAAAATATATATCCTCTAACATTTTATAGATGAAAAGCAGGACAGATGTGGTCAAGCAAGATCAGTGCGTGGTCCATATGGTAAAAATTATTAATGAGGAAGAACATAAAAGCTAAGAGAGGCTGCAGCAGTTTGTTTTTGCTGAACCAATTGGGAAGAATAAGATTCCACCCTGCCCCTCATCTCCTTCTGAAGTAATTGAGCACAGAGTACTTTTACACTTTGAACTTAATTTGCAGCAACTGAAGTAAGCTGATGACAAAAGAGGAAATTGGGAGGACAAGAGAGAAACTGGGACATTTTAAAAGAAGTTGAAAAAGTGAAATAGAGGAGTGATCAGGACTGTTCCTGCCAAATTGGAAAAGTTGGAAGATATGGGTAAATGTTGAATTTTGGGCACCCATGACTAGTGATGTGTTTCAGCAAATATGATATGTGTTTTAGCAAATCATGGGTTCTTGTCTACTCTTTCATCCACAGAGCACTTAGTCCTGTTTTTCATATTAGTGGCTTTGAGGTAGAAGATAATGTTCCAAATAAGACCATTTTTCTACACAACATGCTAATACAAAGCCCCTTATATATTAATATTTGCAAAAATGTTCTCCATCTCCCTTTTCATTTACACCTCTTTCGTTATCACCCATCACTTTCAGAAGGAACACAGTATTTTTGACAAGCATGGATGTAAATACCTCTGCAAATTTCAAAGGATCCTTTTGCCCCAAACCACAGTTTCCATTGAGACAAAGCATTGGCTTTTCCCTTTGGAACAGGGAAAATACAATACCACCAGATTTGGTGATGGATTTCACCTACACCTCTACTCATACCAGTTCGCATAGTCTTACCCCTTCTGTTGATCCCTGGCCAATTCTAACAATTTCCATGTCTACCTTAGATGTATGTGTGTTTGTGCCTTTAAGTCACCTGTTGACTTACGGCAACCTGGTGAATTTCATAGGATTTTCTTAGGCAAGGAATACTCAGGGTTGGTTTTGCCAGTTCCTTCCTCTGAAATATAGCCTACAGCACCTGGTATTTGTTGGCAGGCTCCCATTCAAGTACTAACAAGAACTGATCCTGCTTAGCTCATGAGATCAGACAGAATCTGGTGCCTTGGGTTATTTAGGCCATAGGAAGGCCATTATAAAGTAAGCGGATCAGAGTTGCTCACTGAAAACCAGGCTATCCCCAAATACTTTTGTACTGCAGTACAGATAGCTTACCATAATAATATTGTTGTTGCTGGAAAATCCGTCCTCACAACATATCCACACACTCACAGCTACTGTGAGTATTGCCACTAAGTTTAGAAGGTACAGGGAAGCCTATGTGATAGGGTGGTAGATGGTGTCAGCAATATCTGCCCATGAAAAAAGCCCTGGTATTCCAGTAGTATTAGTACTGGCTGCACTGCAAACCTGTCTCCATGAAGGGGAAGAAAGACATGGATTAGAGGAGAAAATATGAACCAATACACTTACATCTCATCCTTTCACACTACCACAGACCTATTCATTGACTTTTGCTTATGCCTATATGAACTGACATGTGCTTATGGTCTACATTACTTGCTTGACTCTTAGAATAGACACCATTCCGCATTTAGCCCCATCAATCCAATGTGGGTGGCAACCCTCTGTTACCCTGAAAATTGGGGATCCCGCGAGGGGCGCCCGGCTTTGCCAATTAAAATACCAAAGATGGGGAAATTAAACTCAGAGCACTGTTTCAGCTAGCAAAAGGCAGGGTAACGTAGCGAGATCTTTCACCCTATGTCTACGGCTTCAGGTCAGAGAGGCAGTCAATAGGATTTTAAAATAAACAGATAACAACTTTATTAAATGTAAACAGCAAATTGAGCAACACGCACACACACGCTAACTAACTTAAGGGGAAAGAAAGGGAGTTTGAGGGAAAAGCGGGTGATACGACACTTAATCACGTTGTCCTGAAGAAACGGGAGCGGAGGAAGATGGGCTCAGCTGGATGCTGAGAGGAACTCCTGAACAAACTGGTAGCAGGACAAGATGGATGTTCAAGGGGAACCAAAGAAGTCTCAAAATGAGGACTTTTTATAGGGTGGATTATGCCTGTCGGCTATGATAAACCAAATAGGAATAAAAGGAGTTTCGATGCTAGACAAAAGGATTTGGTGAGGTCGGTGTTAACGTGATCGGATTTGCATTGAAAGACAAAAGAGTGGCCAGAGAGTTGATGGCCCTCTGAAAAGTATGGTTTGGCGGGAAACCGCGCTGCTGTTGTGGAGTATGGGTATGGGAGTCCCCTGAAGCTATGTGAGGCTTAAGAGTTGCTGGCCTGAATGGAGAATGGAATGTGAACTACTAATCAGCCGCAGCCAGTACGTGCCTGTTTCGGAAAATTACCCAAACATGTGCAGTGGGGCTGCCAAGCGGAGTCTAGCCAGGGCTGAATTAAATGATATCAAAGTGATATCTAGGAGCCCCCATTTGGGATATCATAGCCGGCATAACACCTTGAGCCAAAATTGTTTGGGTTCTTCGTGCACCTATTGGCCACTCTCTAGTGTGTACCTCTGGGATCTCAAATACTGGTTTGGCAGCGAAGGGGGGTTGTCACTGAGCCCTTTGGGAATTAGATGACAGCTGTTAAACCTCTCTCCAGAAAAAATGTACTTAAGTGACAGGAAGAAACATCGAGATTTTCTTTCCTTTAAGCTAGTTTATAGGTCCCCTAAGGCCCATAGATCTCTGAATTAGAACCACTGGCATACAGCTCATACCCTTCAGCATTTCCCAGATGAAAACCAGGACATGTGAGGCCAAGCAACATTAGCAGATGTTCAAAATGGCAAAGGGTATTAATGAGGAAAAGCACACAAGCTAGGAGAGGCTGCATCAGCTTAATTTTGCTGATCCTACCAAGAAGGGCAAGATGTCACCCCCTCTTCTCCTGGATCTCCCACTGAACTCCATTTGCAGAGTTTGAAGTTAAACTGAGGACAAAGGGGGGAAAGTGTGAGGAGAGAGAGAGAGACTGGGACATTTTAAAAGCAGCTAAAAAGTAGGACAACAGAGGATTAATTGGAACTATCCCTACCAGATTGAAACAGCTGGAGTGTATGAGAGCCTTTATCAGGCCATTTCAGTACTATACTGTTATAATGCTATTATTCTACTTCCAACTACAAATGACAAACCCCAGAATTCCACAGGATGATGACAGTGGAATAATAGCACTATAACAGTGTAGGGCAGAAATGGCCTCAGACATTATAGCACATGGAGTGGTTAGGAGGTCGGAAGGAAGATTGGATGTGCCTGAGATTTTGGCTGCATTTGTTGGAGGATATAAAATAACCCTTGTGCAAAAACATACATGCATTGAGAATTTTTCCAGCATAAATGTGGCTTTTTCAGAGTCCAAGGAGGAACCTTGCCCTATGTACAGTTATTTTTGCAGTGAGTATTTAGATACAGGGTAAGATCTGATTTGAGTATGTGTAACTCCAGGTTCAAATCCCCACTGAAACATAAAGCTCACCTTTGGCCAGACACACACACTTTCAGCCTGATACATCTAGCAGGATTATCATGAGGGTAAAGTGGGGAGAAACAAGATTATGTACCCCTCATTGTGGAAAAGATGAGATCTAAGTGTATAACTAATATTTGTTGTTCTATTAAAAATAAGTTCCACTGTTGTTGACGGTCATTGCTTTTTTCTTGCTGATAGAAAGGATTCTATCAAATCTTTCAGGAAAAAAAAATCTACTTCTCTCTCCTGCTTTCCTGTCCGTATAACAACAGGGCAGCCAAATCATTCCCTGTCACAGATTAAACTACAATCAGCTTTCTGCAGTGCCCGGAGACATTGCTTTCTCTCCACCTCCTCCCCCCTACCCCGCTTTTTTGAATGTACATCAAGCTGACTTTGAAAAACACAAACAAGTTTCTCTCCTGCACTTGAATGTAAACACATGTGCCTCAAGAATGTAAATCTGAGGCTTAAAAATATGTCCTTATTGCTACATCTTTAAACTCTGCACCTTTTTAACCTTGTAAAGCTGTCAGTCTTGGGACATTGTGCATCAGGAAAAAAAAAATCCTTGTTTTGCCTGCAGCAAGGAACATGAATGTTGCAATTCTGGCTCCTCCTCCAATGAAGAGAGCATATGAGTACATCGGAGCTCCGATTCCCACAGAGCTGCCCGGCTCCGCCAGTCCAAAGCTCTACACTCCCAACTGATTGGATTTTCCCTTTTGCCCATGGTTATTCTTTTCCCTCCACTACCCCTCGAACTCATTTTCTTTCTGGATTTACTGAATTGATTGGAAAGTGTTTTACCTACACTGGGTTTCAATTTTTCATTCTCTCAGGAAGTTGAGCTGAGCCGACATGGATCAAGCAAGACCTCATTACCCTGTATGAGTGAGTACTGTGGTTTAACCTGTTCTTACGGCTGGCTTTGCTTGGGGAGAGGTTTGCTACGTTAATATATGTTTCAGATAGCAAACAGACTTTCCTTTTGCTGGCTGCAGAGGAAAAAAAATGCTTTGCATATTCGTAATGCAAATATCAGAGTGCTAGAAAAGAGGACAGTATGTGATCATTACCAGTTGGTTGACTCTCCAGTGAAGTGCTAAAAATATCTCAAAGTAATAACCTGATGATGGAATTGTGCACATAACAATTTTAAAAGACTTTGTGAATCTGTTCAGGTCATGTGAAGAGCATTTCTTGTTTTTTTAAAAAAGGGGGGGGGTTACCTATCTACACTTAACATGGCTTGATCCTGCTTGTCATGAGCATCAGTTGAACTAAACTTATCTTATGGGTATCAGACCTCCTTGCTATCACTTCTCATCTCTTTCAGGCTAAATCTGGAACTAAATTTAGAATCCAGAGTCTGGGAAAGTTACTTTTTGAACAATAACTCTCAGAATCCTCCAGCTATATGACCAGTGCTTGGGCTGGCTAGGGGATTCTGGGAGATGTAACCAAAAAGGTAATGTTTCGGACTCTGTCCTTTCTTACACTGAGCCTCAATTTATAGTCATCTTCAGAGGTCTTGCGTGTTTCTTCAACTGTTGATGTTAGCTGTATGGTGTCCCAAGAGAGAGCCTTTTTGGCCTTGCTTCTCTTTGATCTGTCAAATGGCTTCCCCCAGGACATCACCTGGCACCAACTTTGATGCCAATTTGGATCTAGGCAATGACCCTTTACATACTTGGAGATTCCAGCATGTAGTATAAGCTAGCCTTAATGGTGGTTTACCCTTGGACAATTTCTGCAGTTTTATTTTAATGCTGCTTTTGCTGTATTGTGATTATTTAATATTTTTATACTGTCTCAGTATACTGCTCTTAGAGGTTTAGTGAAAGGTAAAGGAGAAATTAAAGAAATGCAGGTAGGTATCCACAACACCCACTTGTAGTATATGTAATATCTTTCTAGGCGTTCTCCCATTCACACACATGTACAATCACACTATAACACTAGCTTGACTCCTGACAATGAGTGTGATTGGCTTTTGGGACTGTGGTCCAACGTTTTCACCTCTGGTACTTGTCTGCCTGAGGCTTAAGATCCTTTTCTGACGTCCTACTCTAAGGCCCTTTTAGCACTGAGGCTTTTTGCGTGAGCCGGGGTGGGCGGTTTGCGCGAAAAGCCTCTTCCGAGAGCCTGCCGGTTCCCCGCTCGTTCCTTCCGCAGGCGAAGGAACAAGCGGGGAAGCGGCCGCGTCCCGGAGGTGGAGGCGGCTCGCGCGTCCATCCTCCCCCGCTTGCGCGAGAAGCAGGAGCCTCTCGCGCCGCCCCCGCGCACGCGGGAAGCGAGCGACAGTCGCGCCCGTCCCCCCCGCGCGTGCCAGGAGCGAGCGACAGTCGCGCCCACCCACCCCCCGCGCACGCGCGTGAAGCGGGAGGCTGTCGCGAGCAGCCCCCCACCCACGTGAAGCAGGATGCCATCGCATCCGTCACGCAAGCGCCCCGCCCCGCCCCTTCCTTCCACAGGAGCAGAGGGAAGGAAGCGCTACCCGGCCGCCTCTCCGACGCACTGCACAACAGGTAAGTGCGGGTGGGCGCCGGGAGCGTTGCGCGAGCACGGGGTGATTTTCGCTTGGAAGCGAAAATCAAAAACCCCGCGCTCGCGCCGCTGCAGCCCCATGAGAGCGCCGGAAGTGGGAGTGCGTCATGTGGAGCGGCGCTCCCACTCCCGCACGGCTCACGGGGCTATTTCGCTCGGGAAAGCCCGTGCGAAAAGGGCCTAAGTGTCTGTGCTAAATGAAGTGCAGAGCTAGGAAAAATACCATTTTCAGACTTTAGCTCCAACAATCTTCCAGCCAGAAACTTTCCCAAGCTGTAGTTACATAAAATGAATAACTATTAAGAAGAGGATCTTTTCAGACCCCTCTTGAGAGGCATCTGGCACATCCTTGTAGATTTTTTAACATGGAAAGAGATATTTCTGTGCTCTAATCTGTGTTTTGGGGGTGTGAATTTTGTTTCTTCTTGTGATGTGTGGTGTTTTTGACGATTCCATATTTCTTTTAATTTACATTGTTATTGTGTATGTTTACTGTAAGTCACCCAGAAAATTTTAGAGTGGCCCTGGCATACTAAAACTGTGAGTAAACAAGCATACAATCTGAGTTCTAAAATGGGTTTTAATGAGAATAAGAATACAGAAATGGAAAACAAACTCTGTTAAGCAGGCAAGTCCAAGGAATAGTGTGAAACCTTTCCTGAGAATTTTGGTTAGTTTCGTTTGGCTTCCTTCAGAACTCCTAATATCCTTTGTAGAAGGTGGAACCTGCAAATGTGCTTCTTATTTTGCTTTAGGTTATTGTCTGTTGACAGCTCGAAACAGAACATTTGTAGCTCACAGCTCTTTCGTTGCTAATGTTGCTTCCTGCACTTTTTTTTGCCCCCATGGGTGTATACAGGTGCAAAAGAGGCAAGGCTTTTATTCTTATGTGAGGGAATTGTGCCCATATCTCTTTTCACTTACATGCCCATGCACTGATTGGCGTAAATATGTTTTTTCTGTACGACTTGGAAGGAGAATGTCATACTTAAAATATTCCTCATATCTGCTTTCTTTCAACTTAGAAGATTAAAGTGAAAGGTAAACTACACATTTGAAGGAATGCATTCCGTGAGATCTGGATGGTGTGCATACACTATAAATCTCCTGACAATAAACTGTAGTTTAAATTTCAAGAAGAAGAAAATAATTATTCAGTTTCATTTCATTTAATTTACAATATTTGCCAGTCTTTTCCTAATCTTTTCCAAGATGACTTATTTTTATGTTTGATGTTTCTCTTGCCTGTTCATCTGGTCAGATGGTTTTCATTTGGTTAGAAAACTCCAGATGTAATTAGCTAATCAGTCTGCTTTCTTGAGAACATTTTGAGAACTGTTATGGTTGAAAAGCTGGATAGAAATGTTGTAAATAATCAAATTAAGTCAAACTGAATCTGAGATGAAGCTCTTGCTTCATTTCCAATAACTTGCAATCTGAAGTTTTGTTGCCATTAGCAAAACAGGTAAAATTGAAATAAGTACTACTAAGTAAGTTTAATTTAAGGGTTAAATTTATATTTATTGTACTTAATATCGGTGGCATATTCACTATTCCAATTGCAAGGTAGGAATTTATTAATAACACTGGCTTTTGAGCCATTTTTGTAAGAAATTTTAAAATTGTATTGGCGCTTTTGCTGTGCTGTTTGGTGCAGCATTATTATGAAATATATTCCAGTTACTGCTCAACTATTTTAATAGGCACAAAGGAGCATTATAGTCACATTGGGCACCATGATTTGTGTTAGCTGCAGTTAAGCTAGAATTGTACAGCAGATGATGAAGCAAACCATATTTTTGTTCTCCCTGTTCTGGTTTGTTTCTCATTTCTTTCTTACCTGCCTATTTTATCAGCCCCGATTTTTTTCAGATTGGGCAGCTAAAGAAACAAACCACACTTGTGGTTTTGGACATTATAACAAGCTATGGTTTAAACAAGCCAGACTTCATAAGCCATCATCATGGGTTTTTCATGTTTTGAGGCAGGTTAATAAGTCATGACTTGTTAGCTCAGCTGTAGTCACACATTGCAACAAGCCTCATTTCAACAAACCAATCACACCATTGTTTGTTACAAAGTAGGAACATGACCATTGTAGAGCAATAGGCTCACAACCTGCAGTGTACTTCACCTATGGAAAAAAAAAAAAACACTTAGAGCACATCAGCAAATTTTGTTTTTCCCTGACTAGAGTCTCCTATTATTTTGCTGTGTCTACAATAGTCTTATTCCAGTCCTGTTTTAAAATATATATATTATTCAGGTGCACTCTTAGGAATGCGAGATTGGAAGAACATTAGGCAAGGGAAGCTTGGGGTGTCTGAAGGACTTGAGAGCTACAAGAACCATACGGGGGCTGTATGGGTTCCTGAGTCCATACAGATGTGGTCAAAATGGGGCCCTGGAGTGTCAGGAAGGCTGCCAGTGTTATTTTATGGCAGGAAGAAAGTAGATCAGAACCATGGGGGTGGGAAGGGTTCATCCCAATTTGGCCCCTCTGGTACACTTGGTCTTCATGTATTTATTTTGAACCAGTAATACAAACATTTAAAGACATCAGTAATATCACAGCTAGTCAGGACTTCATTCTGTGTGAAGGGAAACTGTATATATCTACAGCACCCCAAAGACTGGGAGAATCATGTTCATAAAGACAATAATTTTTCTAAGGAAGAAACAACTATATGCAGCTTGGGTAGGGATGGTGTTTGAACTTTCTGTTTGTTGTTTGATGACTATGAGATGTTCATTGGTTCTTGGCTTTTTTGGCTAAGATCAAGTACAATGTGACTGGAAGATAATGTGATTATTTGCATGTTTCAATCAGTTGTTTTGGGCCTTTGGGGAAAAAAAAGCATTTTTCCTGCATTTTTCTGGAAATACCAGCATTTTTCTATCACTTCATATGCCTTGAAAACACAATATTTCAGTAGAGGAAATTCACATATTCCACTATAAGTTAGTCAATGAAAAAAATATAATAAATTGCATTTGTAAGCCCTCAGAGTAGCCTCCCATAATCCAGATGCTGGAGAACTCCCGACATCTTCAACAGCCTTGCCTATTAAGTTCTCACAGAATGGTCAGGAATGCTTGTAGTCATAGTCCAACAAAACTGGAGGGCACCAAGTTGCAAAAGGCTGCTGTAGAGTGTTCTCAGGAATTTATATTCATTGTTTCAGTAATCCTTCATTATTTCAGTAATCCTTATTACAGTTCTGTATGACAGGTTGATATTATTATCTCTATGTTACAGTTGAGGGCAAGGGGACAGGTAATACTGAGCCTGAAAGACAGAATCTTGGCTAAGGCCAGCTTGTAAGTTCATGGTAGAAAACTGGGATTTCCTGGTTGAAAGAGCAACTACTATGCTCCATGAGATACTGAACTACCCGATAATGTATGATGACATGCATTATTAATGTGTGGATCAATGTTTCCTTCTCTTGAATCTCATTCTCTTTATCCATTCTCCATTTGCAACTCTTTGGATTGGTGCCAAAGAATCTGATTCACAAGACCAGAAGAGGTTTCAACCAGACTGGTCTTGGGGTTTTATCTAGTTCTATGATTATATTAACCTCATTTTGAGAAGTGGGTTCCCTTGTTCTGAGCAACATAAAAGCACACCTTCAACCTAGGGAAGATGAGTGAACTACTAACACCACACTAATATCCCTCAGCAGTAAACAGTATCTGATGTGCAAAGACAGAATGCGTGCCATCACCCACAGTGTATTTAATGTTGGCGCTGATGCTTGATCAAGCTGATATCTAATTGTGCCCTGAGCATCTCATCTGTGGTTAAACACACCTTCTGAAAATAAGTTCATGTGAGGATTCATAGGTATAGTTATCGCAAGTATAGAATCATGGACTCATAGAGCTGGAAATGAATCCCAGGGCCGCCCAGTCCTCCTGCCTGCCACTGCAAGAATGTGTTGCCAAACTACCCCAAGAAGTGGCTGTCTTGATTTCTATATAAAAACTAGCAATGAAGGAGAGCACATCATTTTCTGCAGTAGCTTGTTACTCTGTCAAACAGCTTTTGTCATCAAGAAGTTCTTCATAACGTTCAGTTGAAATCTCTGTTCTTATAAGTTGAATCCACTCCTTCAGTTCTTACCCTCTGTAGCAGCAGAACACAAGCCCACACTGTCATCATCTACATGACAGTCCTTCACATATTAAAGACAGCTATCACCTTTCAATATTCTCTTCTGCCAACCAAACGTAAGCAACTGCCTCATAGGACTTAGTTTGTGGATCTTTTACGATCTTGGCTTTCCTCCTAGAGATGCATTCCAGTTTGTCAATTTCCTTCTGAAGCAGAGCTAGAGACAGTATTTGATATGAAGTCTGACCAAAGCAGAACAGAGTGATATAATTACTTCTTTTCATGTTCTCTTCCCTTGAAACAGTTACATCCCTATATTGAAGGCCATGGAAGCTACTAAAGGAGGATGGATTGAACAGAGTGACAACTGATGGCATATTGACCATATTTGCAGGGTTGAGAAGGACAGGTTTAAGTTCAGTGTTTATATAGGTAGCCAGTGCATTATTATGAATCACAACAGGTGTCAGTATTAAACTCCCTCACAGAAATGATGGTAGAAGCTATGCTTTTTTGTGGGACTTTTATTTATTGGGTCCATAAATATGCCTGTATTTTGAATTAATGTGGGGGCATGGTTTAGATCTGTGGGCTGTATATCCTTTCTTTTTGAGGTATAGCTCCAACTATAACATTTTGCTCTAAATCAAAGATTCTTCTATTAGAGGAATGTAATTTTAGTTTATACAGGAAATCTCTGTGACATAAGTTTTCATCAAGGTTTGGGAAGTTTAAAATAGTAGTAGTTAGTTACAGTTATGGTTCCAATACCTCCAAGTAGTTAACTACAGTCAGCCTTCCACATTTGCCGGTTTCACTTTTGCGGATTTGATTATTCACGGATTGTTTGCTGCTGCCTCTGCTGCCTCCCTGCATCATTTTTAATAGAGCCTGCAAGCCTCGTGAGACTGAGAAACTGTGAACAAGGCTTGTAAGTCCCTGTTAAAAATGGTACGGGGCAGCAGTGGAAGTGGCAGTAAGCCCCACCAGTAACCCACTTCTGCCTTGTGAAGGAACTCTGATGCCTCAAAGGAATCCATAGTGGGCTGAATATGGTGATCATATTTTTTGTGTGTCAAATATGGTTTAGGAGGGCCTAGAGTTATTCATGTTTTTTCCACTTTCTTAAGGGTCCTATGCCCCTAACCCTACTGAATGTGGAGAGATAACTGTACATTTATGATTCCATTTTTGAAAATAACTCTAAATAAATAAAATTTTCTCAATATTGAAAAGTAACTGAATCATTTCTTTTAATTACTTTTTAAAAACTTACAAAGCTGCAAGCTGCTGGCAGTGTGCCCACTTTATAATTTCAAACGTAATTAAAATATAGTTATAGTTATACCACAAAAGGAATAGACAGAGGTTGGGTAGGCATCTTTCAAGAGTACTGTGCATTCCTGTATGGGAGGAGGTTGGAATATATGTCCAGCTCCAAGATTCTATGATTCTAAGAGTGAAGTTATCCCTCATTTTGTTACAAATGTAATATAATTTATTTCAGAAAAAGAATTATTTACAAGTGACATATCATTTGTGATTAGATGTCTCCAAGCAATGGTTTTGACATGATGGATTCAGAGGAACTTGGAAGGGTGGAAATGCTCATTCTGCTTTGAAGACCATAGAGTGATGGGTAGCAGTGGAAATGTTGCTTCCTAAGTACCCTTGGAAATCAGTTCCCTTCCATTGGAAGCTTCTAAGAAATGAATCACATAATGTCACTGAGCTCGTTTTGAGGACAGTACCATGGCTTGGTATCATGGAAGCACTGCTTTTCTGATAACCACCAACAAACTTGTGCCCAAACGAGAAATAGTTTTGCCATAAACTGAGGGTACGGAACTCTGGTAGATCCAGAGGAGATTTTCATAATTCCCGTAGATCTTGGTGGATTGCACCTAAACTGTTTTTCAACAACCCCAGAAGGAAAATAAAATATCTCCTCTCTTTTAAATTTTTAAGCCTATTTTGGGCCAGAAACAGGCCAATCAACCAGTCTTGTACCCACAGGCAGGGGTGTGGAGATTGGGCATTTTATGCTGATTTTTTTTTCAGCATGGGAGATGGGCCCAGGGCCAAGAGCTGTTCTGGCTGCCCTGGTAGATCACAAGTAGCCTTCCGCCTGTACTTTGCCCATACTGCAAGGAGGGGGAAAAAGAGAGACTGAGAGAGAGAGAAGACTCCAGCTGCAACATCTCCCTGTGTCACAGTTCTCCTCTATTGTTTCTAAGTAGAAGATAGGGAACATATTTCACCCAGGTGCTTACTGACTTTTAGCTGCATTAGGAGTGGGAATCATGCAGTTCTTCAGATGTTGTTGAACTGCAGTTCCTAGCATTCCTTACCATGAGCTACCCTGGCTGATGGGTGTTGCCATTCAACAGCACACAAGTGCCACTCTTGATGTAAATTTTCAGAGAATCAAACCATGTGTATGGGATGTGGATTTGGTTTCAATAACTATAACAACACATGTAAACTCATCTCATTTATCTCTGTGGCTTAGAGGACCTTTTTTAATAATTCTACTTCCATATGATTACAGTACAGATACAATAATTCAAGAACCAGGAGGTCAGCGAACAGGCAAGGCCAACAGGCATTCTGTGTGGGTGTTTAGTGGGAGACTTTTGGGGGAAAAGCCTTTAGTTCTGTTTCAGTGACTGCTGAATATGGATGGTGAGGGAGCTGCTGCAGTTACCTGCAACAGCTGTGGTATATTTGTGTTCTTGCCAGAGGATGTGGGTAGTAGCTACACTTGCAACAAGTGCAAGTTGGTTGTTGGAAGAGAAGGTCCAGCAAATTGAGGCCCATGAATCTGCTATTCAGCATAGGCAGCATGAAGTTTTCTTGGACAGAGTGGAGCAGATTAGCCTGGATGAAGAACATACAGGGGATATCTCTGAGGAGGAGGTCAGTTCCCAAACACAGGAGGTTGACATCTGGAGGAATGTGACCCAACGTAGTATAGTGGTTTGAGTGTTGGACTATGACCCTGGAGAGCAGGGTTCAATTCCCCGCTCGGTCATGGAAACCCACTGAATGATCTTGGGCATGTTACACACAGCCCCAGAAAACCCTGTGATATGTTAGCCTTAGGGTCTCCATAAGTCACAAATGACTTGAAGGCACACAACAACAACAATAAATAGAAGGAGAAGGACAAGGGATTATTCTGTGAATTTGCAGTTATGGAATTGTTTCAAACTTCTCCCCTTTATCGGGGATGATAAGGACAGCCATTGCTACACTGGGGAGGGAGGCATCACCAGTGCACTTCCGCCCTTCTGCATGACTGGGAAAGGTGGCAGCGCAGCGTGACAGTAAGTGTAAAATGGATTTTTTTCCATTTTAGTAATACCACACTCACACGACAAGATAGCGGCAGGACTACAATGACATTGTGCAGAAGTACAACCCGTGGAGCACTGCCATCATGTCACAACTGAGGGTCAGCCATGTGGTGTGGAAAGGGCTATAGTACTAGAGGAGTATAACTTATTTCAGAGAAATAGACCAAACAGAAAAGGAGAAGGAACAGCACTGTATGACAAGGATATTTATACCTATGAAGAGATCCATGATTTAAATTTTGGAAGCCATTTTGAGAGCACCGGGGTAAAAATTAAGGGGAAGAAAAAAGAGTGATGTCATTGTGGGGGTGTATGACAAACTGACATACAGACTTGGATGATGCTTTCTTAGAACAGATGACTCAAACATTCAGAAAGGAGAGATATAGTACTAATCGGAGATGTTAACTATCCTGATATTTATTGGAAGTCAAATTCTGCCAAGAATAAAAGATCCAACAGGTTCCTCACTTGCTTTGTAGACAATTTCATTGTCCAAAAGGTGAAAGAGAAGGGGATCAGCAATTTTAGATATGATCTTAACGAACAACGATGACCTGGTTAATGGGGTAGAAGTGGCAGAATCCTTGGGTGCGAGTGACTGTATTCTCCTGGAGTTTATTTTACAGAGGAAAGGGGAAACCAAGCATGGTTAGACCTGCATTCTAGACTTCAAGAAAGCTGATTTTCCTAAACGTAGAGGAATATGAGCTGTGATCCCATGGTCTGGAATACTAAAAGAGAAGAAAACTGATAATGAAGGGGAGTTTCTTATAAGTGAGGTATTCAAGGCACAGTTTCAAACAGTTCCAATGAGGATGAAAAATGGGAGGCGTCTAATGATACCAGGATGGGTGTCTAAAGAGTTTTCACCTGAGCAGAAATTTCAAAAGGCCATGTACAAAAAATAGAAAGTGGAGAAAAATCACTAAAGAGAAATACAAACAAATAGCCAGCATGTATAGGGAGAAAGTCAGAAAAACTAAAGCACAGAATGAGCTCTGGCTTGCTAGAGAGGTTAAAAATAATAAAAAGGGGCTTTTTTGGTTATGTCTGTAGCAAAAAAGGAAGAATACAGAAATGGTAGGGCCACTGCACAGAGAAAATGACGAAATGCTAACAGGCAACAGAGAAAAGGCAGAACTACTTAACACTTGCTTTACCTTGGTCTTCTCTCAAAAGGAACCCAACATTTGACCTGGGAAAAATGGAACAGATGATACAGTAGGGGAAGTGTAGCACAGAATATGTAAAGAGATAGGACAGGACTACCTGTCTACTCTAAATGAATCCAAGTGTCCAGAAGAACCATACATTTATTAAATGAACTTGCAGAAATAACCTTAGAACCATAGGCAGTAATCTTTGAGAATTCCTGGAGAACAGGTGATGTCTCAGCAGACTGGAGTAGGGCAAATGGTGTCCCCATTTTCAAAAAGGGAAAAAAGAGGACCCAAACAATTACCACCTAGTCAACCTGACATCAGTACCAGGAAGGATTCTAGATTAGCTCATTAAATAGACAGTCTCTAAGCACTTAGAAAGGAATGCCATGGTCTCTAAAAGTCAACATGGGTTTCTCAAAAATAAGTCATGTCATACTAATCTGATCTCTTTTTTTCACAGAATTACAAGTTTGGTGGATGAAGGGAATGCTATGGATGTAGTATGCTTGATTTCATTATAGCCTTTGATGCCCATGATATTCTTGAAAACAAGCTAGTAAAACATGAGCTGGACAATGGATTTGTAACTGGTTGACTGACCAAACCCAAGGGCTCTCACCAATGATTGCTCTTCACCCTGGAAAGAAATGACTGGTGGGGTGACACAGGATTTTGTACTGGGCCCAGTGCTAGTCAACATCTTTATCAATGACTTGAATGAACAAATAGATGGCATTTTTACCAAATTTGCAAATGACACCCAATTAGGAGGGGTTGCTAATATCCCAGAGGACAGGATCAGAATTCAGAATAACCTTAACAGATTAAAGAGGTGGGCCAAAAGTAACAAAATGGGTTTCAACAGGAAGAAATGTAAGGTACTACACTTACACAGGAAAAAAATGAAATGCACAGATATATAATGGCTTGACCATAGTATATGTGAAAAGGATCTAGGAGTCTTAGTAGACCACAAGCTGAACATGAATCAGCAGTGTGATGCTGCAGCTGAAAAAGCTAATGCATTTCTAGGCTGCATCAATAGGTCTATAGAATCTAGATCTAGGGAAGTAGTAGCACCATTCTGTTCTACTTTGGTCATAACTCACCAGGAATACTGTGTTTACCTCCGGGCACCACAATTCAAGAAGGATATTGAAAAGCTGGACCATGTCCAGAAGAGGACAACCAAAATGATAAAAGGCCTGGAAACCATATCCTATGAGGAGTGGCTTAGAGAGCTGGATATGTTTAGCCTGGAGGAGGGGAGGTTAGGAGATGACATGATTGTCATGTTTAAATATTTTAAAGGATGTCATATAGCAGGTGGAGCAAGCTTGTCTTCTACTGCTCCAAAGACTAGGGCCCTTTCCACACCTTACCTTTTTTCAGCGCTGAGGTGTGGGGATTGCGCAAGCAGCCTCCAGTGCGAGGGTCTGGTGTCCCCAGTGCTTCAGCTCCACACGAGCTGCCTGCTCCCGAGCAGGTAGCACGAGAGCCCTGCATCTTCCTTCAGCAGCGCAGCCTGGGAGTTTCCCAGGCTGCACAGGGGCAGGAAGTGTGACCGCCAGAGGCTCCACACACATGGTAAGTGTGCGTGGGGCCCGGGAGCAATGCACGATTGTGCACCATTTTCGGCTGAAAGCCAAAAATGAAAAAGTGCGTGAGTGGTGCCTGCCAGGCCCTGGAGCATCGTGCGATTGTGAGTGCGTCATGCAGATCACTCCTCACAATTGCGCAATGATCCAGGCGCCCTTTCACATGGCAAATGCTGTGCCAAAAGGGCCTAGGACACAGAGCAATGAATTGAAACTAGAGGAGAAGAGATTCCACCTAAACATTAGAAAGAACTTTGACAAGAGCTGTTCAACAGTAGAATATGCTGCCTGGCAGTGTACTGGAGTCTCCTTCTTTGGAGGTTTTTAAACAGGGGCTGGATGACCATCTTTGATTGTACATTCCTGCATGGCAGAAAGTTGGACTCAGTGGCCCTTGTGGTCTCTTCCAGATCTATGATTGTATCATTCTAACCACTATGTCCTTTTAGATATGATGTGAGAAGCTTGATGAGCCAGATTGGAAAAGTGATGCCAGTATAGGTCCAAGTTCCTTTATCTAGGGTAAGCATAAGCTAGGCTTGTTTGGTACAGTTAATCATAGATCATTGAGTAAAGGGATGCAAGCTTGCCAACACAGTCTATTACAAAGTTCAATCATATGCAAACACAGAACCCACTGAAAAATTCTTTATACAGACATTTGTACGTCTTGATAATTAGTAGCAGAGTTCTGGGGAAAGGGTAGAGGAGTTTAATGTATTTCAGATTTGATTTATTGAAAAATCAAATCTTTGATTTATTGAAAAACAGTAAAGGGAGGCTAAAGATAAATGGATGAGGAAAAAAACAAATAGGAGATGCAGGATAAAGAAACAAAGAGAGAACAAGAAGTATACACAATAAGGAGGATTTGGACATTGGAAAGGCAGCTACAAAACCCAGTTTATAGGAGAACTTGCCTGTTTGTTTAAAGCCATAGGTGTTATCATAACTTAAATTAAAGTTACACAACTGATTTTTAAAGGTACTCATTTGCCTTCATGGCACAAGGAGGCACCAGGCTCTCATGTCCAGCTGCTTTTTCAACAATGTCTTTAAGTGCTTTCCAGCATGCAATCCCTTCAGTTTCATCAGGGAAACTTATGTTCATTGTTCACAGATGGATGAATGTGTGCTTTTATGTATTCTAAAGACGTTTGGCTGGAATGGATCCAGAGTGATGAATGGGGCAGATTGCTCTGGTTCTGGCTGACCTCTTGTTATTATTACTTACTGCCCCATCAGTTTGTCTGTTATCTGAAATTACTGATAAGCAGAGGAATTGTTCTGCTCTTTCACCTCACAGTGTTGACTGAGACTATCGAGGAGACAAATGCTACTACACTGCAGTTCACGTGTTTGGCTACAGCTATGATTATGTGGTGCCAGCATGATCGTGATTAAAAATAAATAAACAAACAAATAAATAATATTTCATATTCCACCCTGTGGAACTCTCTTCTGCAGGAGGCTAGGCTGACCCCCTCTCTGCTTTCCTTTCAGAGGCAAACAAAGGCATTTCTTTGCAAGTGGGCTTGTAATGGGTGAGCTGGGGAACTTTTATTTATTTATTAAGCTGTATTTTAAAAATGGTAAGTTCTATAATTTTATATGTTTATAGTGTCTTTAAATGTTTTCTAATTTTCTAGCTTTTTTGGAAACCACCTTGGGTCCCACTTTGGGAGAAAAAGTGGCATATAAATACAGTTGTTGTTGTTGTTGTTATATTGCTGATGCTACTACCACTACTACTGCTGCTACTGCTACTGTTTCTTACCTGACTCTTCTCCCTAAGGATTGAGCCAGAGAACAACAGCAAATTAAAATGCAACATATAACATTTGTCAATCCATACTCTAAAATTCATAATTCAAAATACGTAATTTAAAAACAATCTGGATAGACCTGCCAGAAGAGACTGGTTTTTAATGTTTTTTTAAATTCAGATAGCATATTCAGCTGTCAAATCTTTTCTGGCAAGTTGTTGCACAGCCTAGGGGCAGCTGTACAAAAATTGCTCTGTGTGACGGTTGCCAATCTAGTCCTGGCTGACTGGAGAATTTAATTTTTGTCACATCTTTTTCCCAATATGGGACCCAAGGCAGCTCACAATATGATTTAAAACAAAATACAGTTAAAGCAATGGATGACACAAAAGTTAAAGGAACAATCAAACAAATAATCATATTAAAAGCATTAAAATAGTTTTTAATGTCTAGCAACAATAACAATAATAAGCAACACATCTCAACACATGCCAAATAGAAGATCTTCTTAGACAGTTAACACTCGAAGGCCTGTGTAAACAGAAAGAGGTTCACCTACTGGCAAAAAGAAAGCAGAGAGGGGACCAACCTAGCCTCCCATGGGAAGCTAAGAGCAACCACCAAGAAGGCCATCTCCTGTGTCTTCACCAAACATGGCTGTGATAGTGGTGGGGCTGAGAATAAGCCCTCCCTGGATTCTTGTCAAACTGGGTACAGGTTAATATTGGGAGATACAATCTTTCAGACAGTGTGAACATGAGCCATATAGGGCTTTACAGGTTTGTTGAACACATGGAGCATATGTACAATATGAGCCAGTGTTTTAAAATGCTTGCTCTGCATTGCCAAGGATGCACACTTTTCTCAGTGCTATGTTTTATGAAGGCTACACAGGATGCCTTCTTTCTACCTGGGGATGAAATTTGGACCAGGACTCTGTGGGGAAGGTTTCTTAATCCTTTCTCCTATGCTTTTTACTTGGATAAAATTGTACCCTCAAAAGCTGTTATTAGCTGGAGGAGAGATATATGCCTGTATTGTACTTCTCACATTTTTTACAGCTCTGGCTGTAAAACTATATAGGGTATAGTTTAAGTTGGGAAAATGCCATATGGAAGTTACAGCTTCAGTGCACTTACGTTTAAATGTCTGATCATGTGTTCATCTTCAAACATTTCTGATCACAGTGTGTAACTCCTGGTGCAGTCTACAGGAAGACTTCAGATCTAACAGTTGTCTCTCAGTTTCAGACTCTAAGTAGCTGAATTTTCAGGAAGTAGACTGTGACAGGACAATATATATGTCAAGATTAAAGGCTGCACTTAACACAGTGCCCGCAGAAGGCTTGGCAAGCTGAACGTTAAAGTGAAACAGAATGTTGGACTGGAGACAAAGTTGTTCTGCTGATGGAATACTTTCATCATGTCTTCTCCTCAGGTAGTGTTCTGTATCATGTCCCACACCATTTCTATGGGTCATGCAACTCCTAGAAGATTCTGGTAGATCTAGGAGCTGTAGAAGGCACACATAGCTTAAATAACCTAAAGGAACCCGACCCTGTCTGATGTTGGAAGCTAGGCAGGGTCAGCTCTGGCTAGATGAGAAACCCACCAAAGAATAACAGATGCTGTAGGCTATATTTCAGAGGAAGGAACTGGCAAAACCACCTCTGAGGATTCCTTGCCTAAGAAAGCCCTGTGAACCATAGGTCAATAGACAACAACACACAGAGAGGAGAGGAGATGGGAAAGCCCAGTTTCAGGAAAGAAAGTTAGGATCTAAGTTACACATAAAGAACTGAGGTCACCAAGATGCAGGATTGAAACACCCATAATCCCTCACTCTTGGCTGTCCTGATTTGGATTTTTGGGGATTATGGGCCCAAAACAGCCCATGATCTAAATGGTTGATTTGGCCACGACAACTTCTTGCATGAATACTTGAGAAGTTCAGCTCTAATTTTCCTAAGAAACTGAGATAGAAGATTTGAGACATATTGCACACCTTATGTATCCAACCACCACACTATGGATGTTCAGAATTTGGCCCAAGACACAGAAAATCAGTATCTTGAATTTAGCTTTTATTTTCAAAAAAATCTACTCCTTATGGCTGGAAGTAAACATAAAATGTTTCTAGATGACCAGTGGCAAAAATTCCAGAGCATGGGGAGTGTTATGTGTGCTGTGCTAGAGCTAGATTTTCCTACTATTAGGTGGGAGTTCAGCACAGATCCAGAGACCAACATTTACTCCAGATTAATTGATATGGTACACAACAGTATGCTCTTACCTGAATCTTGGAAATGTTACCTTTTTTGAACTAAAGCTTCTTAAATCCCCCCACCTGCATGACCATGGGGAATTCACATGGAAGAAGCTCAAAAAGCAACTTTTCCAAACTCTACTGCTATCCTGTTTGGCCTAACTTAATATTTATGTGGATGATGTAACAGACAAGAGTCAAACAAGGAAACATCCTCAAAAGTGGAGACATACACTCGGGGCATTGTATTTACATAACAGTTCTTCAACTAAAGTTCCAGTAGAAGCCTGTTTAATGTAGCACTGTCTGCTTTTCATGCATTGCTTTTCATTAAATAAAAGCCCAGCTTTGTGTTGTTGAGACTCCATGGATAACTATTCAGGTCAATTGGGTCTGCTGTTGTTTTGGCACAGAACAGGTGGGAGGTGGTTTGAGCTAGGAAGATGAACTGAGTAAGAAAATAAGAGAAAGCGTTCTTTTAAAAGGGCATTTATTTGTTTATTAAAACATTGAACACTAATTAATCAAAACACTACACAGTATCTTACTAAAACACAAAAGGACTCTGATTCCCCCCCCCAAAGACAAACTGTAATGAGAGAGAGAAAAAATTAAAAGAAAAAAAAATTCTATCATTGCAGATCCAACTAAGTACTCTGTTGGAATTTCTAGTTAACCCTAGCCACAGATTATTGCATCATTAGATTTCTTATGGTTCAAAAAGTCCATAAATGGTTTCCAGTCTTTCAAAAATTCTGCAATTGACTTATTCTTTAAAACCCATGTTAGTTTGGCAGTTTGGGCTAATTCAACAATCTTAACAATCCACTCTTTTGCTATTGGTCCTTCAATTCATTTCCAGGTTTGAATAAGCAATGTTATATCAAAGAAGTAACCCATATTTACTATCCAATTCTTTATCTGTACTACCCAGCAAAAACATTTCTGGTGACATTACAGAATCCACTGTTAACATTTTTTGGATTAACATGTGAATCTTAGACCAATAACTTTTTGCCTTATTACAAGTACATCACATAGGGAAAAAGAAGCCCTCCTTATCTTGACATACCCAACACTGATTTCAAACATTCTTAGACATTATCAACAGCTTATTTGAGGTTACATACCTTCTGTATAACGTATTGTAAACATGTTCTTTAAATTACTACATAAAGTGAATTTCATATCTTTAGACCACATTTCCCCCCATACACCCATTTGAACATTGTGCCCCAAATTTTGGGCCAGTCATGTCATATACTCTTTTACAAGTTCATCTTCTGTCTCTGTTTTCAGAAGGAATCTGTACTTTTTTTAGTTACATGAACATTATCTTTATAGAACTCTAAATAACATTTATTTTCTCTGACCTCTGTGTCTAGATCTCTCTTATCTTGATTAAATCTATCCTTGAATTGCATATAAGTAAACCAATTACAATCTTTGTCTTGCTTAAGGAGCCTCTTCCTTCATTTAAACTTCCAGCTCTCTTATTCAAAATATCGAAAATCATTGTAAAACAACTATCTCTGATTTTTAACCCATTTTTCCTTTTTTTTTAAGGCTTCCTCTGGTGAGGTGGCTAATATTACCTTAGAGAGAGAAAGCATTTTTGGGCCCTATCACACTTCTTCTATTATTCTACTCATAATTCTGCTATTATTCAACTGACATGGCAACAACCTATGGACTCCTGGGATTTAGAATTTAACAGGTGTTAAGAATTCTCAGCCAGAAAGCTCTAGTAGCTTATAAAACTATGCCTTGTCTATAACATGGGTGAACATCTTAAGAACCTGAGAACAGCTGGAGAGCAAAGGTCTGTCTCATTCAACATCTTGTACACATAGTGTTCAACCAGTTGCATGTCTGGAAATGAGACATGAGTGGAACAGCACCCAATTTTCTACATTCCCTAGCAGCTGCTAACACAAAAACATACTACCTCTGATGCTGAAGAAGATACATTCACAATCCTAAAATCCATGGAATTGTCCAGTCTTCTTTTAAAGCCATGTCATAATAGTGAATTCCACAGTGTAAGTTTGTGTTTATAGAATCATAGAGTTGGAAGAGACCACAGCGGCCATCCAGTCCAACTCCCTGCCATGCAGGAACACATATCAGAGCACTCCCAACAGATGACCATCCAGCCTTTGTTTAGAAACCTCTGAAGAAGATTTTTAAAACCACCATACTCTGAGTCAACATATTCCACTGCTAAACAGCTCTGACGGTCAGGAAGTTCTTCCTGAGGTTTAGGTGGAATCTCTTTTCCTGTAGTTTGTTGTGTGGAGAGACACTTTCTTCTAATCCCGAACTTTAAATTATACTCCATTGGGCTGAAGTGAAAAATGGTTGAGTAATGAGAGCGAAATTTTGAGTGAATTGGCTATCTTACTGTTCAAAACAAATTTCAGGATCCAAGCTGGTTTCATTCTATGAAAGGCATAGAGATACGTCTTTGTACTAGGCTGGTGGATTTTGAGATTCCTCACTAAATTTTCTCTAGTGAGAAAAAAGAAAGAGGAAAACCCACAAGCTAGAGGTCTTTTACATTTTATGTAAACGGAACTATTCTGAACTAAAGGAACCTTTGAACTTCTGCTCAAAGCATGACATCTTTCCTCAGAGCACTGAACCTTTGGTCAAAGCATGTCATCCAGAAAATTTCTTACTTGCTCCAGAAACTGTTTGATAGGGAAAAGTATTTGCTCTCTCAGGTCTTTAAACAGAACAAAGCAATAGCTGCAAAGGAAATGAAAGGAGATCAGAAAGATTTCAAGAGATATATTGCAGATAGTATGCATTTTTCCTAATTTTGAAAAAAGATTAAAATCATAAAGTTGTAAACAGCTGCAGCTCCTTTCCTTTGCTAATAAGAGAGAACTGTGGAGCTGCAGGCTTTGTGCGTATTTTATCAATACAAAGTGTTTCCTGTGATCATTCAGTAGTTGGAAAATGCATTTCATTACTCAATCTTTTTATGAACATTTTTCAGAGACTTAAATACAGCTTCATTATTGACAGGGACATACTAGCCCCCTTTGCATTCTGTATATCTAATACATTTAAAGGACGTATTAAGAACTAAAAGGTTCTACTTGTACTCAACATGTCTGATAGATTTCCTTCTTTGTCTGGAGCTCCCTGAAGCAATCTTTTGTTTTAAAGGAATAGTGTCAATGAAACTTTGTCGTTGCTGATAACGAAAAAGACATAGCCAGCCAGTTAGGTGGATCCTGGGGCCAATTTTCTGTCTTCCTGAGGGCTAAACAGACTGCAGAAAAATGCCAAGCAGTGAAACTGGAAGTCCAGGTTTTGAAAAGTGACTACTTGGAGGGCATTAATTGGTGTGGAAAACCCTGTAGTAGGTTCGCCTTAGGGTTGCCGTAAGTCAAAAATGACTTGAAAGCACACAACAACAACACAATAGTACTGGGGAAACCAAGAACTGCTTTATAAAGTGAGTCACAGGTTCTGGACAACTTCAGGGACAGCAATTCACTTTTTCTTGTTAGAAAAAAAGATAATCTTTGATAGGAATTCTGAGCAGCAAAAATGGCCTTGGAGGCCCTCATGTGGGGCCTGAAGTTACCCATGAGTTCTGCAAAAACTGTTTGACTGTAAGGCAGAATGCTTCCATTGACTTGCAGTGTTTTGCCAGATATTTTGGGACAGCTTAGCCTACAAGCCCAGCTAAACCACCTCAGATCTAACCATTCTGTGCAAAACTAATTGGTACATGGAAGATTCATGTATAAACACTAGGGTTTTTTTTCTTTAACTGAAACTTATGTGTTTAAGTTTTATCAGAGACATGGTGAGGAGATAAGGACCTTCATTTCTCCACAGCAGATTAAGAGGAGCTTCTCAGAGTGTCGTAAATTACTGAGTGGAGCAATAAGTTGTCAACAGCTCGTGTTTGTCATTAACAATCCAAAGTTAGGAAGCTGACAGCATCAGTGAAGAACAGTCACAATCCATTTCCAAGTTTCCAGGAACCAAGGCCAAGTCTTGCAGCTTTAGCAATGTCTCTACAGTGGAAGTGTACAAGGACTGCTTCCAGCACCCAAACTGTTTTTGCAGTTCACTTTTTCTACAAAGGGTGATTCCTGAGCTAGGACAGTTGAAGCAGCTGCGACTGAGCTGCAAATGTCTTTGGCTTGCCCCTCATTGAGCCACTCCTCAGATGCTCTCATGCTTAGCTCAGCCATGTCTGCTGCCATTTCACTCAGAAGCACAAGCAAAGATGTAGCTGACTTTGCTTGTAGTGACTACTTGACTTTGCATCTGGTGAATCTACTGTCCACACAGCTAAGCCCAGAGGGCCCCTGATCCTACTAGACCCTGGATTTGGAATGTCTAATTGGCTGAGATGGGAGATACTTTTAGGAAACTTCCTGCCTGCTTACAGGCAGTCATAATGCAATCTGCCGTCTCCTGGAATCTCTCTTTATAGACTGAGTCCAAACCTATTACAGATGTGAGTGAGACAAATTCCATCCTCCATACAAAGCTAGTCAATAGCAGAATTTTAGTAAAGAAATTCTTATCAAATGCTTAGAGAAGCTGAATAAAGAGGTAGTGGGTCAAGTTAAAAATAATAATAAAAAAAGGAATCATATGTAAGTAATCTTGAGCTGATACAGATCCTATGATTTATTCCAGCAACTCACATACTCAGATAACAGCATTCTATTTACCTGCATGGGTCTCACCCTAGAGTAAAAACAGCTTTATTTCCCAGAGAAAGGTAAAGGAGTGGTGAACAGAGAAACTACATATTCAGAAATCACCTGTAGATCACCCTGTAGAAGTAACCAGCACGGTATAATGGTCTGTGCTGGGCTGGGACTCTGCGAGACTAGGGTTAGAATTTCCCCTCAACTGTAGAAACCCACTGGTTGATCTTGGGCAAGTCACACTCTCTCAAGTCAAAGAGGTTGCCAGTGACAAACCACCTTTAAATAAATCTTGTCAAGAAAATCTTTGGATAGGGTTGTCCTAAGCCAGAGTTGACTTAAAGGCACATAATGACAACAACAGAAAGGCTAAGATATTGGGGAAAGGCAGCTGCCCCATCAAAGCATGTTCAAAAATGTTGTTTGTATGCTAGGCATGTTTAAAACTTTGTCCTTTGCACACATTAAGGAAAAATACATGTGATTCGGGGAGGATGAGCTACCGGTATCCCATTGGGCAGATTTTAGGAAAGGAGAAAATGCCCTTTGTAGATTAATGGGAAGAAAATTCTAACCCTTACAAGGCTGCTGCACGTGTAGGGATTTTGCCTGGCTGGCAAGGGATTTTTAAGAAGGAAAGAGGTATTCTCCATTTTGTAACATAGAAACCTTTTAAACACTCAGATTTTTGAAGTGAACTTTTAAAAGTTCTATGAGAATGCAGAAAGTAGACTATCTGAGATAAAGCACATTTGACACTGAACAGCTTCCTCCTACACAGCCTTCTCAGACCAAGTATATCATAATGACTTGTATACTATTTTTCAGGGACTGAGCCTACTCAGAATTGCACTTGTGTGTTCTAAGGACTATTTTAGCTGCTACATTTCTTCCCATACACCTAAAATAGGACAAATATATATGCAGCAAATGTGTACCATCCAGCTCCTTGGGAAACGACTACCAAATTCAGCTCACTTTCATTATTACATATGGTGGCAAAGCTTGGCCTGCTTCTGTATGACTTATAAAGTGACCATTAAATCAAAGCATGTAATCTGTAAGGTGGTAGTCCATTAAAAATATGCCCCTTACAATGCAGATTATTTTATTTTATGAAAATACAAACAAGAGCCTTTATAATATGTGAGGTATGAACCAGCTTCTGGGATTCAGAATTGAAAATCTAAACACATTGGTGACCTAACAGTGATCCACAACAGTAAAAATACAGCAAGTGTCATTTCTTTGACAGCATAAACAAGGTTTGTTTATTCTGGAGAATATCCGTGAATGTCAACTTCAGGAGCATGCCAGATGATGTAAATTAACACCATTTTCCTAATCAGCAGCTGCTGGTAGGTCCTGTTTTGTTTTGTTTTGGCTGACCAAACTGAAACCTTGGGTTGGAATAGCACAACATCTGGAATTCAATTTGTTTGTTTGTGTAATATGCAAACCATAGTTGGATAATCAATTGCAGGTACCAGCTTGTACCAGCTTTGGTATATGTATTCAGAATCCAAGCAGGAAGTTATTGGGGGGTGGATTGTAACAATTTTTGGCAATGAGTTTCTTTTTAAATAACAATCTAAACTCTGTACTAATTTATGGATCAGAATTTATTCTTCCTCCAGCTTTTGTATTTTCAGGGTGTCACAAGACAGTTTGTGCCTAAAAAGCATACCAAGATGTGTTTTTAAATGTATGCTTTGGGAAAGATAAGTTTAGAAATGTGTGAGAGAAAATATGTTTTTAATGAGCTATTTAAGTATATACTATAATGTTCAGTTTTGTGTAGATTTGTGTATGTTTAAATTAGGATTAATGTGAAGGTGGGATGCTTTTTGTTAACACCTGCAGAAATCACACATATTTATCCTCCCCTAGAGAGGAATGATGTCAAGCACAGTGCATGACAATAAGTCCCTTGAAGGTTGGGAATTGCAG
>CAOLHI010002949.1:0-213408 GCA_948474755.1 Ctenosaura bakeri
AACTAGTTCGGACTCCGTCGGCACATACTCAGTCTCTAGAATGTAGTCTCATATCTCCTGCCGGAGACAGAAGTCTTTATCAAAACAATCCTGCATGTGCTGATTACAAAAACATGGGTTGCCGGCGGTGCGGTTGATCCTTACAGTTGCATCACTGGGCAATACTGTTACATTTCACATGGGGTTCGTAAACAAAAGCACTCATTGTTGAGCTGCGCCATGACGGTATAATTAACCGGTATTAACACATAGTCAGAACTGTTACTGTGGCTAAAACTGTCCATATTGTGAAAGCACTGTGCCCAATGTTGGTGAAACAAGCAGCCAGATAAATCATATGAGTGCATACCATTGGACCAATGGTACATCTGTTGGGGTAGCAAGGTGGCATTGGCAGCTATGAGGGGGAGTCCCAAATGGGAAACTGGATGTACAATTACCGGGTCCAGAATCCTCTCATGGGCGACATCCACCATGAGAGTTAGGCTCTGCCAGGTGGTGTGCCGTATCTGCGCCAAAGCGGCAGGGTGTTCCAATGATTCTGGGTAGCGCTCTCTTAACAGGCTCAGGATCTCAGGGTGCATTAATCCCATAAGGCTGGCCTGGATCACCCGAGTGGCAAAGGTGATCACGTTGCTCTGCAGTTGCGTGCACTGCATGGCAACTGACAGATCGTGAATCATGCTCTTTAAGACACGACCAAAGTCGGATACTATATCTTGCTAGATGCCAACCCATTGTGGTAGCAATTGACTGATCGGATCCATGCCTCTCGCTAGGTTGGTTAAGCCAGCAGCGGAGGATATTCCAATATCTTTTGTCTTTGTGCCAATCACGCCTAACTTGTTTGCTAGGACCTCATTGTCTATAGCGTTTACAATTGCACCGCCAGTCCCAATTCCTCCTAATACGGTCCCGAGGACGTTTCGCTTAGGGCGAGTGTGTGGGTGGGAAAAGGACAGCCATCGCTTTTCCCAGTGCTCCCACTGCGTCCAAGCCACTTTTAGATACAGCTGGCAAGTCAGAAGTACCCTAGAGATATTAACCACAGTGAAATTCAATACCGTCGTTGTGACTAAGGGTTGGACATTCGAGTATGCCACCATTTCTATGTCCTTTCGGACCACTGAGCTACCCACATACATGGTAGGATGCCTTTCGGAAGGAGGAGGGGTGTGAACAGAGGTATCAGGGCACCACATCCTCCCACAGGAGAACCTACAGCCGGTCAGGGTTCGGGTTACGTTCTGGCATGAGAACAGGAAGGTTTTCCATTCCCGTGCTGAGAGGCAGTTTGCATAAGTGAAACTAATTATGAACAAAGAGGCATTGCGGCGTGTGCTCCGGACCATCCTGACGGTCATGGGAGCAGAGGTCATTGCCATTTCCGTATAGAGTTTGGCATCGTTACCCGCAACTGCCAATCTTAAGCCTGAGCTAAGCCTATTTCCAGGTCGTACCTGAATCTGGGTGAACAGCTCAAAGGGATACCGTTTTTGGAACCAGGGCAACAGTTGTGATTTGCCTAGCAGGGCTTCTGCCTCTGGGTATGGATTCCAATAGCAGGTAGCCTGCAAATTATATTACCAATCCGGGAAGAGGCGAGTGTAAATTCTGGTGAGGCTCCGAGGGTGCATATAGCCAACAGAAATAACGCGATAATCCAAGCAAACGGTCCTATTCCGTCTCCCTGTAGGGAACACAGAGATGGGGTTCCGTTACTACAACTTCTAACGACCTAAGGGGGCTATTTACAAGGGACAGGGGAGTGAGGGGAACTGGAGCAGCCGCCTCTTCAAGGGGGCTGCCATCCCATGAAGGGAAGCAAAGCCCATCCATCACTTGGCCGTTCCACCGAAAGGGCTTCCTCATCTGGAGGCTTCCCTTTCCAGTCTCTGCTCTGGGTCTCCGGAATTACTGGCAGGGGTGGCAGCCCCTGCTCCTGGTTTGGGACCCATACACTCAAACTGACATGGAGGCCAGTCTTGGACCCATATGCCTCCAGGAAAACTGCCTCACCAGGTATGATGGTGACCGAGAGGGAGCCGTGAACTAGGTTGGCCCACCTTACGATCACCAGAGTCACAATCAAGGTGGCAGAATGTCTGTATGGAAGGGTAGGCTGTAGCCACAGTCACCTCCATGTATGGGCGTACCTGTTGCTCAATTACTACTGGGGCAGCAGCAGGAGCTTTAATGGTGGCACAGCGGTGCACGGCCGAAATTTCCTCTGGTCCCTGGTCTAACTTCCATAGAAACCTGTTCACGTAGTCAACTGTGAGTCTGTTTCCCCGGAGGAAGCCGATGCCCAAAAGGCCATCGTCCTCGCCCCGGTTCTCACAAGCCCACAACTGAAAGCGGAACGTCTCTATGGACATCAGTATGTCCTTCCAAGCTTGGGCAAGGTGACCCCCCCGCCATATCCACAAAGCTGGACACGTTCGGGCATAGGTTCACCGTGCTTAACCAATTTAGGGTGCAGCACATTCAGTGCCGCACTGGAATCCACAAGAAGGGTGGCAGGAGTCTTTCCCCCTTCGGTCCCTATGCCTGCCTTCACCCAGAACCTTCCCCACTTCTCTGGCCGCAACTTGGCCACAACGTTGCGGGGAGGCTTCCTGGACCAAGGGCATCCCTAGTCCTGCAAGTCTAAAGGCGGGTAGTATCCAGCCGCAGGTGGGCCGTTCGTCACGGCCTGGACCGGCTGTTTACTTCCCGCAGAAAGCTGTTTATCCAGAGCTTCCAAAAGCTCTGACGTGGGCCATTTGTCGAACTGGCTCATGCCCAGTCCGAACCTACGTAGCATGCCCCAGATTCTAACTCTGTCCGAGGAGTACGTCTGGGTCGTGGGATTGTGCCCACCAGATGTCTCCCTGGGAGAGCCAGATTCAGAGGGCTGTTTGAGGGCAGTGGGCTGCTGTGGGGGACTCCCTGCCTTGCCTGGCTGGTTGCGGGAGTCTCTCCCTTGCCACTGCCTGCTGTCTTGTCTGAGAGTTGGGCGCGAATTCCAATTCCCACGTGGAACAGAGTTCGGTACTGTCTTCCTGTGATGGGAATGGGGCCCACACTTCGAGTAAGTCACCTCAGCTATGGGTTTCCAAATCCCGACATCTCTCTTCTGGGCCTTGATGGGGGGTCAGAGGGAGCCAGCCTCTCGTAGCAGGTCAGCGACCTGATGGAGGTTGTTCCCAAATTCCTTCCAAGATGTCGTGGCCAGGTCCACCAAACCTAAGGCCATCTTCGTTTCGTTGTTCAAGCTTCCGTATAACAGAGTCTTGAACTCCACAATGTCGAAGTTGTACCCACGGGTGGTCAGGGGAACCTTCTCAGCCAGAATGGCGAGTAGCTGCTTCCGCGCCACGTAAGCCTCAGGGTTCTCACGAGGACCCTGCTGCTCCATGATGTACAGCACACTTGCACTCTGTCCGGGCCAATGGATCTTCACTACCTCTCTCATCCAGTCATGGGCCTCGAGCCTGACCAGGCCTCGAGCCGCCATGGCTGACTCAAGAGTAGGGAGCTCAGATGGGGACATGCAAAGCCGGGCCAGTTGGGTCAGGTCCTGACCATTGGCTGTCGGGTGAGAATGTATCACCGTGTTCAACCACATGATCCCTGTGGACCGAGTTAGGGGACCCAACTGTCCACGATGGCCTTAGCCTCGGTTGCCCTCCGGAGGACCCTAGTCTCCGTGACCTGAGTCTCTCGGGTCTCTGCCTCAGAGGAACTGCCTTCACCTGCGAGGATGGTCCTGCGAGTCATTGACTTTGTCTCTACGGGGTGGACTGGGACCTTAGGGTCACTCCACTCTGGATTAAGAGAAGGGGAGGTGAGAGCATCCTCCAGCAATGGCTCCCCGGGAAAGTCTGGGGTGAATGTCAGGAACAGCTCCGGGCACACAGACGAAATCAGGGCCTTGCGCGTTTGGAGCTGACTCTCCAGTGCAGCAATCTGCTTATGGCAAGCTGAGTGACTAACAGCCTCCTGCTGTTCCTTAACTTGCCCAACCATGAACTTGGCTGCTGCTCAGGCATGATCCAGCTCAGCCTCTAAGGCATGGGCTTTCTCCTCCCAAGTTTTGGCCACCAACATGAGGTCGCTAAGCTTCTGTGCAGAGGCCTGCACGACAGACACAAAAGTTACCTTGTCTGCCCACAGCACCTCAATCTCAGCCTGAAGCCAGGCATTCTCCTTTGTCATCTCTGCTAGCCTCCCCCAGGTCTCTACAAGGGCACTGCTAGCATCTCTGGCCGCAAGCCAAAGTCCCCAAGCGGCCAACGCATCCCTCGATGGCCCGAATGGGTTCTTTGTCTTTCATGCCAGGGTGTAAGCTTCGCGGAGTGAGGTAAAGGGATCGGCCGTCTGGAAGACAGAGTCCTTCCAGGGGCATTTCCCCTAGCTTTCTAACTTCCCTCGGACCTCCTCGGACTTTCCACCCACCTTTCTAACTTCCCTCGGACCTCCTCCTCACACATGAGGTCCTTAACTGTGACGGGGCTCTCCTTGGCCATTTCTACAACACACAACTGCACTTTTCTAACACAACCATGGGACCAGGAACTGGAGGGACGGGTAGGATCACCTAGACCCCTGGGGGAACTTCGGGAGACGAACTGGAACTACTCTAGGAAATAGGGACGGGAACCTATCTCCAGCCTGCCCAAACAAAGTCACTCTTGTACACCCAAGCCCAGTTTTACACCTCAACAGCACTGGGGACAAGAGGACGAGGAAACGGTTGGTGGACGGGGAGGTCACCTAGACCCAGGGAACCCTCAGGAGTAATCCGCCTGCCTGAGGAGGGGTGAACGCTAAGCAACTTACTACGCTGCCCGGCCGAGCAGCGGGGAAAAGGGGCAAGGAACCAAAACCGAACTGTCCCTAACAGTTTTTCGGGTGAGGGGTACCTTCCTACACCTCGGGACAAACCTCTTAAAACCCTAAACCAGGTCGGGGTTCCACCCGCACCTATCGCTAGCGAATTCGGGACGCATCCGAGAATTGAGAAGCCAGGACGCACCCGCACCCGCGCCTTCTCTAACTTTAACAACCACAAACAAAAGGGCAGAGGAAGGAGTATGAGAGGGGTTTTTCTTTCCTTAAGTGCTTTTTGTGTGCCTTGCTGGTAGAGTGTTGTATGAGTGTGGACTGTTCCTAGCGTGCTAGGCCTTAACACTTAGAATCCCAGCCCACGACAGACCCAAGATGGGGAGGTGATTCCCAGGGCAAGACAAAGAGAGAGAGGGGAGCAGATTTCATGCACACACTTGCCTGCCTACCAGCGTTCTAAAACAGCTCGGCTGACCGTTCCCTAAAACAGCCCGATTTGAGGAGGTTCACGACTCCTTCTCAAATTAGGGGTACTGGGGTTGCCCACGTTGCTCCACCACTCTATTACCCTGTTCTCTGGGGGTCCTGGGAGAGACACCTAAATAACCAAACAACAACAACAACAACCTTGGGGGAAATTAGCTGGAGCACTCACTAAAGCTAGCGAGACGCAGGGTAACTTAGCAGGATCTTGCAACCCAGCATCTACGGGGTCAGGTCAGTCAAGCAGTCAGATGGTTTAAAGTAATAAAAATGATGTTTTATTAAATATAGACAAATATTAAAGACACCACAGTCACACAGCTAACTAAAGAATTGGAAACAGAGATTTTTGGAGGGAAATGGGTGATACAACACCTGTCTCGTAGTCCTGGAGAGCTTTGAAGACTGAGTTCGTTGAAATGGAATCTCTGTACGTGGGACTGAGGGGACGGCTCGCCAGACAAAGTGGCAGCAAGGCGGGATGGAAGTCCAGAGCGATCCGAGGATGGGTTTTATAGGGTGAATTGTGACTGCAGGCCATACCTTACTTGGTGAGAACAATGTGATTTAGGAGCAGGACAAAGCCTTGGAAAGGTCAGAGTTTAGCACGATTGGCTTAGAGCCGAATTAACAATAGTGTAGCCAGTATGCAAATATGGAGCGCTTAGTACAGCTTTGTCAGGCTACCTGCCCGGAGCAGGGGAGCCTTTGCTAGTATCGCGCATAAGTAAGATGGTGTCCGCCGGAGAGGTCCCTGAAGCGACGAACCAGCTCTGTCCGGCCTGCCTGGGTGGAGAATGGAATGTCCAGCAATTATCGGCCGCGCCTGTTTACGTGCTTGTCCGGAGGCCTTGCAAACACATGGAGCGGGGTGGCAGAGGAAAGCCGAATGGTTTGATATCAAAACGAAAGTGCTATCTCCAGGTAGGCCTGGACTGCAGTAACACTACTATCCCCGAGACTATCGTTTGAGCCACTCTGTCTCGACCATCTGCTTCCGAACTGGTAAATATCACCCTTTCCACCCAAAACCTCTTTCTATCCAAATTCTCTCACCTCTCCCTTCAACAGCCTTCTATGGTTTGTGAGACTGCTTGATTTCTTGTGTGTCTATTAATTTCCAATAAAATACTCTGTTCAGCTCTGAACTGGAGTTCTCTACAGTTAGTACCAGTGCACACAGGAGAAAAGATCCTGCCATTACCCTCCTCTTGCAGGCCTCTTCTGAGTTGTAATTCCTCCTATTTCTAAGGGGATACTGGCACTGTGAGAAGACCCCAAGGCTACCCACCTTTTAAGGTAACAATATTATCCCATTAAAATACCACTAAATTAAAACAGTATAAAAACATTTAAAAGTATGTCAATAAGACAAAAACACCACACCAATCCTATTAAAGACTCTCTTGCACAGTTAGTTAACTGCTAAAAGCAGATAGCAGGCGCCTAGCCTCCTTTGGAGTAGAATTCCACAGTCCACAAACAGCAGCTGGGAAAGCCCTCTTAGAATCCATACCAGATGAGCCCCTGCCAATGATGGGAACTGAAAAAAATCTTAATCTTAAAACTTAGGCAGGCTCATGCGGGGAAATATGGTCTTTCAGTAGTCTGGTGACTTATTCATGCCATGCAATCATATATAGGCCATGGAGACAGGTCTCTGCCTCCAAGATGTTCACCGTCTAAAATGGGAAGTAGGAAAACAAGAGAGGGAAGGTATGATGATTTCAATTTAACTCCCCATATTCCTTTCTAGAAATGTCTCTGAACAAAAAATACACCCAGACATACCCAGACAGCTGCCCAAAACATGCATCTCTATGTGTTTCAGAATCTATCCTGACTCTACTTCCCTGATTCAGTCTCATGTTATCTAGGTATCCACAGAAAACACCCGAGATCTTCTCAGGCTACTGACTGGAAGTTGCAATTTCCTACTCTGGTAACTGTCCTGCCCACAAAAGAATACTCTCCTTATGAAACAAAATTTCCTTTGCATTTGGGTCACTAGCAAAGAGTTAAGGAAGGACTAAAGCATGCTACAAAACCATATAGGCCTTTTCTTACATGCTGTTTTGGTGAGCTTTTCTTAGGACTTTGTTAAGTCAGAGATGGGCAACTCTGGCAGCTGTGGAGATCATACCTCAGCATTTGCCACAGGCTGCATCAGGCCATGAAATGCCCCAAAAAGTGTACAAAATATAACAAAACCTCGAAACGAGACATGGTTGATTATCCAGTTCTGGTTTTGATTTCAGGGTTTACAGTTATTTTCTTTGGGCATGGGAGTGGAAAAACTCAATAAAAATCTTATAATTTCAGTGTAGGCAGCACTGAGGGGTCTGTGCAAGGGCCTAGGGACTGCAAAAACAAGTGTGTGGCTTTCATGTTGCTAAGGTTTACTTAACTGATAATATGTTCATTTTATCTTAAAAGTAACAGAGTATTTCTGAACTTTTCTCCGCTTAGCTCTTTAATAAATTAATTGAACTGGAAGCTAGAATTGCTCATATTCTTTGATTAGTTTGAATGACAGACTAGTTCACATGCTGGACAGCCTTGCAAGCACACTGATCTGGATTCTAAAGAATTTAAAGGAAGTTCTAGAAAAGGGGTCTATGTCTTATGTCTACAGGCAGCAAGTGTCCAAAGAGACAGATTCTCCTAAGAGAAGCAGCCACAGGGTAGCCAATCCAGTCCAAGTCATGCACAGCTAATTCCAAAAGATGAAAGTAGTCACTGCGTCTCAGCCGGTCCAGAGGTCATAACACAAAGTCAGTAGTCCTGATATCGAATCCAAAAAGGGGATGGGACAAGGATCTCTTAAATGTAGCCAGTCCAGGGGTCAGGAATTTCAGGAAATACAAAAATAGCAAAAGCATGACTAGCTGAAGAGATTGAACAGTTGTGGACAAAGAGGACTCCCAGTAACTGCTGAGAAATTTATAAGCGGCTGCCTCTGGCTGCCAGGTGCTTGATGAGTCAGCTTTTTCTGTTTAACAGACAGTTCCTATGAAGCTTCTTCTTCTCTCTTCACTGGACCTCAATGGGTGGAGAGTTCTTCAGTGCCTGACAAGTCCCACTGAGGAAGGAGCCTCTCAACTGTTTTGGCTACCAGCTTGTCAGGGAGGAATAACTCCTTGAAATCCAGCTCCTCTGCATCATATTCCTCAGGTTCCAGAGCGTGAGTAATGACAGTCTATTGTTCTCTATGTATAGAAGCTATAAACCCAGATTGCCATATGTTCATGTATAAGTGATTAAAAATGAAATAAGAATGCTCAATAATATAGGGCTGATGGTGCCCTGCCTTGAAGGAATATACAAGAGGTCTGTGTTACAAGTGGCTCTACCCTGCAGTGCCAGATGCTCAGACATGCCAGTTTGTCATGGAAGGAAAGAGAGACAAGACAAGGAGGGAAGGACATGGAATGTTATGCACATTTGATTACATGTGGGAATAAGAATTAAGGGGATACAAGGCCTTACAATGCTGGTGACAGGGGAATAGTACCTTCCAGGAATATCATTGAATGCACAGTCACAGCCTAAATTTCTGCTTACCTAAAATAAAAGCAAATTACTGAAGAGCGGAAGAGCCTAACACACAATTGTGCTAACATTCTGCATGCTGGTAATCTAAATCAAGTGCCAAGAAAATTATTTTTGCAACCTCTATATTTGCATAACCTTTTTCTTGTACTTCTTCCGTAAGGGAAGAGAAATGACCCCTAGAAAGCAATGAATATCTACCCACAAGAGCTTGAAATCTTATTTAGTTCTAGAGTTCAACAGGCATTGTTCACCTGTTCTGGGTCAAATCATGGTGTTAGTATTGCCACTTGTTAAATTGATGTCTATAGCAGCACACTGGGATCTGAGTGGACACTTACCACTTGCATTGTTTCCTGAACTTCTGATTAGCTGAGGGCGGTGGAAAGAGTTTCTCCATCACATGGTCTAACAATCTAGATGTATTACATGTCAAATGCATAGCATGGTAAGTTAATAGTCTATAAATCATCACCTATATTCATCCACCTAAGTGTAAAATCTAGAAACGTGTCTGTTTTAAAAGATAAATGCAAAGATCCTCAAAAAGCATAAATGTGCACACTCTGCACTTTTCTACTGCTCCTGTGGAAATTGCAGCACACAAACAGCCCTGTCTCAAATTTCTTTCCAAGCTGCTGTAGTGCAAACCCAACACCTATGAATTGGCAGGCTGGGGTGCCATTTCTACAGGAAAGGTGTGAGCAGTGATTGCTGTTTTACATTCTCACTTCCAGGTTGTGCAGTTTGTTAGAAGGAGATTAGAAGGAGATGAAAGGGAATAAGGAGAGCACATGAGAGGCTGTCAAGCACAGGAAGACAAAAGTGGCTTTTAACAAGGCATTTTTCAATGGTGCTGTTTAATTAATACCTGCAAGTATAATCTTCCACCCTGAAGGTGAAGATTCTGTGTAAAAGTGACTGATAGGAAAATGCAGTTGTAGAGGAATAATTGATTGGGCTGAGTATTCTGTCTGACAGCTCCCTGATCCAAGACACTGTTGACTGACAAGTTCCCAAAGCTTGTTTTCAGCTAGTGCCTTTTGAACAGATCTAAAATTTCTCAGAAGAAATTTTAATGACAGCTTTTCTGATTTTTTTTCTCCTTTCCCTGAAGAAGATCATATTTTTTGTAGAATATTCCTTGAATATTTCCTGCCATTTTTTTTCACAAAAATATCTTGGGATGCAGTCATTGTGATGGATGCAGACTATCACCCTGCCCAGTCACAAAGTTAGAAGGATTAGAAATAAAAACAGATCTCTTGTCCTTTTATCACCATGAGAAGAATAGGCTGTTTATCTGGAACTCTGATTCTTCAAATGCTCATCTGTGCCCTCATACAAATGGATTTTCATGCCTACACAGAGATGTCCTTTGGAAAGTTTCACAGTTGAGTAACCTTGGCAGATCCCCCCCCCCATACACACACCACGCATGCTCTCGCTCGCCAGCCCACTCTGCCCTCGGTTTTGAGTGCAATGGAAGCACAAGAATATTTGGACCTGGAAAGGGATGGGCGTGTGATTTGAGGGCACAGATGATTACTCCAAATGCTATAGTTACAGGTAAGCAACTTGTTCTTCTTCAGTGTAGTCTTCATGCCTCATCCAAATTAGAAGCTTCCCTCTAAAGATGAATCAGGTCAAAAAATAAAGACCAAAACATGCATTATCTCTAGCCCTAGAGTCAAAATGGTAGTATCTGATGAACATTGAGAGGTAGGACCCCGTGTCAGTTCTGCATCGTTGAGGCAGAGAAGTGTGACTAAGGAAGGCTGCAAATGCCAAAACCAGTCTGGTAGAATGACCTCTGATGAAGGCTAGAAAGATTTCTTGGCTTCCTTGCACAACCCACTTGGAAGTTCTCTGAGGAAATGAATGGTGACCTCTTCTTGGATCGCCATAACAAATGTCCTGTCTAGTAGACTGCTGAAAAAAGCAGTTCACTATATGTAGAAAGCAAGAGCTTGTTGAATGTCTAAAGTGTGACCAAGATTTGTCCATGTGTGAGGAAAGGTCAGGAAAGAACCTCCAGTAAAAGCATATCTTGATTTATAGCTTGATTTATATGAAATTGGGATGTTACCTTGAGTAGAAAAGTGATACTGGGATGGGGAACTCACCTGTCCCTATGAAAGCAAAGGAAAGGCTCATTAGATCTCAGCACAGCAAGTTCACCAGTCCTATGGGCTGACATGATAGCCACCAGGAATGAATTGCAGAAGATGACATGGAGCTTCAAGAATTGGTGTCAGTCATGGTGAACAGAGCATGTTATCTTCCAAGCCATCAGTTTGAGTGTCTTGATGTCTGGATGAAGAACTCTGCATTGGGAGTGTGATGGAAGATCTGGATGAAGTGGAAGGCATAGGTACAAGTTTCTCAACAACCGAAGAAGAGTGGTGAACCAAGGTTGGCAGGGCCAGAACAATACCACCAAATTGCTGTGGACCTTTTTCTTTCCAGCTTCATTGCCACTATGTGAAACAGAGGAGAAAGGAAAAACAGGTAGAAGTAATTGCTCATCCACCTCCTAGTGAAGTCATCTTTGAGACAGAGCTTGTCTGCATCTGCTTGGGAGCAATACGCAGGATGCTTCTTGATCACACAGGTGGCAAAGAGGTCTATTGTTTGTGTCCTCCCTCACCTGACCATGATGAAATAGAAAGCTTGATCAGAGAGTGCCCACTTGTGATGAAGTTGTGCCGAACAAACAAGCATTAGCAATGGTATTTTCTATTCCAGCAAAGTGAATGACAGGAGTATAGATGACTCTGGCAGGACACCAATTTCCACAGGTGAAGTCAAGGAGAAATGCAGAATGAATACCGTCTTGATTGCTTATGTAAAATATAGTCCTAGAGTCAGAGACAACCTGCACAACCCTGTTGGAGAGTCAGAGATAAAAAGCTCAGAAAGCTTTGAAGACAGCAAGGAATTCTAAAGCACTGGTATAGAGATTCACTTCCTTGGGTGACCAATAGGCTTATACTGTTAAGTCTCTTTAAGGGGTTCCTCATGCCAGAAAGAGACACACTGGAGGTTAGGATGGCAAAGAGGAGCCAAAATGTCATTCTTGAAAGAAGTTTGATGAGATGGGTCCACCACCTGAGGGATCTATGAACATAGCAGGGCAGTTTGAACCTCCAATTCTAAAAATCGCAATGTGGGTTGAAACGATCAAGAAATCATGACTGCAGTGGCTGGAATGTCAACCTGGCAAGGTATGTCAAGGCAGTTCTAGTAACCATCAACCATAATGCTGAATCACTAAAACAGATGGATGGTAAGCTGAAAGGACTCAGTATACTTGTCATCTTAGAGTAAGAGTTTTGTCTAGAGGCAAGTAAGCCTTTTCACAAATAGAGTTTGGAATGGCCCTATGTTTGTTTCATGGGCTCTAGAACTGATTTCTTTGTATTGACCTGAAGACCACAATCATGTAGAAGAGACAAGAGCATAATGTATGTCTTGGTACAACTTTCTCCAGGAAAGGGCCACCAACATCCAGTTACCCAAATGAGGAAAAACTTGAACCCCCTGTGTTCTGAGAAAGGAGGTCACTATGTCCATGCATTTGGTAAAGAACCTTGGAGCTATGGAGAGACGAAAGGAAGCATATTGTACTGATAAAGGCTGGTGTTGATGGAAAAATCTGAGAAATTTTGGCCTTATTCCCACGTGGAAGTAGGCATCTTTAAGTTCTATTGAAGCAAACCATCTCCATGGTGAAGAAAGGGCAAGATGGATTAAAGAGTCACCATTTTGAACTTTCAGAAATGGATATATCAATTGATACTTCAGAAATCCAGGGTGGGATATAGGCCGCTGTCTCTTTTTGGCACCCTAACGTAATGGGGAAAATGTGCTTGCAGTATGTTGGTAGATGTTCTATTGCTTCTTTTGCCAGGAGGGGAATAGCCTCTTCTCTCAGAACCTGGGAGGGGGAGGAAGAATGAAAAATGCTGATGGAAATGTGAGAAACAAATTCTGTGCCACAACCCAAGGAAACAACTGTCAACACCCAAGAGTTGTTGGTAAAGGACCTTGAACTGTAAAGGATGTTGAATGGAAAAAAGAGGCTGTGATTAATTTCTAGAAACTGAATCAAAAACAAGACTTGTTCAAAGAAGAAGACCACTTAGATGAAGTAGAGTGATGGAAATGAGAAGAGTGGTACTGGGGAGAAGTAGGAAGTAAAACCAAAACCGTGGCTGTGACATGAGGCAGTGGAGAAGGAGGAAGAACATGCTGCAGTGATTGTGAAGGTCAATGACAGTAATGAGGAGACTACAATACTGTCTGTAATCATGGTGAGTGGCAAGATAGTGGTTCAGGATGATGGTATCAATTTTTATATGAAGGTGAGCAATATCCATAAGACATCAGAGGGTCATGTCCACAGTAACCCCTACACTATCAGTCATGATACAATACGGTGGTTCTTCACAATATAAATACTCCCTACAGGAGAAATGATAACTAGCATAAGAGCTCTCATGGTGGAAAGGACAGCAGTCACAGAAAGATGACAGATGATGCTATTGAGGAATCTTTGGCCAAACTTCCAGAACAGATGCGGGGGGGAGGACAACTGGAGGAGAGCTAATGGGAAAGTTAGGCAATACTTCTTGAATATCTTGCAAGGATAAAGCTGGAAGTTTTGTAGTAGTGGGCTCTGACAATTCAGCAGCCCAAGGGCCTCAGAGAATTCTGTGCCTGGGACTGCCAGATTATTGGTTCTTGGTTTGATTGGAGAGTACTGCAGAAGAGTTTTTTTCCTGAGGAGCCAGAGTACCAGAAGCAGGTAAAATCTTAGACTTCAACTTTGGTTTGTCCTTTGATTTAACATTCTCTTCCTTGTGAAGGAGATGAAGTTTGACATTTAGAGCTAGAGTGAGAATGCTGAACATGTGTCACTTTCAACTCTGGAACAGTCACAAAAAGGGAAGCAATCCCTTGGGTAGCCACAGAGGTTGCAGTGGATGGTACTGTAAGGCAGCTAAACACTACGGTTGGTATTGTGGAATCAGACAATACCATAAAACAAGGGATGGAACCACTGCAGAAGGCAGTACCACAGCCCAAGTTGTAGGCAGCCAAGACTGAGGTGAAGACACCTTCTTCAGCTTCGTTTTCCACTTCAGGTAGTTGGAAATAGACTTCATTACCATAATAGAGGCACAATATACAGGTTTATTTGTCACTGCATGTCTTCTAATCCTCAGGGATTTTTCCCAACAGTGCAATTTAAGCCTTGAGACCTGATTATGGAGACTTTGGGTGTTGAAGCCTCTACAGATAGAACATTAGTTAGGAATATGGCCCTCTCCAAGACAAAAAAGACACTTGTCATGGCCATCTCATAATATGACTTTACACCCACAAGACAAACAGAACTTGAAAGGCAGTATAGAGGCCATAAAAAGGGAGAGGACAGAATACGCCAAACTCCTGAGGGGAAAAAAAAATTTTCCTAGATAGTGTGGAAAAAAAAGAAAAGACAAAAAGTGAAACAGAAGAAATAGGAAGGAAGAGGAAGAAACAAACAGGACTAAAAAATAAAAGAGAAGCAAGGAGAGAATTACTCAGCAGGAACCATCAAATCAGTTGCTCTTACAGCAGATAAAGAGAAACTGAGAGGAGAGTAGCATAGTGGGCTGGTGCATATGTGGCATAGAGGGGTGGGGGAGGTTTCCATCAAGGCCACTCATCTCTGGAACTGTCTGAATGAGGTCTCTGTGCAGGTGCAAAAATCTATTTGTGTGAGGCAGAGGGACCACAATGAATTTAAGAAAATGCTTACAGAATATTAGTGACTTGTAAAATGCTTTGTCAGAGACAAAAGATACAGAAGATAGTGAAGAAATTAAATGGAAGAGGAACAATGCAAAAACAAAACAAGGGAGTCAAAACAAGGGGAAAAAAAGATTTAAAAAAAGGAACTGGAAATGAACTAATAAGAAAGCTGTACGCAACAAAGTCAGGATGAAGCAGAGCTCACAGGTAAAAACCAAATAGAGATTTTTTTTAATCCCCTGCTGCCTCCTTTTGCTATTGCCACCTCTAGACCACACTGCTAAAATTTCATACTGTGACAAAACCAGGGTCTTTTCATGCAGAAGAGAAGGAGACACCTTTAGGGTCCTGCTGTGTGGAAGTGTACTCTGACATCCTCTTCCAACATATAGAGCCAATAGAGTTGCCACAAGATTTCAACAATGCAATGGTAGTTGTCCTAATGGTGGCAATTCCAACAGTGCTGGTAGCAGTACAAACCCCGCTGAGCTGAGATGGTCCTGTTCGGTTGCACAATCACAAGAAATTATTCATCCTTGCAAACAAGTCTAATCTCCTTTTAGGATCATGTACTTCCCCTCTCCACTGGTGTGGCTGCAAGGAGGCATTTGGAAGCTTTCACTTCTGTTTTGGATTAACAGTGACTGAATAAACAGCAGTCACTTTTAACTTAAATGGTTTGTGGAAATCTACAGTTAGCCTATTTTACCTGTGGTTTGTTGAGACCTACAGTTAATCTGTGGTTTCAACAAACCATGATTGTTGAAGCAAGCCAACTTCAAATCATAGTTTATGATCATAGTTTATGATACTGACTAGTTTCAACTAACCATAATCATCTAACCATAATCATTTAGCCACAGCACAAAGTCTGGACAACACACAAAACCACAATTAATCTAAAGTAGCAACAAAACCTTCCAGCATTCTCTTAGCTAATGCACAAGAGAATAGGGAGCAAGAGAACTTAAAGTGACTGCGTCTAATTCTCATAATGTTAAACCATGATTCAGCACTATGATCAACAGTTTCCATAATAAAATAATATTACATATAAAAAGAAAATGCTATCACAACTAGAGTGGAACTCAACTACAAAAACAGTAACCAGAAATACATTTTCACACTCTTCTTAAATAATGCAGCAATAGGAATCTGTGATATGACCTATGGCATATGTGCCATAATTTGGATCATACATCCACAAGCTCCTTGATTTCCTGGGCTGACCCCATGCATATTGACTGAACATATATGCTCAGTATATATTCCCCTTACTTGTTAAGAGGCAGGCAATGAGGCAGATAATGTAGAAGGAATGCTCTGTCTTACTGCCGAATGTGGTCCTGATTTGGCTCTCCTATGCTGGCATAAAACCTTGTGAGTTGACCCCCCCGACCCAAAAAAACCCTCAGTGGCCACCAGCTACTCATCAGTGGCTAAACCATTGTCATGTATGTGCTTTGACACATAAACCATACCTCAGAAAATTTTTAGTTGGTTTTTAATAGTAAGCCCTAAAAGAAAGCACTTATCAGAAAGAGATGCTTGTTCTTGATATATGCTAGAAATAATTCTCCCTGAAAGAAGAGTCTGTATGACTTGACACATGCTGGATTTACATAATAAACATTTCAGGAGCACTGATTTGGATTCTTGTCTTCCCTTGCTTGAAGGACAGCTTGCAGAAGCCCTCTTGCTTATTTGTTCTACAGATAAGCAATAAAATTGATGGACTGAAACTGCCATCAAGGGGCATTCTTCCCACACAGTAAAGATCTCATAAAATTTTCCATCCTTTCTCTTTGAGGATGAGGGTGCAACTAGACATGACAACAGGTTTTCCAGTAACACATGGGTGGGATGGGGCAAAATTTCAAAATGTAATATGGGGTAAGAGGAGGGAGCTGAACCTTCCTTCCCCTGAAGCTTCTTAGTTTTAACCATGTTTCTCCTACCTGGGCTGTACCAGTAGAGAAATGACTTTAAAAAAAGAGTTTGGGGGAATGCATGGGTAGGATGAGGGGTTAGAGCTGCCTTTTAAATCACTCCACCACACAACAATCTTTTACTATTTTTGAGTGACCTGGTTGCAGACCCAAATTTTCTTAGGAGCTTCCACAGTCTCATCCAGTTTGACACTTAAGTTAGACATTACAAAAGGGCTTTGATATCTGCTTGAAAACCAAAGTTTGTTTTACAGGTGATTGTTTTGTTGCCACAAAAGATATGCCTAGTATATCGGGAAGACAGTACCAAAGAGGAAAATATTAGTTCTGTCCTCTCCCTGTGCACCACTGCTATTGTCTCATCATTACCAATGCCTGGCAGCTAAATGAACAGAAAGGGGGAAACATATTTCAATCCAAATAGAAGAAAAAAAATGGAAGCTTTTAAAAGTTCCCTAAGCTCAACCAGTTTCTGGAGTTCATATATGGATTTGGTTCTAGGAAATGTGCACTTGCACCACTAATGTGGACTTCAGAAATACCTGTGCAAACCATACTGCTCCTATTGAGATATCCACATCTGTTTCCAAAGGCATGTTACACAGACAGATCCCTACACTGAATGGCACCAACTAATTGTATTTCCAAGGAGCTAGCAAGCTCCTATGGAATAAGTCAGCAGGCCCATTTTGAGAAAGAGATAAAGAACACTGAATGTAGCATCTGATTTTAACACAAACCAGAACCATTATTCTCATTTACTGCCTGCCACAGTCACATATCAGCTTGGAGATGTCTTGGATAGATACAATGCCACAGACAGAACATTCAGATTTCCTCATGGTGCTTCAGAATGCAGTGTATGCCAGTGGACTCGGATGCATATGTTCACCCATGGATGTTTAAAATTTCACACATTTAGAAATGAATCAGCCGAACGGTTCACCAAGTATGGAAAATTCAAACAGACAAACATGCAGGTACACACTGAGCCTACGAGACCCCCAATACTCATCCTATATCAAGGGATAGAAGGATGTTTCGCAGTTCTGCATGACATTTCTCATGACCCTCTTAACAGACTGAACTCAGTCGATGTAAAGCATGAAAAGAGACAGATCCTCACTCTGTACCACAGCAGAGTCTTGAACATCAATCATGATGGTGGTGCTCTCTGTGGATTTCTCTACATTGGTTGTGATGGAGGAGAGATCCGGTTCACTTTTGCTGATAGTCTTGCCTGTCTCCATTGGCAGGTCACCCAAGAGCGCTTGCTCACTTGTGTCTAGGCTGCTACCATCTTGCTCCACTGGACTGACATCCTTGCTTTTGCCCAAATCAAGATGGCCTTCAGAGGGCCTTGTTTCTTGGGTTGCCACATGAAACCCAGCATCATTCGCTGGGGTTTCATTGGTTCTGTGTGGAGAATGGAGAAACAGAAGGTTATAGAGGGATCAAATTACACAGAGACCAGGAATGTGTGTTTGCCAGTAGAAGCGAAGACTGAGAATAAAAAGATTTCAAGGAAAGTCATGAGTTGGCCTTAAAACAGTGCAAGGGAGTAGAGAGAATCTCTAGGCACTTCTGTATGCAGATCACATAGTTTGATCCCACATTTCATTAAAGCCAATGTGATTAAAACCTCTGGATTTTAAGAATTATAACAATCATTAGAAGCTGATACAGAAAGATCACCCCAACTATCCACTCTTTTGCAACTGCTTAAGCACTCTGATATTGAAATATGCTCCATTAGACAAGTACAACAAATCTGAGTTAGACCTATCTGAGAACTCTACTTGTTATATTTATATCAAACAAAAGAAGGCATCAGAAACAAATTTTCAAGGAGACCCTGCCTGGTTCTGTGTCACAGACAATGCCAATAGATCTCCATGATTCTACAAATCGCAGAGGCCTTCACCAGGTATGACTGACGAATTGTAGCCAGCAGTTGGTTACCTCACCAGGAGCTAGATTTAATCCTACAGGAACTGAAAGGACAGGTTGGGGAATAGCTTGGCCCCATATTTTATTTATTTATTTTTTATTTGTATCCCGCCTCTCCATTTGGATCGAGGCGGCGAACAACTTACAAATAGCATGTATTTCGAAACATTTCTATACATGCCCCCAACAAGCTGGGTACTCATTTTACCGACCTGCAAAAGGATGGAAGGCTGAGTTAACCTTGGAGCCAGGAAGGATCGAACTCACAACCTTGTGGCTTGCAGTACTGGCATTTAACCACTGCGCCACCACGGCTCCTTTCATTTTAAGCATGCATACAAAATTCCCAAGTCATCAGTATGGTGAATAGAAATTTATGAGAACGTTAGTCCAAAAAGTAACTTTTCCAAAGTCAACCATATCTATATTCATACCAAGACCTGGATCTGGGTATATACTTTTGAAGGTGATAGGTTAGAAATGAGCTGTACCAACCATTAACAGCAGTACAGAACTTTTCACATTTCTCCTTGACTCTTAGTGTCTTAAACAGAGGTCTGTCATCTCCATTTTCCTCCTCTTTTCCAAATTTTCATAATTTACTGGGTAGAGGGGCAGCAGTTAAGAAAAAAAAAATAACACTACTGCTAAACTCTTGTTCCATACGAAAACTGAGGGGAGCAGAGTACCCCTTCCCTCTATCTTCATTGAGCAAAAGAAATAAAATACCACTATAAATAAAAGTTAAGATGAAAAGTATTTCTTCTAATCAGGTCCTTACTTAGCATAGATAGAGAATGCATTGCTGACTTTTTAAAAAAATTCCTAACTCATTTAGCAAGTAATGAAAACACTGTAATTCTATTCTCTTGCTCAGAAGTCTTTAAAGAAGAGAATGAGATCCTGTCAATGTTGAAAACAGTTTTCTGGGCTCTAGAGAATTTGAGGGAGAAGCTCAATTTTTTTCAAGATTTCTCCCAAAAAGTTCAGTAAGATTGAATCCATTCCAAACTGAGATGGGCAGATTTCACTCATTTAAATCATAATCAACCTATGCCTTAACCATAAATATCAAAAAATACTGAGACCCATGCACTGTTGGGATTCTGTCATTTTAGATTGCTCAGGAACTGGATACACTCAACAATTATAGGCAAATGGGATATAGAAACTGCTGGCCACTGCAAGGACCTAGTTGCTCCTTCTGGCCATGTTCTGTTCCTGTAGCACATGTTGAAATCCATGTCCCCAAGAAACATCACAGGATTTGACATGGATTTCAAAATGAAATTGGTTGCCTTTTTAAAATAAGTGTTCTTTTGATCTCCTGCACCAAATGTGGTAGGTTTCAATCTGGAGCCAGGAATGGAATGCTGTGTGTGATTTTCACATTGTGTTATGTCTACTGAGTTGACCTGAACTATGCAAAAGGCTGAGGGAAGGTTTATGAAGCAGCCTATGCAAGCAATTGTTCAACAATCCACACAACATGAATAGCACAATCAGAACCTGCATATGAGAAACCATTAGTGGAGCTAAAGATGACTCCATTAAAATTAGCTGCCACAACCACTAGGCCATGCTTCCAATTCTAGGACCAGCCTCTGGATTTAAGCCTGACCAGACTCTAGAACTGTAAGTCTTACAGGAAAGGAGCTTCCCAGATGCTCCTGTGTGGGGAGGAACCCCAAATCTAAACCCTGCTAAAACTGGTTCAGCAAGATTAGAATCCAGAGAAGCTTGCCAGGACAGTCCTCTGAAAGCTTTAATTCTTTTCTTGTCTTTTCAGACCTGATGAGATTATTGTATTGTAGAATTGTACTCCTAACTGCATTCTTATTGCACTTCCTCCAGTGAAAGTGTACTTGTGGCTTTTATGGTGCTTCACTCACAGCTTGTGCACTTTTGATTCCATGCTTAATTGAATCTGAAATAACTGTAATTTAATGTCTATTTTAAGATACTTTGTCTTTATGATGTTATATCGTAAATTGCCCAGAGGGCCAAGATGGGCAGAATCTTCTCTCTCTCTCTTTTTTTAATTAAATAAAATTACATCCTACATGTACAAGAAAACAGACCTCTGCCTTTTACTAGCCTTTAATTAAATATGGGGGAGGGAATAGCCCCAAGTTTCCCCAAATAAAATAGTAAGAACATTCCAACATTCTAGCTACAGGTTCAACATACTACAGACCCCATCCAAACCTCTTGAGCTGTAGCAGATTCCTCCACAAAACCTGCACATAGTAATGGGCCTGCAGTGGTCATAGGAAACATGCAGATCATCCTTAGAGGGAGGGTTGCATCTTCGATGCCCACATAATTTTGCTTAGAAGCTTCCTTTTGCTGCTCTGCTACCAGTTTCAAGGAAAGAAATTACAGAGATTTGTACATTATGCTTTTCATCCATTCTTCGTGGAGTATTGAAGAATTAGTGTAGCATGAAGCATGTACAGAGCCAGGAGTGTATATTTGAGAGTGCACAGATTTCAAGGTCAATGGAAAAATATGAGTACAGCTTGTCTAGAAAACATCTGTAAAAAACAGTAAAAGATCCCTGCAGAACACAACTGTGTTCTCTGTAACACACAAAGAAACAAGGAGAGTGTTTGAAAGAGAAAGGATTCTTGCAGAAAGAAAGAGAGAGAGGTTTGCATTAATACTACTTGCACCAGATTTTAAAAAATACCCTGTGTTTGCCTGGCTCCTTACTTCCCATATTTCTGACTATCCTAATACGCTGTCTTTGGCAGCAGTTGAAAGCTACCTCATACCTGAACAGCAGCTTGCATGCACTATGGTCTGGCTCATCATCCAACGAGCACAGATTTCAATGATGAGCCAGTATGAATCATTGCTGTCAGACACCATGTTGCATTGTTATGTTTTTGGTTACTCCTATGTTCATTGCTATGGGGTCATTTGGACCAGGGCACTTTATATCCTCAATCTTCTCTTCCCTCTGATATGCGACACATGCTACCAATTTCTTATTTTCAAATTCATATTGAAAACCTATAATTTTTTAAGTCTTTTATTTTCATGCATTATTTATCTTTCATTATTCTTATATAACACTTTGAAATCTTCAGATCTAAGCATCTTATAAATCTTTCTCTATGAGTAATAAATACTTATGCCTGTTATTTGTACATCCAATTGAGTTCCCAGGAGCTCCCAAAATGTGTGCATAGTTGTTTAAAGCAATAAGCCCACCAAGCTGAAAAAAACGAACTGTCTGCGAGGATTTGGCTGTCACCTATCAACAGAGCTTGGGAAAGGTCACTTTTTGGGCTATAACTCATAGAACCCCAGAGCCAGCATATAGTCCCTGAAACATAACTTTTTCAGGATCTGTCCATCACATGGTAGATAATAGTATTCAAAAAGACAGAGCCATGTTAACCTGTAGTCTATTGCATCTGTAGAAGCAGGGTTAGAGTTCAGGAACACTTGTGCTAGAATTTTCTTTTTCTCAGCCTCAAAGGTACTATAGGTTTTCTGTATATCTTTCTATCACATGGAAGATAGTACATAAGGAGAATGCGTGAACATGTACCCTATTTCTCCTTCATAGGGAAAAAAATCAGAGAGACAACAGAGGGAGATGTTGTTATCACTTACATTTTCAGTTCCTCACCAGTCCTCTGCTCCTTTTCGATCAAGGCCTCCTTTTCCTCTTCATTTTTCTTCTGCTCCACATTTTGCTCTCCCTCCACTGGCACAGCCCCTTCTGGACCTGTCTCCTGGATGGCTGCCCTGTGCTCCTTGGCCTCTGTTCTCACCCTGCGGTGTCGACTGCGCCTCTGACTTTGTCGAAGGCGGGCCCGCTCCTCAAAGCTCACGCTTCCTCCACCTTCCGGCTCAGTCAGATCACAGTTCCCATGGAATGATTTGTGATGCCACTCTTCCCATTCCCTCTTGGCTCGAGGAGATGGGCTCTTCTGGTCTTCTCGAATGCTTGGGCAGGGATTGGAGCCTGGGATCTGCTGCTCCTGGCCTTCTCCACTTGGCCTCTCTGATCTGCTCCCTTGCCCCTCTTCATTCTTTTCAAGGCCAGCGTTCTCCAATAGCTTCCTCCTCCGAAAAATACTGGCATGAGGATTGAGCAAAGGAGGGTCCTCACTGTTGATGCCCTCCTGGCTGGACATCTGCATGTGTCGGCGGAGCTGGCTAGTCCTCTGTTCCCACACAGACATATGATGCCGCCTTCTCCTCTCCCTCCTGGGAAAGGAAAACAAAGGGTTTCAGTCCATCTGTGCCCTGTCAGAAACACAAGAACACACATACCAGTACATACAGCATGCAACTGGGATCATCCAAAAACCACATACTGGGGCTTGGTTCTCTGCTCCCCTGCATTTTGTGAATAGACTCGGTACAAGCAAAGGAGGTTCCTGGCCCTTCAAAATCTTTGCAGGATCACGAGAGAATCAGGCCCACTAGTCAAAGGAGTTTCTTGGCCCTTCAAAATGTTACTATCTGCAGGATCATGAGAGAATCAGGCCCACTTGTATGAGATCAACAGAGAACAAAAAAACACCCCCACCCCACATTTCACATGGCAACAAGCCCCAAGCAACAGGAGGATGAACACAAAGGAAGAGACACATGTACCAAAATACAAAGTCTTTACATGACTGATCTGCTTCCCCAACCCTCCCAGCCTAGTGTATTGTTTATGCACGTGGTATCTATCTGCATGTATTTTATTGATAGTGCACGTAAGCAAGTGATATTCACAACCAAGCACGGACATGGCAAAGATTGCCTCTTGTGCTGCATGCAAACACAAGGGTCGGTCAGGACTGGCCCATCTAATAGGCAAATGGGACTGCTCCACAGAGGGTGGTTATCAGCTAGCAGGCTAAGGGTGGCAGTGTGGGGAAGGGCCTAAGGAGATACATGCATGTGGTCCAGGCAAGAGCAGCAAAAGGGGAGGCATGCAGCACCAAGCCCTGTTCAGCTCAGTCCCACAGCTGCAAAGCAAATGCATCTGGACTGATTTAGATGCCCCAGAATTCTCATTTTGAGAGTTGGACAGACAGTTGGCCCCTCTCTTCCTCTGTTTCCACTAACTACAAAGCACAATCCAAAACAGATTTATTTGAAAATAAGTCTCCATAGCACAAATAGGGACTTATTCATAAGTAAACATGTACAGGATGGAGCTACCAGGTAATTTGTTATCCTCAGCTCCTCACTTAAATTTCCAGGTCAGGCATTTATCTCACTGAAGGCACACTCTCTCCAGCTGGTGGTCTCCAAAGTCAGAACCTGTATTCCTTTGGGAGTTAGAGCTCATCTGGTCTCCCAGTCTTTCTCATGACAGTCTTTGGGACTTAAAAGCCTGATAAAAATGAGACATCTTCTGTCATGGGAATACCTTCCTATAGAATTGACTACTGGGGGCAGAATTAGTTTATAAAGTATTATAACATTGCACAGACGAACACTGTGAACAGGTAGACGTATCAGCACAGGCATACATAGACATACAAACATACTCTCTGCTTGATAACACTTCAGTAAACACACAGAGTACATTAATTTCCATTAATTTCCACACAGAATGGGAATAGAAATGTACACACACACATACAGGATCATCACAGAACAGCTTCAGTTGGTTCACAGGTGTATCTCATAGCAGCAGATAGCTACACACAATGCAAATACACACACACATGTACACACGTGTGAATACATAAACACACAATATACGCAGATTATAGGCCCACTCTAACTCACATTTGTTCAGACCGCACACCCCAATGAACAGAAACACATCCATACATACACACAACGTCAACATGGAGTACTGCCTACACACTCAAACCCCACAAATGCACACAACCTCTCACAACAAGCAATCACATGCACACATACAGATTGCTGGTGCGTGGTTCCCACATCGACATGTGGTGTCTCCTCCTTCTGTCTCTTCTGGGGAAGAAAAATGAATGGGTTCAGTCCATGGCAGTATCACTGGGTCTCAGGACTCCCAATGAAGAGAACCCCACATGGAAGCAAATAGAAAACCACAGGCCCTGTAGTACTTCTGCTACGAAGCAGTTGATAATCCATTTCTTTCACAGAAGCAGTGAATCTGAAATATGACCCCAAGAGAATAGGGAATATGCATTTATGCACAATGAGAGATAGTGTGGGTCATGGTTTGACTGTTGGACTAAGACTCTGGGAGATGAGGCTTCAAACCTCTGTTCAGTCACAGAAACTTCCTTGGTGTCCCTAGCCAAGTGATATATTCTCTGTCTCAGAGGAAGGCAATGGCAAGCTCCTTCTTCACAAATCTTTACTGAGGAAGCCCTGTGATAGGATCACAATAAGTCAGAGGCAACTTGAAGGCCCATAACAACAACAATGCACAGTGCACTGATGTCACTCTACACAACACTGAGCATGTTAATACTTGGGATCAAGTGTTGCGAATTTATGCATATGCTTGATGCAAAGAGAATTGTATAGGCAGAGGGCCTAAGCTCATGTATGGGTATAAATAAGTAAAGTTCCTTTCTTGGGCCATTTCCACACTAGATCGTTATAGTGCTATTATTCCACTTTCAATATCCTATGGAATCCTGGGGTTTGCAGTTTAGGGAGGGGCCTCAAAGCCCCCTCAAAGGCCCCTCCCTAAACTGCAAACCTCAGGATTCCATAGGATATTGAAAGTGGAATAATAGCACTATAACAGTCTAGTGAGGAAATGGCCCTGGACATAACTCCCAGAATCCCTCAGACTGCTGGATAGAAGATTCTCATGTATCTTGAAAAGAAGCAACAAAAGAACTCATGGTCTACCAAAGCACTTATTCAATGGATTATTCTTAACAGAGTTTGTTTCTGGGCTCAGAAAAGCTGCTTTTTTTCTGAGGTCAGAAAAGGTTACTTTTTTTAAAAAAAAGTTTACTTTTACTTTTTTCCGGAATACTCCCAGCAGCACAGCCAAGATTCTGAGTAACTATTCCAAGGAATAGACACTGGGCTCTCCAGTGTCAAAAAAAGTATGTAGGTCTTAGATATCTAGTTTATACTGTAAATTCATATTGGGCAACAATAAAGATCAACAGTTCTGACTAGTTCTCCTGGTAGATAGATCATGCATCCTGGAATAGAGATGTAAATCCCGGACTTGCATGCCAGGATAAATAATTATGGCAGTTTTCTCTCAACTATAGGAGAAAATACATATTCTTCTGTAGCATTTTCCCTATTTACAGATATTCTGAAGTGTTATGGAGGAATTATTCTGCAGAAAAGAAATCATGTGGTATTTTTTGCAACCTGTACCTCCCCAGTTTTCTATGCAGAAAGCAGGTTTTCTGTGTACTGTTACCCTGTTTTCTGGGGGTCCCGGGAGGGACACCTAAATGCGCTCTCAATTATGTAAGTTGGGGAAATTAGCCAAGAGCACAAGCTAGCAATGTGAGAGGCAGAGCAAGGGAGCAGAATCTTTTACCCAATGTCTACGGGGTCAGGCCAAGTCAAGGAGCAAACAGGATTGAAATAATAATTGTGATCTTTATTAAAATACAGTCAAACAGTGTATGCAGCACACTCACGCAGATAACTATAGAAATAAAGGTTGGAGTGGGATAGAGGGATTTTTAAGAGGAGTTGTTGGTGTGGGTAATACTACACCTGTCCTGAAGCCCGGGAAGTCTGCAGCAGAAGTTTGGAGGTATGGAGTCTCAGTATGTGGGACTGAGGGGAAGGGTTGCCAAGCAAAGCAGCAGCAAGGTGGGATGGAAGTTGGGAGTGATCCAAGGAAGCTCTCAAAGTCAGGGGTTTTTATAGGGGAAAATGTGGCTGTAGGCTAGTCCGTACTTGGGGAAAACAATGAGTTTCCAGCTGGATACAAAGCCTCCGAAAGGTCAGAATTTAGCATGATTGAGTTAGGTCTGAATTGACAATAGGGTAGACAGTATGCACACACAGAGTGTTTGACAGATGAGGATTCTTCTAATCAAGCTGCCTGCTCGGGGCAGGGAGTTCTTTGTAAGTAGCGTGCATACATAATAGAGTACTTGCCTTTGAGGTCTCCTGAAGCGGCGGGACAGCTATTTCTGGCCTGCCTGTATTGTTTGGAATATTACAGCGATTAGCGGTCGTGCCTGTCTGCGAGCTTGTCCGGGGGACCTCGCTGCACGTGGAGAGGAATAGGTAAAGAAGGCCAAATTATTGATATCAAAGTGATATCTAATATTCCACAAGCCCGGGCTAGAAACTACAGTAACAGTATATTTCCCGTGTCTGCACAGGAAACTCATTTTCTGACCAGAAAAGTTTTTCACAAAAAACCACGTTTTTCTCTGCAAAATAATTCCTCGACAATGTTTCAGGATATCAAACACCAGGAGAAAATCATGCAAACTTCATGTCACTTTGACACAGAATTTTCCAACCATTGGGAAAACAGTTTTAAGTCTTTTACTCCAAGCCTCAAGTTCAAGTCTCAAGTCTCTACCTTCAAGTCTCAAGTCAAGTCTCAAGTTTGGAAGTCAACTTTATACTCCAACCAAAATTCCAGAGTTATTGGATAGAGTGAAATAAACTCAGTTTTAACAATTTAAGCAGAGTTGGCTCTCCACATTTGCAATTTTGCCATCTGCAGCTTTGAAAGTGGAGAATAGGATCCTATCTTACTCCCCATTACTGAAGATTCAAAAGATTAAGAAGGAAGGATCCTTCCTTCTCAAGACTTGCCTAACACATTTGCTGTTCCCTTCTGAGAAATGCACCCGGCACTCTGCGGGTGAGTCTTGTCTTTTGCTCTTAGGAAACATTTTAGAAGGCTCCTCTGATATGCAGCAGGGACAGACTGCTGAGCAGACCTCAAGCCTGCCTCAAGCACATTGCCTAATCTGTTTGCTGTTCCCCTCTGAGAAATGCACCCACACTTAGGGCTTGAGAGAGATTGTCATGTAACTAGTAGCCCAAAAGAGATGGAGGCGTTGTTCAAAGTGGCAAGGTTTCTGGATGAACGTGTTATGTTACAGAACCAAGGGCATCAAGTCAGTCAATAAAAATATACAAGTCGAGTCAGTGCATCGTTTATGGCCGAGTTGGGTCTGAGTCGAGTCACTGAAGTGACTTAAGTCGGACTTGAGTCCGAATCTATCGACTCAAGTCTACATCACTATTTCTCAGTCAGACTATTTCAGCATGTAATTATATTAATTGTTCTTAAAAGTAACTTTCCAGGCTCTGGACACACATGAGGGAAGAATCACAGTATTCCCTCCTCCAGTATACAGTTCTTTCCATGCTATGCCAAATCTCTCACACGGCTTTAGAACAATTGTTCCACACACTAAAAACAAAGTATGAGACAGAGTCACAGGAAGCAAAAACCCCATTGTTTTTTCCATAAAGAATAGGGTCTAATGATTCTATTACCAGATTTCACTAAATAATAGTGGATCTGTTTCTGTCTGTTGCAGCAAAAGTGAAAAGAGAGTGAAAGAGATTTAACCACATACAAATTATTCTATTTATGTTCTTTATATACTGAGAAAAGAAGGTGTAACAAGCTCATGGAAATTTGGCCTTTCTGTACAAAGTGTGGCAGAAGGAGGGGCTGCAGGAAAGTGTGTGTGTGTGTGTGTGTGTGCGCGTGTTATTTGCATGTCAGGGGAGGAGTCATATAAAAATGCAAAGTCTGGTTCCTGACATATGGTAAAGTCAATGTATTTTAAGATCACTTCTGAAATTCTTTTTAATTCCTCATAATAGGTAATTCTAAGGAACTATCACATTTGGTTTAAAACACAAGGCATGTATACATTGTAACACACACTGAGATCCTTTCATACTGGTGCCACATATAGCATACTTAAAGCCATCTAATCTATGTATACTGTGAACATCAGTTTTTCATATTTGTCTTATACATCACTCATCTTGTCCACATATCATATCCATTGCACAGAAGCCATCAACCAATCCACACAAAAACATTCTCCTGCAACAGAGATGGAAACCTGTGAGTACCAGTGAGGAAATCATTAGACATCAAATCCTTGTGGCTTGCACATTCTGATATCCATGCCCATTCTAGCCAACATGCATTCCTTCATATCCTTTCATCCATCATCAATGTACAATTTTCACACTTTTCTGCCATTATGTTCATGATAGTGATTTTAGTTTTTTTGGTTTTGAAAACTGGGATCTCTCCTTTCCCCCGCTCCTCTCTTACCTCTACTATACTATCTTTTAATTTGATGGTTTTCTTTTTGATTCCCGCTAATATATTAGCATCAACAGACATGCTTTTTTATTGTAAATTGCTCAGAAATTACTGTAGGAAGTCCTTTGATTATCTAAACTTTCACCATCTATTTTGGGATCAAGACTCAATTGCAACAGTTCAGTGGTGGATTCTTTCTTTCTTTCTTTCTTTCTTTCTTTCTTTCTTTTTAAGAAATGCATGGCCTCGCCTCCTTTGTCAAAGTGTTCAGCTGAAGAGTCTATGGTTCATTTAATAATCTCTTTATTTCAATTTAAAAAGAAAAGTGTTGTCAATGGGGCACAGCTGCTGGGAACTTATCACTGTCTCACACCCCTCACTGCTAACAGAGCAATGTCTACGTTGTTTGAGTAGGTATATCACATAGATACTTTCCTTCTTACCAAGTTGCTGAAACTACCGAGAGAACCCATATAAGATGCTCATATAATCTGCTATCAAATGTGATACAAGCATTTTTTGCTCTGCGTGAGCCAGGCATAATGGAAAAGCTTTGCAATGGCAATGATACCACCTCAGTAACATCTGTTTAATAGACAGAGTCTCAGGGCCACTTCAGTACGTACACAATAGCTGTTATTGTGCAGCAAGCCATTTGTGTGGAACAACTCAATTTGCATTCAAGGGAAGCTTTCACCCCCTTCAAAGAAAACCAGCCTGAATCCAACATCAGACTTAGGTGCTGGAGTGGGTGAGTGGGTGACGATGCATCACGTTCAGACAGTTAAAAGAAAATCATTATTTAATTACATTTTGATGCAGCCTCTAGAATGGATCCAGGATTAAAACTTTCTTATTAAACCTAATGAATGAACTTTGCCAGGGCATCGATAGGGAATACTACCTTGATAGCTATCCTGGTCTTCTCAGTGGCTTCTCATGCATCACTCTTGGTATCCCTCTGAGCCACTTGTCAGAGAGTTGCTTAGAAACACTGTGTTACAGTGCTGAACATTCTTTCAGGACGAGCAGGTCTAGTAGATGTCACTGGGGAACTAGCGTACTATCTTATGGCCACTAGGGTATCTCAGGGTCCAGCTTGTCTCCATATTTACTAATAACCACATGAAACTACTGCAACAGGATCATCCAAAGCTTTGGGCTGAAACATCACTAGTATGCAGACAATATAGGGCTCTACTTCTTGTTTCTACCTATGACTCCCAGGGAAGCACTAGAAAACTTAAAGAGGTATCTGGAGGCAGTTCTGAGGTAAATGAGAGCAACCAAATTAAAAATTAATCATGTAAGATGGTAGGATTGTTGGCCTACCAGATTGCTGATCAGGGAAGAGGTCTGCAATCAGTTTTGAACAGTATTATACTTCCCTGAAGAATCAGGTACACAACTTGGAGGTACTCTCTGATCTAAGACTACCTGTACCTTCTACCAACTTAGATTGGTTCATCAATTGTGATCCTCTCTGAAGAGGGCCTCATCCTGCCTGTGATACTGTATTGTTCTTTATGGGGAGCTACCTTTAAAAATAGCCTAGAAAATTCAACTGATGCAAAATCTGACTCCCAGAATGCTAAAGGAATTTATCAGTTTGAGCCCTGGTGGCGCAGTGGTTAAATGCCAGTACTGCAAGCCACAAGGTTGTGAGTTTGATCCTGCCCAGCTCCAAGGTTGACTCAGCCTTCCATCCTTTCGCAGGTTGGTAAAATGAGTACCCAACTTGTTGGGGGCATGTATAGAAAATGTTTCGAAATACATGCTATTTGTAAGTTGTTCGCCGCCTCGATCCATACGGAGAGGCGGGATACAAATAAATAATTTAAAAAATCATATCATGCATAATTTTATGTCATTCTGTCTTGCCTCCCCCCGCCCCCCACTTAGCTCCCTTTGGCTAAGCTAAAAAGCTACAAATAAACCAAAATAATAATAAAACAAGGCTGTGGCTTAGCAGTAGAACATATACTTTGTATGTAAATGGTCCCAGGTTTTATCCTTGGCACCTTCAATTGCCAATCCCTGGTATCTCCACTTTCCAGCTGGGAAAGATTTCTTAGGCCTCAAACCTTGGAGACCACTACTGCTAGATAGTACGTAGCTAGAAGGACCAGTGGTTTGACTTGGCATATGGTAAGAACAAGTCGGGACAATTTTCAGATGCTGGCACTATCACCAAGAAAACTTTTCCAATAACTTGCTGAGAAGTGCAGTCTGATAATGTCTACGCATAAATAAGTCGCATTGCATTTCACAGTATTTATTTGCAAAGGAACACATACAAGATTTCTGACATAGATTCTTTTCCTTTTCATATTAGTTTGAACGAACTAATCTTTTTGGGTCCTATGGATTAATTAATGCTTTCTTCGTGAGCATTTCCCCTAGGTTTGTGTGAATCCTTGCAGCCCTAAGCTGAGGCCTTTGCATTGCTAAGACCTGTGCATACCCCAAAACCTTTAGAGAAATGGAGTGTTAATCAAATACACAGGTAATCTAGGAATGAGCAGAACCTCCTTCAACAGTTTTGTATCTTTTCCAAAATTCCATTTGTCTTTACTTGAAACATCTCAGATGTTTCACCTAAGAGAGTAACCATCAACTTCCCTTTAGGTGAATTTTCAGCAGTGACTCTACAGACTCTTTCCTTCTTATGTGAATCCAATAGTCATGACTGTAACAAATCTAAGGATTTGGGGAGATAGTAACCCATGATGGACGAAGCTGGCAACTCACTCTATAGCAGGCATGTTGGGAGCAGACATAGGACTGACTTCCTTCGCTTTCTGCAGAGCATGCTTCTGATTAAAAGCCTCTTCTTCTTCCTGCTCATCCTAAACACAAGACAAAAGGGACTAGTTAAAAGAGGGGAAAATGCAGAAGCATTATGAATGAATGAATACCACTCATCCACTATGAATAACCGAGCTATATTATCAGTTAGGGTGTTAGGTTGCAACATGGTTTAGTGTAGTGGCTGCTAATTTAAATTTATCGAAGTAATGAGAGCCGGAAAGCTAGTGTGGTACATGGATATACTACACTACAGAAACCAGACCAATAGGAAGATGTAAGCAATGCTGACCACCAGCATGGTGTAGTAATTTGAATTTTGGACTATGACCTTGGAGACCAGGATTTGATTCCCCACTTGGTCATGGAAACTTGAAGGCACACAACAACAGCGAGAGGACACCATTGTTTCTCCCTTCTCCTTTCCCTCCTCAGCTGCTCTGTGACATGCCCACAGTGTGTGAACTCACTCCAGTACTACCCTGCTAAACAGTTCACTCAGATTTTTACATTTTCAGAAATATTCTCCACCATTTCTTCATTTTTTTCTGAGACACAGGTGTGTTAACAGTAGATTGTGGTAAGCAAGAGGCAGTTGCTGATTCTAATCTGAGTAAGTTTCTCTCTGAATCTTTACTTTGTAATTTACTTTTGTCTTGTTGAACTGTTGTTGTTGTGTGCCTTCAAGTCATTTCCAGTTTAAGGCAACTCTAAGGTGAACCTATCACAGGGTTTTCTAGGGCTGAGAGTTTGTAAAACACCCAATGTCACCCATGGCTTTCCATGTTCAACCAAGAAATCAAACCGTGGTCTCCAGTGTCACAGTCCAGCACTCAAAACACTACATCACACTGGCTCTCTCTTGTTGAACTGCCTAGCTTAATATTTCTGTTTGCTTTTCTTGTTTGTCTTTCTATGACTCTGTGGCCAGTATCTTCTACGGCTCAGCATAGTAAATCAGGGTGGGGCTTTGGTCAGTGCAGAGGGAGGAAGGGAATACCAACTTTCACACTGACCAAAAAAGGACATAACACAGGCATAAAGTTGATTCACACTGTGTATGCCACTAACACAGGGGTTATTAACTGTTTTTATGCCATTGACCCCTTTGGCAGTGAAGTTTATAGACTCTTTATCACCATAAACAATTCTTTGAGATACCACCATCAACTATCATGTGACATGAAAATATCTGTGATTTCTGTTTGGCTATTGTTAATAATACTACTGCGTTTGTCATTTATATTTATAATTGAAGGAAATGTTACATTTCAGTTAGAGACATTAGTGAAAATAAAGATGTGATTCTTTCCCATTCATTTTCATGAACTCTTTGAAATCTATCCACAGATTCCTTGAGGATTCATGGGTCCCAAGTTAAGAACCTTTGAACTAACAGGATGCCATCCTGTTATGTATTTTAGGTAGATAGTAGAAACTGTTTCCTCCTGCTTGGCTCAGTTTTGCCAGCGGTTGTTGTTAGGTGTTAGATGAAGGCAGTGTGAGTGCATTTATAGTAAACAGAAAATGAGTGAAGGCAAATTGTCAGAGCATTACAGCAGCTTGCTCAAGCAAGAGGCAGTACCAAGCTGTTTTGCTCAGGACAGAAGTAGGAAAGTCTCAGCAGCCATGTTGCAGGGGGAACACCTATGGGGCAAAAACAAAGAGCTATGAATCCTCTGAAAGCAGCAGCTCTCTCACACACAGTCCTACTTAACTCTGAAAAAGATGGTGGGGAAGTATGCAGCCATGAGAAGGAAGTTTCCACCACTGCTAGCCCAGATAATCAAATGCCATACAGGAGACTGAGGGACTTTATCAGGGGAATCTTAATAGTTGGTCTATTAGTAAAGCATCCTCTCATAATCTCCCCTCCGATATTTATGCTCACCAGTGAATCTTACCAGTTTGATTGCTGGTAAAACAAAGCAGAGTACCTTCCTCTGAAGGAAGCCATCATTTCACTATCATTATCATTCTTGATCTTACTTAAAATGTTTACATACTTAGCTGGCTGATGTTATAAAGAGATGGATCCAGGACAAAAACATCATGAATTGTCAAGAATGACAAGTTACCAGCTTTTAAAATGGTTTTTATTTTAGTGAAAACAACAGTCTTTACAGCTTGGATGCCCAGGTCTCAGCAGTGAGCAGGGGTACACTTACACAGTTAAAACTTGTGCACTAGCTTCACCGGTACCTTGAGATGTCAGATCTGGCTAAAGTGACACACACCTTGATTACGTCTCAGCTAGACTACTGTAACACACTCTACATGAGTCTGCCTTTGGAAACTGTTCAGAAACTTTAGTGAGTTCAAAATGTGGCAGCCAGAATGCTAACTAGAGCCAGTTACGTATAACTCCCTTGTTAAAGCAGCTTCACTGACTGCCTATTCGATTCTGGACACAATTCAAAGTGCTAGTCATGGCTCATATGGCTTACATCTCAAATGAACCTATATGGCTTAGGTCCGGACTATTTGAAAGACCATATCTTCCTATATAAACCTGCGAGAGACCTAAGAGCTGCAGGGGAAGGGTTTCTCTTAGTCCCACTACCATCCCAGGCTTGCCTTCCAGGGGAGGCTAGGCTGGCCTCCTCCCTGCTTTCCTTTCATCAGCAGACAAAGACATTTCTTTTCAAGCAGGCTTTTAATGAGTGAGCTGGGGAGCTTTTATTTATTTATTTAAACTGTGTTTTTTTTAATTGTAAGTTTTTATAATTTTATATGTTTTCAGTGTCTTTAATTGTTTTAAATGTTTTGAATTTTTTAATCTCTTTTGGAAGCTGCCTTGTGTCCCACTTTGGGACTAAATGCATCATATAAATACAATAAATAAATAAAATAAAAATAAATAAGGTGTCTTAACACAGAAACCCCTGGAGAGACATATATGAAATTTAGTTGTATTAATCCTCTCTTTAGGATGTCTATGAATGTGTGAATTTCCTCCCCCCCCTTCTCTTCCTCGTTACAGCCATCCTTGGTTTCCCAATGTAAGTCAATAAGGGAGGACTAGCAATCCAGCCTTCCAAATGTTGATTCTGTTCTGGGGCCTAGATTGTAAAGGATTGGGTCTAGACCAATTCGAACTGAATCAATCTCAGATACAAATCCCTGAACTCACATCTAAACTAAATTAGGAGGTCAATGTACAGCCCTAATGAAACATTGTTTTTGTGTTTATTGTATCTACCAGTCTCTCCCCAACCTATTTAAGAACATCTGTCCCTCTCCCTCCATTAGCAGTAGTACTTTAAGTAGGACAATTATCTGTTAAATTTCATTGATTGTCATGAATGGGGGCAGTATCCTATGATATGGACAGGAAAGCACTAGTTCATTTGTTTCTACCACTGAAATTATCATGATTGCTTATCACACTTACATCTTACTTTTCTTCAGACTCCTCAGAGAAGCTTGCATGTTGTCCCAAATGGAATCTTATCCATAAATTTGCTATGTGGTAAGCAATAAAACTGTACCTAGAGGCCATTGGCTTGATTTGACTTGTAACTAGAGACCATTCTTGTAACTAGAGACAATGAAGAATCCTTTGACATGTTGTCTTGTCAGCATTTTAATGTAGCATGACAGCAGTCAGAATATCTGCAGCTTATTCCCAACCTGTGTGAGTCAGCATCACATGGTGTTTTCTTTTCCTTCTAGGTGTCATTTTCATAATTATAGGCATAAAATACTCTAGGTCCTCATTATTAGTGAGAGGAATATTTGTCTCTCCCAGAGGCAAAATGGACAATGCAACAGATTATTATGCTCAATTTCATTCCATTAACCATGTCAGAGTTATGTTTGTGCTAAAGGATTTGCTCAACATCCAGGCAGCACAAGAGAATGATGAAGCTGTCCTGGAAACTAGAGATATGGAATGGAATCTTTCCATGTCTATCAACATCCCAGTTTGAAAGCAGCAGTGGTTTCAGCTGCTCAGCTAGCTCTTTTTACTCTGTGCATATCTTGGAATGCAACCACGCACCAATTCCCAGTGAAACTCTTCTTGGCATGGACCCAAGTCATAATTGTTAACTAATGATCACTGCAGCAGTGTTGGACAGCAGAGGAAAATGAATAACATTTCTGGTGCTGTGCTCTCAAAACACTATCAGTAATAAAACTTGGCCCTTGTAATGAAAAGAATGATCAGGTAATCTGAGAGGAAAGGGTCACCTCTGAGCTTTTCCTGGGCATGTCTGGGCATGTCTCACAAAAAGAATAGGAACTGTATGAAAACCTGCTATCAGAATGTATGTGTGCATTTGATATTAATAACTCAAACAAGCTTATATTGTTATGATTTCGCATAGTCCAGAGTTGAGTTCTTATTATTTTGTAACTTTTTTGTCTTAGCTTTCACAAATAGCAGAGCAAGTTACGTCCCATCAACATGTTATTAGTATGGTTAAGAATACATTGGGATCTAGATAACCTTGAAAAGAAAGTGCGTGACAACAATTAAAATGGCTTAAATTTACCTTTGTCAGCTCCTGCGCGTTGGCTAGGTTGTCCACGGCAATGGCCAAGAAGACATTAAGCAGAGTATCTAAAAAAGTTGAGGGTGAATGAACCATCAAATTAGACCAATTGAGTGCAACTCTTGCAGATATGTCCTGCTTTGTGGTAGGTGCAGACATAGGTTCCCCATGTTTTTAGCTGATACTGTTCCAAACCTGATTGAACGATGGAATCATGGGGGGCAGGTGGAACTTGTAAAAAAATCTTCATGTCAGAACTGTACCCTTCATAATTACAGAGAATGTCAACCCATATTACCATGAACTAGGCTTCAGCACTATTTAGGTACTCCAATTTTAACATATCTCTGGGAGCCCATGTAAATCATGAGATTCCAAACCAAAAAGACTGCAGTTCTCTGACCAGTCTACAAATCATTGGGTGAGATGGGGAGTATGTTGATTCATGAAAAGTGGACAAGAGAAATGCAAACCCCCTTCCTCCTCCCTGCAATGATTTTGCAGTCCCCTATGTTTAACAGGAGCTATAGTCTATACCTTAGAGAAATGAACTGGCAAAACAAGCACTGAGTATTCCTTGCCTAAGAAAAAGCGCGTGCGCACACACACACACGGTTATTATCAGTACAAAAAGGCCATCTAGGTTTTAGAGACTGATCATTTACTTCCTATAGGCCCTAAAAATCCAAGTAAGAGTAGTTCTATCAACAGACACGCTCATACTATTGCTCTCCATGGTGCTGAAATCTGCAAAATGCTACTTCAGAACCAGCTTCAAAGCAGCACAATTGAAAGGATACAGTTTCCAAACAGAGTGAGTACAATGAAATAGATGGATGACCACATTCCTGAGCTGACACCGCCTTGGGAGCGGATCCCATTGTACATCACTTCATTCCAGTCTTCACCTGTCAAGATCTAAATAAACAAGCAGTTCTGTTACAATCCCACGGTCATTTTACACAAGGAAAGCTGCCACCATAGGAAAAGAGATCCCATTAAAAAAAAGAAAACAAACAACCCAAACACACCAAAGAAGGAAGCATTTCATCCATCCATATTCAGCTATATTCAGCAAACCTGTCTGTCTGTCTGTCTGTCTGTCTGTCTGTCTGTCTGCCTGCCTGCCTATCTATCCATCTATCATATTTATATGCTGCCCTTCAGTCAAAAAGGTTCCCAGAGCAGCTTACAGATTCTTAATTTATCAGTTACCCACTCTCAGACTTACAATCTAAATAAGACACAACACACAAAGAAAAGGAAATGGCAGTGAGAGAGAGGACTAGGTTAAGCAAATAGTGCCCATTCTTCTTTCCCTCTGACGTCACAACAGCAGTATCTGGAATGAAGGAAAAGTCCTTTCATCCACTGCTGGCCTTAGGCACAATGGGGCTGTAGCTGTCTACTTTTCTCTCCCTCCAAGGCCACTGCAGTGGCAGCCAGGATGAAGTGAAGGATCCTTTTTTCATTTCCCTCCAGATATCTTATTACTTACCAACAACAATCTAACACAGCAACAAAATACCAGCACCTATACTGAGAAGGCATACAGCCTCTTGCTAGAAGAATTATTATCTCAGTAAGACAGAGAGGATTGAAATGGAGGCAAAGAAAGACCTAAAAAGAAACACTGAAAGTCAAACTACGCCATTAGCTCTTGCCACTGCAGGTCAAAGATCTTGCATCTAAATGGCTCTTTCTATTTAATAAAAACTACAAAAGCAATTCTCTGTACCCAGAAAATTACCTAGGATAACAATTAAGTTTTCTGAAAATGGAGTCCTTCACCTATACTCTGAACTGGTATGGTCCAGTAATGGCTGCATCAAGTATGATGCATTTCTGTATATCTTCTCCCTTAGTTTTGAAGAAGAGGCCTACTTTTAGCAGTAGGAATCTTCAGTGTTCCCTGAAGCCTTTGTTCAGTTAGTACTGAGAAAGAATTCATTTAGAGGAAAATAAAGGCTGTGCCTTGCTGAATAAAGAAAACTAAGCAGTCTCTGGAACTAAAAAAGAGAGTAGTAGGAGATTCAGAAGGAGTAACAAAAAGGAAACTAAAGGGTTTGAGGGCAGATGAGATTCTATAGTACATAAAATGGAAGAAGGGGAAGAAAAGGAGATGCACAAATGAGTACATCTTGTGACTAAGATTTGAAGCGCTTTATCACACAGACAAGGAACAAAAAGCAACAGGGAACCACAGGAACCCAAGTCAATGGGTAACTTGATCATAATGTAGAAAAAGGACTGTTTTAACAGAGAATTGAGCAAAGAGGAGAAGATTCAGTTAGCTAGGAGAAGATAGTACTAGCATTTCTCATTAGCATTAATTAACTCGTAGCTATTTGAAAATTACAGCCTGCTGCGTATGAAAGTTACAGAGAAGGTAGTCATGGCTTTTGGAAGCAAACTATTTCAAGAGAGTTGCATGAAAGGCTTCCCCTTTCATAGCATTCTAGTCTGTCTGGGTCTATCTGAGCTACATTAAAAATCCCCTTAGGACTACTATGGAACAAAATATCTCTAAGAACAGACACAGACGTTATGTTATAAACACTGAGAGTTTGGGTTGCAGGACAGCTTAATTCAACTGAGTGTGGAACAAAAATCCTAAGTTATATATGGATGTTCCCGAAGTTCTTCCTTCTGCTTGTCCAATGTGTTCTATAATTTGCTCATGAGTTTCCCTGCTTCTGCTCCACATCACTGGCACTGGCAAGGATGACATGCCTTGTTACCCCAGAACGTGCTGCAAGTTGTGATATGCTTTACAGAAGGGAAGGGAAAGAGCCTGGCATGTAAGTACCAGAGCTATCCCTGGAATTTTTACAGAATCCACTCTGCTCTGAACCATAATTGATAATTAAAACAGAACAGTCATGATAGGACAGAGATAGATGAGTTAATGCCTTTACCTCCATGAACCTAACCAATAGAGTCATACCTGGAAAACAGTCATGATGGCAGCAGGGAAGGTATCAAAGTTTGCAGAAGGAGTCCCATCCATAAAATTAAATCTGAAGGATGGAAAAAACTGAGAATTACACAGCGGGAAAAACTTCAAAAACGTCAAATACCAGGTCACCCACCCCCCTTGTCTTTTTCTATCTCCCAAGCTTTCCCTAACATTATATTTTCACTTGCTTATCATAAAGAGGACTTTGCTTCTCTTGCCATGCTCTCCTTTATCCAAATTCTTCAGTAAGAAGTGGTCAGTAAGTCAACAGGTCAGTGAAATTGTGCCAGGTTTTCTCTGAACTTTACAGGAGTTATCCAAGGTGCTGAATTCTATTCTGCAAATAAGTTTATCAGCTTGGATAGCTCCTGTTAAGTAAAACATGGAGCAGATTTATTAGACTCTGACATGAGAGGCACCATCTGCTTATGTACCCAGCACGTAAGATTCAAGATTTTACACACATTAATGCACTGCAAAGATAGACAGACAGATACAAGCAGAGACAAAGGCAGAGACATATATTATTTTGGAACAGAATAAGGTGTCAGAAGAAAATGGAAAGAGGGGACAAAACAGAGATGTGAGGGAGAACATGACCATGGGCTCCAGGAACAGTAGACAGGGGAGCAATAGGGATCTGTGTAAGATGCTTGATTCTGTCTCCAAGTCACTAGCAGAACTGTGAAGATCTATCATCACCATTTACTGGGTTCTTATGACAGTGCATACATTTCTAAATCTATCTCCATAGGAGCAAAGGCTATCAGTCTTTCAAAAGCAGAGCTGAAAGATTTGTAGTATGCCAAATTTTTGAGCAGGTAGTGAAAATGATGCATGTGTGGCACACTTGCAAACAGGAAATATATGCAGTCTTGGCTTCCAAGGCCTTTGTTCATAAATTGGCATGACTAGGCCACCATAACTGGAGGAAAATAGCAAGGGACTGCTCACCGTTGCTTGAAAATAAGTTGCAACATGAATAGAGCACCTGACAAAAACTAGCACTGTATAACCCAATCAAATAGAAGAACTTCATGGAATATTTTGGTATACTGGTATAGATGTATCAAAGAAACATCCCTTTCTTTGTGTAGTCATTTACTTACCTGCCACCAAACAGCTGCATCCCAAGCAGGGCAAAGACTACAATGAAGAGGAAAAGGAGGAAGAGGAGGCTGATAATAGACTTCATAGAACTCATCAGTGAGACCACCAAATTCCTCAAGGAAGCCCAATACCTGGAAAATCCAGATGTTACTATAGCATGCTTCCAAAAGCATTGCAAGACTATTTCATTTCAGCTAGCTTTTGTGGCCAGGATTCAGACATGCATGGGTATAATATAGGAGGGTGTGTGAGAGAGTCATTATTCGATTGGTTTTTATCTATTTTATTTATCTATTTAATTTAGTTTAATTTAACTAGGTTAATGAATAGTAAGGAAGCAGTATGGCCAATGGAACAGGGAGGAAATAAGCTACAGCAAATATTTAACGAAAACAACCTCGCTCAAAGAACAATGGAGAAAACAGTGAGATTCATTCTACTCACTTTGTGATTTTAAATATCCTCAGAAGTCGCAAGGCTCGCAAGACACTAATCCCAAAAGAGGTGCCAGGTCTGAAGATAGCCCAGACCACTTCAAAGATGCTTCCCACTGTGACCTGAGATACCAAAGGCAAAAAGAAGAGGAAAAATAAGTTACAAAATTATCCATTACCAGAAAGGTAAGCTGCTACATATCCACACCTCAAGAGACACTCCACATATTTATGTGTGGTCACCTCTCTCCTTCTCCAGCCCTCTCTGAGATACACACAAACACACATATGCACAGATTAGGATATGCAACTGAAGCAACTGGAAATAGGCACACATTTTCTTTTGTATTTGAATGCATTTATACACTGCCTCATCTACAATTTGAGTCATCTTGTAAAATCTGTAACAAAAACCCAGTACAAGATACTAAGCTCTTACTAAGCATATACCATTCTTATGCCAGTTTAATAGTAATAGCTTCCTCCAAAGAATCCTTAGAACCATAAATTGGTGACGATTTATGAAGAAAGAAAAGAAAGAAAGAAAAAATGAAGAAATTATGCCAAACATCCTCATTCTCTCCTGTCTTGCAGAATCAGGGTTCTTGGGGCTTTTCTAAGGGAGAGAAAGAGTCTTAAACCATAGATATGACTTGAGTGTTTCAGGTACGTGACATTTAACAAAAAAGATATGCACATTATGTGAGAAACAAAAGCTTGCATAATGATGGTGGGGGCAGTATAAGGAGGAACAGGCTGCCATTGTCTTCCTCACTGATTGCTTCCATGAGATCCTATGGCCTGAGGGAGGCAAGGAAGTTCTTAAGTACCTTTTATCTTTCTCCTTAATCCTAATTGACTTTCAGCTGCAGAGGAGTCCTCCTTAACACTTCCCGCCACACCTTTCAACCAATGGTTCTCCAGTAATGCTACTTCCTGTTTCCTCTCCGTATTCATATGTAGGCATGCTGTTTTCCTTTTGCTTACTTGAAAACGGTCTTATGAAAATTCCGCACGTTACCTGCTTGCAGAGGTGGGGGGTGCCGTTCATGCAAGCAGCCTCTTGCGAGAGGCACTCGCATCGCTCCTCCGTTCTCCCGCAGCTGGCTTCCTGGTCGCGTGACCATCGCGTGAGCGCCCCCCCTTCCTTCCACAGTGCAGCCTGGGAGCTGTAGGCTGCGCTGGGGGAGGAAGCACGACCGGCCTGCTCATCCAACACACCGCAGGGCAGGTAAGTGCATGAGGGCCCTGAAAGCCTTGCGCAACCGCGCAGCATTTTCGGCTTGAAGCCGAAAATGAAAAGGTGCGTGTGCGGTCCGCTTTAGGCTCTTGAGCGTCAAGTAAATGGGAGTGTGTCATACAGACCACTCCTCCCGTTTACGCGACGCTCAAGGGGCCCTCTCGCATAAGGAACTGCATGCAAAAAGGTTCATAGTTATATTTGGGAATCTGTCCTTTGTTGCAAAGCCACCTCATGCCATCTCCTTGTGAGTGCCACGTGGCACATACAAGCACCTCCCCTCCCCTCCCAGCCCTCCTGCAGGGCAACTGTTCAAAATGTGAGTGTAAAGAAAAGCTCTCCTCATAATATATTTGTGTATCATATGACTGAACAATCACTGCGAGTCAAATTACACAGTAAATTTCCCCCTGCCCTGGCACATTGGTAATTGTGCTCTTGTGTTTACATCCTCATTCTCTTGCAGAGTTTATTCACTGCAGGGTAGTTCTCCAAAAAGCCTTCTTCCCTTCCCTTCCCTTCCCTTCCCATTTGTTTTGTGCAGCTTATCTGGGTACCGCTTACCCCACAGTCAAAGCAGTTGAATGAAGAATGAAAGTAAAGGCGTGGCCCCATTCCATACATCTTCAAGGACATCTCTAGGAGGAAGAGCCCCAGAAATATAAATTCTGCATAGTCTGGAAAAAAGAAATCCAATTGTGTTAGACATCACCTCTGTTTCTCTTCATCCATGATTGGAACAAAATTTTATAGTAATGCCTGATGGGCCCACAAGGAGCACGTTTGTGCTGTAAAATTCCTCTGGACAACTGTGTATGCAGGCCAATAGCTGGAAAGAGCTGTTGTGAACCAGTCTCTGTGAGCAGGGAACTGATGCCCATCTATCTGATTACAGCTTCTATGAAGAACGTGGCAGAGGTAAGAAAAATTGCTTCTTCAGTCAAGTTCTCTGCATGTGCTGCCTGTTTTCCTCCAATAAAGGATTGGCAGGAAGACCATAGGTGACCAAAGACACACTGGCCAATTTCTTGTGGTCCACTGAGTGATGCTAGTTGCTAGGGGGTTCTTGAAATAATTGCTGGCCTTTGTCTGATTTAACAAAACATTTTCTAAGCAAAAGTACGTTCTTGGGATCGCAAGACATAGATTATGCCTTAACGATTAAGAGAATCAGACTAAGTATTCTGCTTTTTAAAGTTAAAATACATTGGTGGACTATGGTGTTTCCAACAGAATAAAATAGTAGACTACATGAGATCAAGAGCTAGTCCAGCCTAGCTCTAACCTTTCTTCGACCAGTCTTGTACCCGCACACATGATCTCATGAATCAATCTGGCTAACAGATGGAACAGAAGCAAAACAGTAATTTAGGCTTCAGCTTTAAACTAAGAAATACTTGTTTATCAATCCTGCTAGGGTTATTTCTTCAACCACATGCTTCATAGTGAACCATTTAATTAGTCTTTCCAAAGAACATTGTGGTCAGTCCCTCCAAGCAGGTTAAACCTTGTACCAGCCAGATAATCTGACCAGCAAGTCTGTCAGCTGTCAAACCACAAACACTCTTTTTTCCTAGGCTCAAAACCAAACATTCAACTCCAGATTACATTTGTCAAAAATGTTAACAAGTAATGTTACAGATGAAATGTTCCTTAAGCTTCAAATTTCACTGTGGAGGGATTTCAGATTGTGATGAAATTTCTATTCAATCTTGTACAATAGTATAATCTTGTAATGTCATTAACTGGGAGAAGACATATATTTCACTTTAAAGAAAGGCATGCAGGAGATGTGCACCTTGATTTTAGACCAAAACATGCTCCAAGAAAACTCTTAAGAAACATATTTCATCTTAAGTACAACACAGATATTTCCTGTGTGCTACATAATAAAGTGAAGGCAAGGGGGTTTGCCTGCAACCTCCCACCAAAATTCAACAGTATTTTCAAGACTACTGTCCTCTATGGGTTCAGGTCCATGTGAGGAGAATGTAAGCTCCCCCTCATGATGAGAAGTTGCCCACCCATATTAGAGTAAGGACATTGTTGTTCTTGTTTCAAGTTGTTTCTGACTTTGGGCAACCCTAAGGAGTACCTATCACAAGGTTTTCTGGGGCTGAGAGTGTGTGATGTGCCCAAGGCCACTCAGTGGGTTTCTCTGGCCAGGCAGGGAATCAAACCGTGGTTTTCAGGATCTTAGTCCATGCTCAAACCACTACACCTTGCTGGCTCTTGTAGTAAGGGCATGTTCAATATTTGATATTTTCACCAACTTTGCCTTGAAAAGAAATGCATTTTCACAACTGTACAGACAAAATGATATCTCTATCAGAGTCATACTATGCACATGTCTACTTGTAAGGATCTTCACTTGTCAAAACAGACATCCATGGTTGCAAATTAGTTTGAATCAATATCTAAAAATCCCAGGCTTGAAATGAAACACTTCAGAGAAGATCCTGCATGTTAGAACTACATTGAAATTGGCACTCACACACAGAAAATGCATTGTATTGATATGGCTCAAGTCTAAGGGTCTTTCTTGAATCAGGAGTACTTCAAATTTTCTCATACTCTTTAAGTGGAATTGTGATAATATATGCTAATTTTGACATTACTGGTGAAACGATCACACCCCATCCTGCCAAACCAGTCACACAAACAAAACAAAACAAAATCAATCCATCGATTGATCGATCAAACAAACACCAATTACTGAGCTGGACGTTCAGATTGTTTTGCTGTTCATCCCCTTTCATTCTTCTCACTGCTGCTTCATTTTCACATCATTTTGGCTCACATGGTTTTGTTTACAGGCATCCATGATGTCATCTCATGGAAAGCAACATGATATAATCAACAAGTTAACAGCCAGAGTGATCCAAATTAAGCAGCAGTGAGAGTAATTGCAGTCAGGAGCAGCAAGAAGTAAAGAATTAAAATGGCACAAAAAAGCTGTAATCAACAGACGACAAATAGCAGGAATAAAACCAATGTGAATACATTTGCACTGTGTCAAAAAATCACTGAAAAGAGAAAGTGGTCTTTTGACATTTATCACTACTACACATAGTATTACATAGGCAGCTAGCAAGCAGACTTGTTTCTATTCTCACAACACTTCTGAACAACACAGCTTTACCGGAGAATGTGTGTGTACTATCAAGTTGCCTGTCGGCTTACAGTGACTCTATGAATTTCATAAGGTTTTCTTAGGTAAAGAACGCTCAGAAAATTTTTGTCTGTTTCTTCCTCTGAAATATAGACTACAGCACCTGGGATCTGTTGACATTCTCCCATACAAGTACTCACCAAGCCTGATCCTGCTTAGCTTCCAAGATAAGATAGGATCTAGTGCCTCTAGGGTGTTTAGGTCCTTCACTAGAGTATATTTCTCAATATTTCTGATTAGAACTTCTGTGATCAAAATGAGATCAGACTCCACATTCAGCAGAATGAGAGGGTATTATCACTGCCCTTTCCTGGAAGTGACAAAAGCAAGCCATATGCCTGTGTTTCCTGGAAGAAGCTTGTCTCTGCTTACACACACAGTTGGCTCCAGGCCAGGACTTGTTCTCTTCTCTGACTGTACTGCAAGAGTGATACATAAATAACACAGAACCCCACCACTTACAGAGGAGATGAGTGAGCCATGGAGGTTGGTTATGATGGACAATGGCCACGCAGGCAGTGTTGAGGGCCACTATGCTCAAGACGAGCCAATAGAACACCTGAGATTTCACCATGTGACGAACAGAGATGCGCAGGAGCCGTTCCTTGTGTCGGAAGTAAGAAGCTCCGTCCAATTTAGCACTTTTGATGCTGGCCCGAGCAAGTGGGGTACCTGGGGGTGGGTGGGAAAGAAAGATGAAAGATGCTAGCAGAGACCAACGGGCATTCTAGAAAGGCAAAGGTAGAGAAGCAAACATTCAAGCCAAATTCCTCCTGTCTAGGTGTTCATAAATACAGAGAAAAACCATTATCTCACGAGGAGTTTGGGAAGCATAGGGAACTGAATTTTTATCAGCCCCCATTATACATGCGTGTGCATGTGTGTGCATGTGTGCGCACATATGTGTTAAGATCAACTTGGCTGCTTGCTCTTCGGTGCGCGTGCGTGTGTGTGTGTGGGAGAGAGAAAGAGAGAATCATATAAACAAATAAGGATGATATTATTATTTTAGTGACCTGCTCTTTCTCATCCTATGCCTGATTAGTCAAGATTTTAAAAAAGAAGTTTAGCTTGGGCCACATTTTAAAGTTTAGTGTTTGTGAACAGCATGTCTGTACACACACAAAAAGAAACAAAAGGGAAGGAAGAAGAGCAGATGCACCTCCATCAAGCCTATGCCCAGATGCAGAGGCCCTCCCTCTATCCCAGCTGCCATTTCCTAGCTTCGGAGGAAGAGAAGAGGAAGTGGTATCTGTTGGGCTTAATCCCTTTCTTCACTGTCATTCTCTTTTCCTTTTGTGTCCTGTCTTATTTAGATTGTAAGCCTGAGGGCAGGGAACTGTCAACTTAATGATCTGTAAGCTTTTCTGAGAACCTTTGTGGCTGAAGAGTAGGATATAAATACTCTAAATAAAGAAATAAAGAAATTCAAAGTAGTGAATAATAAAGTACATAAAACCACTGGTGCAAACGTTCAACCTAACAAGCACAAAACTAAATCTGCTAAATCAAAAGAATTAATTTGCCACTACTACACCAAAGGAAGCAGAGCCTTTTTCTCTTGAATAAATTAAGGCTAGATGAGATATTAGTGGAAACACAAACATCTACATAGATCCATGTTGAATATTGCCTAACCAAGAGAGGTTTAAAAATACACATATACTTCAAAATCCATTCTGCCAGGCATTTAACACAAAATTCCTCAAACTATTATTTCTGTTCTTCAAACTGGGTTCAATAATCAGAATGCATTATATGCACTACTTATTCCAATTAAGTTTGCAATTCACTCCCTTGTTCTGTGGTTCTCTTCCTGTATGACATGTTCTTCTGCCAGCACCAGCAAATGATGAGGAGGTGTTCTGCTTAGCACCGGAAGGACTTATGAAGTTTGGATGACAGGGAGGCTATGCAAGTACTTTTCCTAAGATGGTCAGGTACAAGAGAACACAGTGGTTGCATCTTTAACTTAAGAGCTGTGTAGAAGAGAAAATTCCAGAAGACGTAGCATTTCACAGCCTTTCAGAACAACCTGCACCTGCCTAATTCCCTCTGCTACAAAGCTACAAAATGTAGCAACGTTAGTCAGAGGTGAAAAACAAACAGTCTTGCAGCACCTGAAAAGATTGATACATTTATTATGGTTTAAGCTTTTGCAGATTACAGTCTGTTTCAACAGTTACATGAAATGTTATACATAGCTGGCAGGCATATATATGAAAGGACAGAGAGGGGAAACAAGAGGGTTAGACAGGTGGGGTTAGGTGGCAATGAAATGCAAAAATTATACCCTGCAACAGCTTAATTCAAGCTTAAATGTGTACAAAATAAGCACAGTTACCATTTGCAACAGCAGTAACTGATGATTGGTAACATAATGAACTTTGCCAATAGTAAACTAGGTGTGTGAAGTGGTCCAGGTCCAAGCTTGTGCTATGTCCAGTAGCGGAGCTTGGAGTGTGTGCAGGGGGGCAGCGGGAAGGGGTAGGGCTATGGCGCAGGGGCCATAGTCACTATGTGTGGGGGTGTGGCTGCAGTGTGTGTGGGGCGTGGCCAGGGCATGGCTATCAGCCCCAATGCCCCTAAAACATTGCCGCCCGGGGCAAATCACCTCCATCGCCCTCCTGTCCCTATGCGACTGGCTGTGCTTCATGCTGCTGTATGCTGGTTCATTTAAAATTAACTAATACTAAATATTTTTGTGAAAAGGAAAAGGGAACAGTTATTTTTTAAATGGCAGCTGCACTACTTTTTGGCGGCCTTGGAACTACAGTCAGCACTCCACATTTGTGGGTTTCACTTTTGCAGATTTGACTATTCACAGATTATTTGCTGTCACCTTCCCTCTATGCCATTTTTAATAGGAACTGCAAGCCTGTGAGACAGAGAAACTGGGAACGAGGCTTGCAAGTCCCTATTTAAAATGGTGTGGGGCAACAGCGGAGGTGGCAGTAAGCCCCACCAGCCACCCACTGCTGCCTTGTGAAGGAACTCTGATGCCTCAATGGAATCCATGGCAGGTTGCATATGGTGATCATACTTTTGTGTGTGTTTTGAGTGTTGTGTTGCCTAGAGTTATTCATGGTTTTTTTCACTTTCATGGGGGCCCTGTACCCCTAACCCTAGGGAATGTGGAGGGATGACTATATAACTAATGTAAAACATTCTAAGCTGTGTCCATCTAGTCCACAGGAGAGGTCAGTTCTCCTTCTTATTATTCAGTTTGGTTATTGCTGAGTCATCCTTTTTGGCAAAATATTATTTTGCGTTTCGGGGCAGAAAAAAAGAGACGTATCTGCAGTTGAAACAGAAGTGGGTCAAGGACACCCACAGCCTGTCTGCATCTTACCCACTGAGGAGATATCCACACGCTCATCACTGGAGTCACGATTCATGGCTTCTGTCCGGTTTCTTTTAATGGTTGCTCTCCTGAGAACTAGAAAGGGACGGGAAAAGGCAAAATGGTAAGCATTACAACTCTATGCATCAATATAAAGGAGCAGTTCCCAATATACAGGCTGATCAAGAAACAGAGTCTCAAGACGAGATCAATCAAATAAAGAGGTGGGGCTATGCTGATAGAAAGCAGGCTTAGTTCTGAATGGTTGCTGTTGTGTAACTATTAGTGTTCCCTGACAGCCATTTTTCCTTTGGGGAAAAAGTAAAGCCAACACATGCAGATGGATACCTTTGTGGAACTTCTCTTTTGCCCCTATCAGTAGTTAAGGGGGAGGTCCTTTCCAAGTCTTAACTCCACACTAGGGATATAAAATTTCATTTGGGGCACTACGAAGGAAAGCAGCAGCTAGGAGAAGCATAGTTGCTGCTGCTGTTATTGGTGTGTATAAATCCATTAAAAGGAATACTGAATTTTCAGTATTTTCTTACCTTCTAAAGCTGATGTGCCAGAATTTTTGTTCTCTTCAGCCAGCATTACTTCTTCTGCACAAAGATGGATAAAATTAAACTGTTTAGGAATATGTTTGTCCCCTGTTTTAAAGCAAGGTTGCAGCATAGTAATTCAACAAAATGCACAGATCTCATGTCAAGAGAATGTGCAGAAAAGAACGCTAATAAAAAGAAGGATTACAGATAATACGGTAAAATGGTGCAACTACAGCACAAGTGGAACATAAGTTTACACACTGGGAGTTGTCAGGACTCAAGAGCTTGAAGCTTCAAGAGTTTAGCCTCATTCTGAGATTTCTAAAATAAAGAAGTAAAACTCAGAATAAGAGAGGAAAACAGACATCAGTAGGGCTTCCAAAGTGGTTTCCAAAGTAAAATATAAAGAGCAACACAAATACATTAAATCAATTAAGGGTCATCAATGCAGATAAAAGAACAGAAATGTAATCATAAAGACATCTGCCATGCAAAAAAGATGCCACTCCATAGCAGAGTTTGGAAACCTTACTTTTTTTTTTGGAGCACCACCCTCAGAATTTCCCCAGCTAGCATGCCAGCAACTCTTGTGCTTCAGAGAAATCAGTTTCAAATAGTTTGCTGTGTCGAAGAAACTTGGATTTCTATAGATACAATGCCTTAGGGTGGGGTTGATGGAGGAAGTGCTGTTTTGGCAAAGAGAGCCTGGCCTTTTCCCAGGCTCAAAGAGAGTCACTGAATTTTAGGAATTAGCCAGCAGTAGCAGAGGTACAGCACTTTATTTTCACTGAAATGAGACATTACGCATGGGGCATCTGAACAATGTCCCATTGTTCACAGGGAACGATGACAGTTTCAAAGAGGAATGGCAGGGGAGAGAAAGGACCATCTACCAATTTGTTCAAAATCATCCTCCCAAAACTTTTCTCCTCTGTGTAGGAGAAACAATATGGGAGTCACCTGTATTTTTGGAACAGGTTTGTCCCAAGAGACCTTATTTTATCCTATAGAGACCTTTATTCCAGAGCTGCTTCCAAGATCCTATTTGCAGGTAGGTGTTTATGCTCAATGTGAGAGAGGGGGGTTAGGAGCCCCTTCCCTGCATCCTGGCGTTTCTGGGAGTCTACTGGACTAGGGAGTGTTTAAGTCTCCAGTTGTCATTCGATTACAGCTCCCATCTCCCACCTCTCACAACTGCCTAGGACTGATGATGAAAGTTGATTTTAATCCTAAAGCTCCTCTTCTACCCCCATCCTTGCTTTCCCACTTCTGCTACGCCCGTAGTGACTTTACCTCAGGTGAGATGGTGGGGGATCCCATCAAGTATATTTAAAGTCCTACTGACATACAGATAATTCGTAAACAGAATGAAGCTCTGGTTGCACATAGCACAATGACAGAGGGCATGGTATCATAACTCAAAGGAAGGGTGTGTTACTAAGCAGAAACATCTGTTTCAGCATCTCTCATTTTATATTAGGAAATAAAGAATGTGGTAGAAAGGGATTAGTGCTGGGAATCCAGATGAGCTGTATTTGAAATGCCAACAATATGGCTATTCTCCACGAAGTAGATTTAGGACCTTTCTAAATCCTTATCAAACTTAGGCTGTACCAAATGGGCAAAGACTGCATCACAGCCACTTCAGCCACCTTGATTGCTATTTTATTTCAACTATATTTTGATGGTAAGGTGAAATTTTAGGAAGGGGGTAAGAACAGAAGCAGGTATCATTATTTTTTCTCTAGGAAGTCCTGTTCTGAGGCATGCTTTTCTTTTTCAAATTTTGGGAAATACCAAATATCTGCCACTGTAAAAAAATATCTCTCTCATTTGGCACTAACCATGGGTAGCAGGTAAATGTCTACAGAAAAACAAACATATTTAGAGAATGGGATTATTGGGATGGTCTGAGACCAATATGAGAGAAAAGTAGGATATAAATTAAATAAATAAATCAACTGGTCTTCCTGCAGCTGGTTTTATTTTGTCCTAGAGATGCAGTTTTAAAAAATTCCACAAACAAAGGGCAGCAATTGAGGCAAGTTTGGTAAAAATATACAGTGTGCCAGTCCTTGTAACATTCTTTTAAAGCTTCAGCTACCAGCTTGGATTGCTCTCTCTCTCTTTTTTTTACACAAATGTTTTGCAAAAGGAAAAAAAAGTGGGAGGGGCTTCTCCATGGCTGCTCTTACCCTTTAGACTCCTTTTCACAACAGACTAGGCTGGTTCACTCCCTGCTTTCCTTTCCCTGGCAGGCAAAGACCTTTTTGCTTAAGCAAGCTTTTCATGTGTAAACAAGGAAACTTCTTACCGGGGTGTGTGTTAATTCTGTATGTCGCATTAATTATTTTATACTGTTTAATGTGAGGAATATTAATGGCTTTTAAAATATTACTGTTAAAGTTTTTAAACTGATTCTCTTTGGACTCTGGGAGAAAGCCAGGATACAAATAAAATAGATAATAAATGTGTTATTCAAAGGGGACCCAAGGAAAAAAGGTATTTCAAGTACAGTAGAGTCCCGGTTATCCGACCTGCGGTTATCCGACGCTCCGGATTAACCGACGTTGCGGCTGCCTGGGGGCATGGCTGCAGGCATTTCCGTGCCCCCAGACATGCCTCGACACGCCCCCAGGCCCACGTGACACGCCCCCAAAATGGCGGCCACCGCAGGGCTCCGTGTCGTCCGATATTTCAGTTATCCCACCCTGCGCCCGCTGGTTTAGGTCGGATAACCAGGACTCTACTGTAGTTGTTCAGAGGACAATAAAAAATACACAATACAATTCTATGCATGTTTATTCAGAAGTAAACTCCACTTAGTTCAATGGAACTTACTTCCAAGTAAACATACTGAAGAATTGATCCAAATAAAGTCAGGAGAAGGGCACTTGACAAAACAGTCTCTCCTTAAATTACTGGATCTATTTCATAAACCTTTGATCAAACTACTGCGTCTCTCCAGTCTTAGAGGAATCTTGGCCATTTCCGCACTACATTTTTAATAGTGCTATTATCCCATTTTCAACATCCTGTGTAATTCTGGGGTTTGAAGTTTACTGAGGACCTCTAAATTCCCATCCCTAAACTGCAAACCCCAGGATGCCATAGTATGTTGAAAGTGGAATAACAGCACTATAACAGTGTACTGTGGAAATGGCCCTTGTTTTGGTTATTAAATATGGACACAAATGACATCACAGCAATGATGTGACTATTTCTCCGCAAATGGAGAAGAAAGGAAACATGTTAGCATTTTATTTTTATTTTTAAAAATGCATTTGGTGAACACTCCTTGGAAAGTCCAAACATTTTAAAGCTCAATAGAGTTTTTTAAACAGGAGTACATCTGAACAAGTTAACAAAATATTGCCAGGTGTACTCCTACACAAAAGGTGCATAGCAGACAGGTTCAGCAGTTAAGGAAGTTTAAGAGAAAGACTGAAAAAGGTTGGATGAAGACTGGGATGAAGTTGGACAGAGTCGCTTGAAACCATCAGGGATCTCTGAAGCAGGGGGGGTCGAAGGGAAGAGAGAAGATAGTGAAATAGATTCAAGAAACCCGAGGAACAGTCCAGTAGAAAAATCTGAGGTCTGGGGAAAATCCTTAGGCTGGGAAGCTGTGACATAAAGTAGCCATGTGTAGATACTGATAAAATTCATGGGCTTGTGAAAGTTCCATAAAAGGGTCAGTTCTACTAGCAGAAACTATTTCTGTTTTCTACAGTTTTGTAACCTAGGAATCCCAGGAGGGCAAAATTGTTGGTAGGGTGGGGCTCTGAATTTCAAGTCTTGATTTGAATTGCAAGCTTCAAGTTTTAATTGGAATGTGCTACCTGCAAAAAGTTGCACATTCTCCTAAGTATATAATTATGCTTAAAAAACATAATTTCCCTCAGTATTGTTGCTTGCATTATGGGCCCTGAATCATGTGGCCCAGGTATTACACCGGCACGCTACTTCTGGGAACAAAAAGCATTGGCTTTCAGGCTTTGGCAGCACTTTGCGTATTTACATATTCCTATTGTTCTAAAGTAGGTTTTTCAGTAGTGCCACACATAACACTGACGTTAATGGCATCAGTGTCCAGGCCTGTTTTACCTGCTTTATCTATCCACGCCCTGTAGCCATTCAGCTCCCGCTCAATCTGCTGCTGCCTCCTCAGTTTCATGAAAGCCCGGCGATTTTCCACTCGCTCTCTTTCTTTGGCAAATTCCCTGTAAAGGTGGAATGTCAAAACCAAGTCAGAAAAGGTTTACTGATCTCCAGCGGAGGGTCGCTGTGACCCAGCCATGTTGCAGAGAGGAAAAGACCAATACAGGATATGACAGAAAAACAGCATTTGTGATTCCAGATGAACTTTCTCGGTTACAACTCCATGAGGGGAAACCTCAGTCTCAATTTTCTCTTGATGCTTTATAGAGAGATGCCTACACGATACATTTGAATAAACAGACTGATTTGGTGATGGAGCAGAACTTACCCACTACTGTGGGTTCATTAGCTCCAACTGGGGGAAATTGTTAGCAGTAAAAGAGTACAGACCAAATGGACAGTCTCAAAGCCCAAAAAACCCACAAGAACCAACAAATGGACAATGTTTCTCATATTTTTCCCTGGTCTCCTCTGCAGAGCTGTTAGGAGATTCAGTGCCCTGGACAGTTGAATTCACAGAAGATATTGCCCGCTTAAATGTCTAAACTAAAGAAACTCTCTCTTTGTCTCTTGTATTTGCTTAACTAAAGTCCTCCATTTTGAATTTTAGTCAACTTTAAAGTTCCTGTTGTTAGCCCTGTGTCCTACTTAAAATTACTCTGTCATTACTTGGCAAATTCCTAGGTTCTCAGCATTGGTTCGCAGCGTGCTTTCTATAACAATATTGCTACATTTCATTGCTGAATGAATACATGTGTGAATCAAGGTTCATTGCTGATTGTTAACCAGAAGTTATTGTATTGCCAACCACATATCAGAATTCTAGTCCTGGGAAAGTGAATATTCTTAATATTCTTGCACATGCGCTGTATGCTTTATGAGATCATTGTCATCCCAAACCCACTTAATCCTTCCCCTCTTTCCCTGGGCCTAAGATTACATTCTCTCCTTTTACTAACTGAAGCCGAGTGTTTTAAAACTGTTAGGGCCTGTCTCTTGGAGAGGGAATACCACCTTTCATATCCATCACCCTCTAGAGTCTGTTCCCGTTGATGCTTGCTGAGTCTCCCCAGCTGGGTAGAATCCCAGATTATTTTCAAACTCTTACGTTGCTGGTGGCAAGAAAGGCCTTTCTACTCGCAAGGCTGAATGTACATCCTTCAACTGTGACCAAGGGCAGATATTTGCAGATCCCTTTCTTAAAGCGTACGTGCCATTGTGCACAAGCTCCTGATGATCTCTCTCATATTACATTGAGCTGTCCATTGTATTCAAATTCAAGGGAAAAGCTGTTAAGGAGACTATTGGAAGTGAATATCTGCCTAGATAGGCTATCTGTAGAATACTTATTAGATGACCAAAACTCGCAGGTTACTAGATTAATGGCTAATTTCCTGGTTGAGGCAGCAAACTTATGGTTTAAACTGTCAAGCAAGGATCCTTGATGTCTTATTGACAGGTATATGTTTATGTTATAGTATGCCTAATAAAGGTCAATTGAATTGAACTGAAAATTGACTGAATATCTTTTTCTAGATACCTTTGGTCCTAAGTCCAATATTCTGATCTCTACATATCAATGGACTGAGTTCAGGAGAAGAAAGTACCTGAGCTTTGCAACCAGCATCCACAGTGTGTGTGTGTGTGTGTGTGTATAGCACAAAAGCAATTCATCTCAAAAACAGTTCATTCTTGTTACAGTAATTGAAGAATAACTGATCGCTTTTACCTCTTACACTGTTAGAAATGTAGATTGTTGCACTGTGTGTGACTACATGTCTTCCAGTTGCCTGTTGACTTATGGTGGCCACATAAGTTTCAAAGAGTTTTCATAGGCAAGGAATACTCAGAGGTGGTTTGCAAGTTCCTTCCTCTGAAATACAGCCTATAGTACCTGGCCTTCATTGGCAGTCTCCCATCCAAATACTAACCAGAGCTGGCCCCGCTTAGCTTCTGAATCCAGATGGGATCTAGTGCCTTTCTTTTTTCCATTATTTTCATTGTTTTTTTGGGGGGATGGGGGGAACTTTTTGGTGTGACATTAGAATGGCTTAAACTTGAAAAATATCCTGGCAAAATGCTTCTAAAATGTCTTCATTATCATTTAATATACCTTCAAAAAGTAACTACAGTCCTCCCTCCACATTCACATATTTGACCTTCATGGATATGATTATTCGCAAGGCACGTGCTTGCCTCCTTCCTCATTTTCCTCTTCCCATCCTTTGCATTCCTCACCCCAGGCTTGCACGGCTTGTATTTAAAATGGACATTTTTTCCTTTTGGGTGAGCAAAGCCACCTCCCACTGCCAAAGGTGTGGCCTCTTTGTCATGTGGTTGTATACTGTTGTATATTGGCTGCTGATTGGTCAGGTGCTCCTTTCTCAAGATGGCCACCAGAAGTAATTAGAACTCCAGAACTACCATCTTCTCTGTCTGAGGGGAAAGTACCGGTAAGCCTTTTAAGTTGTCTTCCCCCTCCCCATGCCAGAGGCAAAGGAATGGGAGTGGGGAAGCTCTGAAGGGGAATGAGAGGGTGGTGGTGTGGGTTATTTGCAGTTTTTACACTTTTGGAAGGGTCCTGTGCCCCTAACTCTTGCGAATGTGGAGAGTCTAAGACAGTGGTTCTCAACCTTCCTAATGCCGCGACCCTTTAATACAGTTCCTCATGTTGTGGTGACCCCCAACCATAAAATTATCTATTTATTATTTACAATGCCCATCTCGGCAAAGGCCACCTTGTCGCCCAGAAACGGGGGGGGGGGCAAGCAGAGAGGGAAAGAGGAGCCGCGTGTCTCCCCCGGGAAAAAACTCCGAGAACCCCCCGGGCTCTGCTTCTGCTTCGCTCTCGTTTCCTCTGGGGGGGCAGTGTGGGAAAAGTTTCCAGAGTGTTGACCCTGGCTGGGGGAGGGAATTCCAGTGCCTTTGTCTTTTGCGCCAGGTGCAGCTCGCCCCCCGGAAAACCGCCGCCTTGCGGCCCCCCAGCCCTTCCGCAGTGCCCCCCTCTGTGGCGAGTGGGGCAGGAGCCGTGGTGAGGAGGGGGCCTGCCCCCCATGCTGCCGCCACCCCCCCAAGCTGGCCCATCAGATGGGAGGTTCTCCTGGTAGCGGAGAAGGGGAGTGATTTCAGTCCCTTCTGAACAGGGGGCAGGAGGACGCAAGCGCGTGGCTCACGCTTGCGCACCACCACCGAGGAGGGAATGGAGCCTAAGACCATCGGAAATACGTATTTTCCGATGGTCTTAGGCGACCCCTGTGAAAGGGTCATTCGACCCCCAAAGGGGTCACGACCCACAGGTTGAGAACCGCTGCTCTAAGGCATTACTTGTTGCACCAATAAGGACAGATTGCTTACCTGTAACTGTAGTTCTTCCAGTAGTCATCTGTGCCCTCACACAATGGGTTTTGTGCCTGTGCAAAGTCTCCAAGGGCAGCTTAGTAGCTTGGTGGGAAGCCCTGTTCCCTCCTGTGTACCACAAAGGCTCAAGCCCACCAGATTACCATTTTTTCAGTTTTGAAATCCTCCAACCTGGGTCCTGGAAAAGAGGGGAGGTAGGATGGGTTTGTGTGAGGGCACAGAGGACCACTCAAAGAACTACAGTAACTGGTAAGTAACCTGTACTTCTTCTTCATGGTCTCTGCACCTCACACAATGGGTGACTAAAAAACTTATCCAAGGAAGGAGGGCCAAGTCATGTGGTATAGAAGATAGGACAGCCCTTCCAAAACAAGCATTCCTTATGGCTCTGCAATCCAATCTATAGTAGTGAATAAATGTTGATGGTTGAGACCAGGTTGCAACTTGCAGAGCTCATGCAAGAGTCCTCGAAGGCCGGCTGCAGAGGATGAATCCCCTTGGGAAGAAAAGCAGGATAAAAATAAAGATGATAATAATAATAGTAGTAGTAGTAGTAGTAAAAAAATAATACTCTGAAAGGTAACATCCTGTACTGATAAATCTTGTTTCTGAATGTGAAGTGCAAATATTTCCTGTGGTGTGGCCTGTTTGAAATATGGAAGTAAGTGTTGTGTAGATCTATCAATGCAAACCAGTCTACCTTTCAAAGAAATGGAAGAATGAAGGCCAGGGTGACCATTTTGAATTTGCAGGGATGGATGTATTTGTTGACACCTCAAAGATCCAGAATTGGATGGAGACTGTTATCTCTTTTTGGTACTCTGAAGTATCAGGAAAAATAGCTGGTCTTTGCACATCTTGGAGGCAGCCTCTCGATGGCACCCTTGGAGAGCAAGGTGTTGATCTCCTCCAGGAGGGTGGGATGTGGAGGAGTAGATCAGAATATGGCAACAGGTGGAATACCTGAGATCTCAATGGCGTATCTCAAGTACACTATGGTGAGGATCCAGGTGTCTGAAATGATGATTCACCAGGTGGTATAATGGGTAGAGAAATGGAGAACATCCAAGATGTCTGCAGTGGCAAGGCTGAATGATGGAAGTGGTGGTGTCCTGCAGTGCAAGTTGAAATTACAACTTTGTTGCAGAGGACAATTTTTTTGATGCTCTCTAAAGGAGTTCCATAGAGATGATGACTGTACAGAACCTGCGCAAAAGGACCTGGAAGGCAACTTGGAGCGATAAGATGAAGAGGATTGTCTGTGCTAAGAGGATCGAGACTGTTGGCTATGGTGCTGTGGCTGTTGTTGCCCATCTTTTTGGCTGTCACTCTCATCTTTGAAAGATGTTCCATAAATTCATTAGTCGGGGCATGAAACAGACTATGGCCATTGAAGGGGATATCTTCAATATGTCTGCACATGTCCTCTGTAAGACTAGCAAATCTTAGCCAGGCAAAATGTTGTGATGCCACAGCCCCCATCATTACTCTAGCCATGCACTCCACTGAGTGGCACGAAGGCTGAATTTTGTTGCCCCACTAGCGCCTGAGCCTCCTGATGAAGATGAAGTGTGGTGGATTTTTGCTGTTCTGGCAGGTGTAAAATGAGGGAGAAAATATTATCCCAGAGGAATTTTGACAGGTGGCCATACATGCCTCCATATTCGAAACTCAGGCAGAAAGAGCTGTGGCTGAGTAGAACATCTACCAAAGATATCCAGATGCTTCCCTCCCTACCTGGAGGGGTGGAATGAGGCTTTTTTCTACCTTTCATCTGAGCTGCTTCCACAATGATGGAATTTGGTGTAGGATGTGTGAAGACATAGGCCACATCTATTTGGTGGATCTCATAAACTTCTTCCAATCGTCTTGGTGTCGGAGAGAGAGAAGCAGGCTACACCCAAGCTTGCTTAATAATGTCTTGCAGAGTAGGCAAGAAAGGGATAGTGGTCAGTGTTGTAGATTGGCTATCCATAATCTGGAATACCAGATCAGTGACTGGAACCTGGGAAGCAGCCACATCAAGGCCTATGGCCTTTGGCATGTGCAAAATGATATCTGCAAATTGTTTGATATCTTCTGCAGGCGCCTTGGCCTCAGATGCTAAAACAGCCATAGAAGGAGATGGTGTAGCTGGACAGCCTGGTTCTTCCGATGCTGAATCAGAATTCTTGTCTTCTGACCTGGACAATGACACATTGGAGGATGGAGAGTGCTGGACAGGTAGCTCTGACTAGTGAGGTTGAATCAGAGGCAGTAGAGAAGAAATGGTAGTTGGTAATGCTGAGGTGGTAACTGGAGCAGTAATGGTGGCTGTAACCATCACCAGAGTTGGCGATGGTGGTGGGTGGGCAGACTGTTGCAGTAGTCTGAGGCAATGGAGAAATCAGACATTGCATCAAAGAATCAATACAAGGAGGAACTGGCAGAGGCGGTGGTGAAGCTTCAGCCACCTGTTGTTGCTCCTCAACCAACAATTCCAGCAACAGATGATCCGGAGTTCAGGATCACAGAGCCAGTGAGACATGCTGAGATGGAGACCGAGCTCGAGATTGATATGGTTGTGAGTGATGCCACGATTGGTATTGGTATCTAGAGTGAGATCGAGATTGAGACCAACATAGAGATCGAGATTGGGATTGACAATAATGGCCATGATCACTGGAATGGTGATAAGAATCTCTATGAGGTAGAGATGTGGATGGGGAGCAACATCTAACCAGTTCTGGAAGGTCACCCCGGTATTCATGTTCATGGTACTTGTTTCAATAGGACAGTGAGTAAGACTAGTATACATGGGGATGTTTCCTGCATAGATATTCGTGTCAGCACCAGTCAGTGTATGAGACTGATGTAAATAGAGTCTTCATGAAGACGTTGTCCCCTATGGTATAGATGCACAGATATGTAAGATCGAGATCTATCTTGGCTGCAATTTAGAGGTCTGGTTCTTCAACATCTGGGACATGAACTGGTGGCATATTTTGCAGCGACTCACATTGTGTTCTTACCCCAGACAAAAAAGACACTGATCGTGCATTTTAGAAAGGAAGAACAATGTTTGAAAAGGAAAGTAGAGTCTATGAGAGAAGTGGGGGGGGGGAAGAGAAGTACAGAGAAAGATTTGTTTTGTTTTGTTTGGAAGAAAACAACTAGAGAGAAGAAGTGAGGGAAGATAGCGCAAAGAGGAAAGAAACTAGAGTGTAGGAGGAGAAAAAGTTAGAAAATACACACTACTAAAGCTCCAGAACACGTGCAGAGGAGTGACTCCAATGGTGGACAAAAAGAAACTGATGAGACAGTAGCTTGTGATGGGCTTCAGCATGTGCAGTACACAGGAGGTGACAGGGCTCCCCACAAGCTACTAAGCTCTAGAACGTTCTGTTGGAGACTCTGCGCAGGTGCAAAACCCACTGTATGAGGCACAGAGACTACAAAGAAGAAAGTAACTTTCTTCTCATGTGTTAAGTTGCTTTTCCAAATTTTGTCAAAATTACCAAGAAAAATAATTTGTTAGAGGTAAGTACAATACTTTTAACTCAGCACTTCTAAGTTCTCTCTGTCTCTCTCTGCACCTGCTGGTCATGTATCAACACACATACACAAAAGACAGGTCCTCTGGTTCAGGTGTATGTGATGCTACAGGTCCTTATTGCCTGAGTCTCCTGCTTCAATTCAATGCACCCATGGCTATAAACTCTGTCTCCCAGTCTCTGCTGCCTACAGAAATAGGAAATAGTGCCTTTTCCTATTAATTCATCCTTATATAATGATCCAGATTCATGTTTTTTTAAGTTTTCACATCTCTCCCAGCAACCTTTGCTGACCAACCCTTTCCAAGGACAACTTTAAATGGTGTGGACTGCCCAAGTGGGAGGGCTTGAGCTGTTCTCAAAGGCAACCTTGGCAAAAGAAGCAGAAAGAGTAGGAGGATTTTGAAAGCTGCCCACTTGAAAGCTGAAAGCTTTGCTTTACAGTCCAGGAGAAGGCAGATAAAAGCAAGCCTTGTGTATAATTCAGAGGGCAGGGCTATAGCCTCCCTGCTGTCCAAACCAAATCTCCCTTGTCTCTCTGATACATACTTAACATTCCACTCATTTGCTGCACACTGACTTTCAGCAGGCAAAAGATTCTCTGTCCTTCCCTTTCTCATATATGAGCCCATGAGCATGTGGATGGGTGCACTCATGCACACACACATGCACACACACTCACACAGAGAGAGGCTGAAATGTTGCTGATGGGATGGGGGTGTGGATGCATTATTCAAAGGAAATGTATTTTGCTGCAGCCTTGCTGCATAGTCGCAGTATCTGCTGAAAGTGTGGAAGGGTGGGCTGAAGGGAAGACAGGAGAGGGAGCAGCAGCCTAATCAAGGTCCCTCTGGTAGTACTGCAGGCTCCCTTGGTAACCGCACATTCCCAACAAGAGGGAAGCTTTATGGATCCCACACAGCACTCTGCTTTCTCTTCCCTGTCACTTCTGCAAATCTGACACTCTGGCAGAGAATGAGCTGTAGAATAAAAAACAGCTCAGATGAATCAAATGAACATGCAGTCTTTTTCTTTTTGCCTGTACAGCTCCAGGATCCATGTTTAACTTGTCCTCCACCTGCCGCCAAGAAACAGTGATTTTGTAGATCTGCCTCCACAAAAAGGTAGTATGGCCAATACACAAAGACAAGCAGGCCTCCCATATTAGATATCTAATATGAGAGGGGGGATGTTCAACCCCCCCCCCAGGTGATGGTGAATTAAGATTCCCATGATACCTCACCATTAGCCTGGCTGGCTAGGGCTGATGAGAACTGAACCTCCATGATATCTGCAAGCACATTGGTTGCCGAAGCCCTGGTTTAAAGATAACCAATAAGCTGTTGTATGACTACTTATGCTAAGCAGGTGTGAACTTGGGTCAGTTTCTTGAGGTCACTAGTGATCATGCATAAGCCGAAATTATAAGCATTAAAAACTAAAAAACAAGCATGCTTCTAAAAAACTAAAAGACTCTTCACATATTATGTGGAAGAAAACCTGGGCTTGCAAGGAAATCAGTATTTCTTAGGGAGATGCAAATCCTTGCATTTGACACACATGTTTCCAAGAACTTTTTTTTAAAAAAATTATGCATGGTATTTTAGATTGCAGTTAACAATCTTAGATGGGTACTTTGAATTTATCAGAAGAGGATTTTGTTACCAGTGCTGCCTCCACAAAAAGGAGTAAGGAACTGTTTAGAACTAAGCAGCCCTATAATGGCAGCCCACTTATAAAGAAAAGGTTAGTGCAATCACTTGTGGAAGTGGGTAAGCCCACTTTCATGCAAACTGGGATTGGGCTTAGTAAAGTAAGCTATCTTCCCCAGAGACAAGAAATATAGTTTGTTTTTGTGAGCCCAGCTCATATTCAGAAACCACATTGCCATCGTCCAAAATGTGAAAATGACAAGACTTTCCAGTAATTAAAAGAGGTACTCAGCATATCTTTAAAAGCACTGCTTCACTCACTATTTACAAAAGGGACACCATTTCTAGGAAAAGATTTGCCTACTTCATGGCCGTTGTGCAGTCCCACACAGAACAATCCCTATCTTTGTTACTTGCACTTGAAGAACAGTAGGAAATCCAACATTGGTTTGTCATATCAATTTCAAAGAACCCTGTCCATCTATTTATTTTTCTGTGATATTCATGGTGAACTTTTCAAGAGTATGTATCCATCTCCTCACTTCACGCTTAAGGTGCATCTCTTAGTAAACCAGAACTGATGATATCTAGTTCTCCAATCTTACTACTAGATTTAAATTCACCAGAAAACACCAGAATAAACAAGAGCAGACTCTTCACTGGGGTAAGTCATTTAGAGATATAAGGTGACACGTCACTGGTATATTGATGACACCCCAGCTGTGCTTTTTGTTGCTAGTTGTTTGTCAAAAGTAGGCTGTGGAACTGGCATCCAGAGATGATTTGGGGATAGATGGGGGCAAAGAAATCAAGACTTCAAACAATTCAAGTCAGAAGCATTGTGGGCAGGAGGGTGGAAGTTTACAACTGAATTAAAATAGGATTGTACTCGTACTGAATAGGTAAATGCCTAATTTGGGGCTGCTAGTAGACCTGGGCCTGAGGATGCTCAGATGGCAGTGATGGCCTGGAATATTAGCTTCTGCTGGTCTTCCAGCACTGCATCCCATCTAGAGATAGTGGACTTTGATTAGGTGAGCCACATGTGAGTGACATCCAGGCTGGATTACTGCAGTGCAGCTGATGGCTTTGATGATGTTTGTAAACTTCAGCTAATGCAAAATGAAGCCACCCAAGTGCCAGTATGTGTCAGGTGATCAGATAATGCAATGTCTATACTATACTGTTTGCCAATGCTCTTCTAAACACAACTTAAAGTGTTGGTGTTAATTTTAAAGCCTTAAGTGGTTTAGGGCCAAATGACAGAAAAGACAACCTTCATTGGTGTCACCCTACCTGCAATGTGAAGTTACTAGGCAAGATTGTTCTTGTTTGTCCACCTTTGAGAACAACCGGACTAGTAAGCACAAGCCCTTTAATAGTGACACCATACTTATAAAGCACAGTGATATAGCCCCAGCCCCATCTCTGTCCTTTAGAAGAAGAAGAAGAAGACCTATTTACTTCCACTGGCTATTTTTAGTGACTAAGTTGTTAATTGGATTTCACAGTGTTTTATTTACACATTTTGTAACCTGCTTTGAGAGGTGACCTACATGCATATTTAAATAAACAGAAAGGGAAAAGTAGAGCTGAAAAGTAGGAGCTCAGTCTATAAAAGAATTATAAAATTTGGAAAACAGACAAAATGATAGTGTTGAAGAGAAAAATCGAAGCACTTGCTGTGTAGCAGGCCCAGAAAAAAGAATAACAACAATAACAAATGTGCCTGCTAAGGCATAATGAGGAGAACTGATCCAAATGAGTTCCAGATATTCTCCAGTGTTTTCAGGGTCCATCTTACTTTGTAGGCAACCAATATTTATTTGAACATAGATGCAAAGAACTGGAGTGATGTGGATGTTGGAAAGACTGAGCTTATTTGACAAGACATAGCAAAGGAACTGGATAGCTGCATTCATTTGATACAGTTTGTCTTGGCCTTGGAAACTGGCTCCATAATAAAGCTTGGCTCAAGTCAGTTCACGTAGGCAGTATTTTATCTAACCTATAGATTTTCACTGGATATTTTAATGGGCAGAGTCATTCTGCTGTAAGACTGGATTCACATTTCCTCAGCACTTCAGAAAGCAGTTGACTAATGACACCATTTCAAGACAAGTACCGGTAGGTGGTTGTTTCATTGAGGGAAGAGACTTCTCATACTTGTTCTAACTATCCAGACACATGGGATGTGTAATGAGAACCAGATCAGAAAGGACAGAGGAGGCCTATGGTTTTGAAAACCTATTGAAACAAGCTGGAAGACAGCAACAAATATAATAGATCAGCAGTTTCATATCCAAGTTCATTTTGCTAGTCTACGTTAGCATTGTCAGTGATGACTACAACTTCACACCTATTCCTTCTATTTCTGAATGTGCAAATAAAATGGAAAATTCTGTTTCTTTTTCATCCAGAGAAAATCAGTCCCAGAAAGTCCATCTACTACTTAGGGTAGGTGGCAGACTGAAATAGTATTGGTCTGTTGTTGCTCTCACTCATGTATGAAACCATGGTGTAGCTTCCTTTCCCACAATCCATTTTCTTCCTGTACAGTCATAAGCACACAGAAGAAGAAGCAGTGGCACAAGTAGCAGCAGCAACAGCAAACAACAACAACAACAACAACAACATCAACAGACCTGCTAGATCTAACAAAGTTTTCACCTTTTACAGTATTGGCTTTCTAGTGGTGGTCACTCAAATGCCTCCAGAATGCCTTAAAGGAAAACACAATGGCAACAGCTCTCCCTGATTCAGAAATATATTGTCTCTAAATGGAAGCTCCATTTACTTAATATGGCCAACTGCCACTTGGACCTTTGCTCCAAGTATTTATCCAGTCCCTTTACAGTCAACTAACCTACTTGGCAGAAAATCCAATATGTTAATATAAAGATGCCATTACACTGCTGTGTGACAAGATACTGTATTTGTTCAGAACCTACTGCAAATTTTCAATGGATGACTCTGCTTTTCCTCACCATCTTATAAACCTCTGCCATGTGCCCACTGTATTGTTGTTTCTCTAATCTGAAAAGCCCTGAATGCTTTATATTCCTCTTACTGGAAAGCATGATCTTCCATTGATCATTTCGATTAACCTTCCTTGTCCCCATCCCACTGTAAAATATTCTTTTAAGATACAAAGAGTCAAAGACTAGAACTATATTGAGCATTCCAAATGCAGTTGCACCATAGATTAAAATAATACTGAAGGCATATCTTTGACATGAAATTTCCCTTTGTCACACTGAATTGACATTGTCATTGAGCTATCAATACCCAGGCTTCTTAAATCACTTCAAGCAATTTCACATTTGGGTTCTTTAAGACCTCTCAGAGGAATGTCATCCGGCCTTGATTACTTCTAAACTTCTCCAACATGTTCTGCTGTAAAGAAGAATATGCATTCCATCTCTCTGTAATGTCCTTACAGTATTTCTTCTATGGCTATTATTGGCCAAACTCCAGTTGTCTCCATCGCCAGTTTTGTTAATGCCCCTTGGGTTTTATCCATTTAGCAACTCATTGCTGGTGCTGCTGCTAATTGCTATCAAACCCATTTTGACTTATGGTAACCCTGGAATAAGAGATCTCCAAGTCACATTGTTATCAACAGCCCTACTCACAGGTTTTGATTTCTGGCAGGCTAATGAATACATGCTCCCAGCTGCAGCTTTCCAGCAAGGAGAGTTTTCACAGCATAAGTGCTGGCTGGAGGGATCTCTGGCTGGAGAAACTCCCCCTGGATTAAAGGGGGAATCAGAAGATCACCCATTAGAGTCTGGAATTCCCATCATTTTCATTTACTTTTGAGTAAACACATTATGAGTGGGAAGGATCAAGGTAGTGACATCTTCTGTCCTTGTCATGAAACACAGCTGTTTGGATCTAAGGATCTGACAGCTGCCATACTGGCAACCTGCTTTTTAACAGAAAACTCTTAAATAAACCTTTGGAGTTATGAAGGTGAAGAATTCTTGTGATTAAAATAGGACAATGGAGCCTCTTCAGTCACCTTCCTTCTCCAATCAGGAGCAGAGTAAGCGTGTGTACCCCACAACCATTTAAGTGCATATATCTTGTGAATAGACTGAATTTCATCTTATTTGTAAGACTGCATTGATTTCAACAAGGAGAAACCGCAGCACGAGAAAGTTCAGACATTATCTATTTGATGTTCCTAAGACTCTCTCTCTGGTGGTTTTCAGCTAGATGAGAGAGAAATCAGTTGTTAATTGTGAAATTGCTGGATTAAATGAAAGACAGAACCTTCCCAGGAACCTTCTCTGGACTTTTTACAATGGATGATGGAGGAGCTATGTGTGGAACTCCTAAAGAAGAGGAATATGACAGAGGCCCTGAGGAATGCGATCAGCAAGACCAAGGAAGAACTGTGCAGAGGTACAAGACAAGAGGGGGACAAAAGAGTTAGCAATATGGAATTGAAGGAAGTTGAAAATCACATGGAGAGACAAATTCAAGTAATGTAATCATATCAGCAAGTAGCACTTAGTATTAATGCCATTTATCATATAGTGTCATATTATGCAAACATAATATGCACTATGTAGTGGAATGCAGCAGAAAGTGATATTGAGATACTATACTAGTTATGTTAGCCTTTCATAGAAGAAAATTCATTTTTCTTGAATTTTCATGAACTAGGTGGGGGAGAAGAGAAATATTAGATATTATCTTCGAGAGGCTTGAATCAATGTGATTGTTATAATCCATTTAAAGGAAAAAGGGAAGTCAATCCTTTTTCTTTTCTCTGCTTTTAAATTTCGAATTCATATGTCTCGGAATTTCTTTATGTTTTTACTTTTCTCTTATGTACTTGTAGAACTTCTAGTGGGGTTTTTTTTGGACATTATTAAAAAAGAGATCCTTTTAAAAAACAGCCCTATACTGACTTATACTTGAGGTCTAGGTCATTCATAGCTGTCCTTCTAATTCTTAATCTTCTGATTTCTTGCCTAAAGTTTCCATTTTGATTAATGACCAGCCAAATTATTGAAAATCTCTAATTGTTTTAATAATTAATAATCTACACTCATTATATTTGTCTTCTTAATATTCAAGCGTGACCTTGCTTTTCTATTTTCTGCAAGTATTATGATGCCATACCTTAAACTGTTGATGTTCATTCCCCCAAAATTCACATCTCCTTCCACTGAGTCTAATCCTGCTTTCCATATGATACACTCTCCATAAAAATTAAACAAATATGCAGCCTTTTCTGACCCCCTTGCCACTAGGAAGCCATTTTGTTTCTCCATACAGTGTCTTGACATTGGTCTCTTGCCCACAGTAGAGGTTATGCACCAGAGTAATCAGGTATTGTGATCTTTCCATTTCTTTTAGAGCAAATGATAATCTGATGTAATCTATAAAACACAAAATGACTTTATTCTGAAAATGTCTGAGGCACTGCAATAGTCAATATGTCACTAGCGTCTCTTCCTTTTCTGAACCCAGTTTGAACATCTGGCAATTATCACTCCATATGTGGTAAGTCTTTTCCTTGATTATTATGATAGTTCTCTCTGTCATAGGCATGAGTCCCCAAACAGTTGCATTCAGCATCCTGACCCTAGTTTCTGTCACCTTTTACTTCTTGTCTGTCTTTAACCATTTGCAGAGTTTCAGTTGACATCCATGGTGGGGTTTTTTTCTTTTTGATTATGGATAGTGTCTTTTTGCATTCTTCCCTGACAATTTCCTTAGTTTGGTCCAGAGTTCTTCTCATTCCCTGTCAGTTAGGCTAATCAGTGGAAACCTGTTCTTTATATTGTCTTTATATTCTATAGGGATGTTCAGCTTGTATTCTGGCATGATAACTGAGATAGTGTACTTCTCTAACTTTAATTTTTGATATTAGGCGTTCATGATCTATATATAACTTGCTCCTGGTCTCATTTTTGTAGAGAGAAAGTAGATTTCAGACCTCTTCTTCCAATTATGTAGTCTTTTTGATTTCTATATTGCCATCCAGTGACATCCATGCATATATTCATCTCTTTGGCTGCCTAAAGAATGTGTTTGCAGTGGACAAACTGCAGGCCTCACAAAATTAAATTAAATTACTGTCCTGCTTCTTTTCTTGATCTTAGGCCAATTTCTCCTAAATGTTTGGCTCTGTTCTGTTTTCCGCTTTTACATGCCAAGCACCTATGATTACCAACATATCCTGTTTTGGTGTATGATCAATTTCCTCCTGAAGTCTTGTGTAGAATCTTTCAAGTTCTTCCCTGCCTGCCTCTGTTATATGAGCATAAACTTGGATTATGGTTATATCGATCATCTGTTGACCATCTAATCCTATATTGTCCATATTGGTTTTCCCTCAGGTCTTACTGATATTCAGTCAGACTTCACATTGTATCCCCTGATTTCTTGACTGCATCTTGCCTCATTATAAACCGCCACTCTTTTCTTCTTTGAGTGCTACTTATGTGCCATTCCTGACCACCTTAGCACATTCATACCAAGTATGGATATGCCTGTATGTTCTGTTTCTTGTTTTTTGACTTCTAGCTTTTCCTGATTCATTCTTCTCACACTCCATACTCCCACTATATAACGTTGTGCAACGGCTGGAACGTGCTTTCACTTCAGTCCAGTTGCATCATTAGATACAGTGCTACTTGTACCTGTACTCTGTTCTTCCCTCGTAGCTGAGTGCCTTCCAACCTAGGAGTTTCATCTGCCAGCACTACCTCTCACTTCATTTTGGATTGTTTCATCATAGATTTCAAAGGAAAAGGCATTTAAGAATGGTTTATCATCCCCTTCTTCTGCATAGTACTAACTCTGAAGTGTCACTACTGTTCTCTCTGAGATACCTTCAGCCAGCATTGAACAGACCCCACCATGACTGCTGCCCAATGGCTTGTTTGGCATACTTAATCTGGCTCCTCAACAAAGACCTGTACGACTTAGAAGACCTTCTCCGTAGCAGTGCTAATATCAAGATATCATCTTACCTCACTAGAACATGCAATACCACCACCTTGGAAAGGCAATGCCAAGGTGGGTTTTCACAACTGGCAACTCTAATTTCTTGCTTCTTACCTTATCATCAACTTACACTTCTTTTTTTCTTCAGAGGATGCTTTTAAAAAGTAAGTAATATTTCCACTTTTAAAAGGAAGCCTTCTTGCTCTTCTATGATTTCCTTGATATCAGTGTTTGCAGGCCCAGCATGAGAGGTGGACTGGGGCACAGGGAGACAAGCACAACGCTACAACACAATTGGAGCAAACAAGATCACCACATTGTTTATTACAGCTGTATAGGCCTGGCCTGGGTCGATACAACAGATCCAGAGTAGATGATCGACCTATTACCTAACATGATGAACGTCCTGATTCACCTGCTGATGGCAACATGGAGTGGCATTATGGAAACTGCATGAGCCTCAACCACTATATGGCTTCCCTGTCATGTGGAAGTGAGGCAGGTCAAATAGCCCCCAAGCTAGGCCTGACCATGTTAAGCTGCACCCCAAAGTTTCCCAAGGTGACCCCTGTAAAAGTGGGGGGAGGACATACAGGCTCTGTCGTCGCCAAAACTGGATCCATCCACATGCCAGATCACCAAAGCTGTGACAATGAACCACTTAACAAATCAGTCAACAGACAAGTAGTGAGAAAAGTCTAACAAGTTTAAATTGTAGGGTGGATGGTGAGAAGGCATCCAAGGCCAGACTACCAGAGAAGCACAGGGGCATCTGTTATATCCCTCCCAGGTAGATCAGAATGAAATATATACGCTATGCTGTCTGCCAAAGCAAGGCTCACCCATGTTGGTCACTGACTGGCCAGATCCCCAGAGACCTGCAAAAGAGTGCACAGCCTCCTTGGGGAGGATGCCAGCACCAAGGAGGAGGTAAGCTCTCTTCTGCCTTCCCAACAGCAGCCCTGCAAATGAACCACCTGCTAACTCAGGAGGCTCATTTTTTTTTTAATCAAGTAGCATCCTTTTGAATATGTTTATATTCTGTCTAATCACGATAAGCTTGGTCCACATTTTCATTTTTACCAAAGTACCTGCTTTTAACTCTCAGCAGAATTTTCTGTCACCATCTTCTGCAATTACTCAGCACCATTCACATCCTTCCTTCTTGGCATACACTCATCTTTCTGTGAAGGAGACAGTCCTGACATCTTTAGCAGCATGGATGAATAATCCCCTTTGTCTGTCCTACACTCAGACCATGACCATCTACATTCCTATCTCCTGCAGTAAATAGATTAGGATTGCCTAGGAATTATGCTGCATTTAGCTGGCAGTATTCAAAGCACCTCTCTTTAAAAAAAAAAGTGGGTGTTAGTAAGGGCAGGCCTTCATTCAGCACACACTTTCTCTCTGCCTGGAAAATTTTTTACCCAAACTCAGCATGAACCCAGTGTGGTGTTAGAGTCATATAACTGTGGCCTTGAGCTAGGTGAAAAGGCAGAAGTGCAAATACACCCTGATGTCATAGGCTTTCTACTCTTTTCAAGGCAAAAAAACAAACAACAGCTTATAAATACTAGAACATGAATGAAGGCCTTCAGGGAGAGGAAGCCAAATGAACTGTTTAAAAAAAACTTTCTGATCCAAGAAGAAAACTCCATTATCAGAGGCAGAATGTCTTAAAACACTAGAGTCACACAACAGAGGAGGACTGTGGCTTCCATGCTCTGTTTGTGAACTCTCTGGAGACCTTTGGGTGGCCATTATTGAACGCAGAGTTGCATTAGGTGAAAATGGTGCTTGACTACAAACTGTACAGAAGGCAGTTAGGGGTAACTAGCAGCAGATATAGAAAAACAGTTGGTCTAGCTGGTTCTCCGGAACTCATTTTCACTATTCTTTGTCCACCTAACTCAGTGATTGGGACTTTAGAAGATTACACGGACCCTTATATACAAGATGAACTTTACTCTCATGAGAGCCCGCAGGATGTAATAGTTTGATAATTGGTCTATGACACCGGAGACCAGGGTCCAATTCCTCACTCAGCTATGGAAACCCACTTGGTGACCTTGGGCGCACCACACACTTTCAGCCCCAGAAAACCCCAATACAGGTCTGCCTTAGGGTCACCATAAGTGGAAAATGACTTGAAGGCACACAACAACACAACAGTTCACATGAGGGAGAGGGGGAGGCAAAAAGGAAAGGACAGCTATGTGCTTCATTCAGCACATTTCTCTGATTTTGCACACATACAAACTTTGTTTACAGAAGGGTCTTTCACAGTTGTCATAGCAACCTATCCAGAAACACATAAACACATCTACATCTCTCCCAGGATGGGACAGGATGTTCTCATTTTCTCTCTCTCTCTCTCTGCTATTGCTGGAGATGTACAAATCTGTCATTTTTGCCATATTTCAAAATTTTCTAAACATTTGCATGCTTTCTATTTCATTTATGAAAAAACTTGCAAATTTTGGCAAATCTTATTTAAAAAATGCAACAAAGAAAATTCTCATGCATCTGTAGTAACCAAATTCAAAAAAATGCACCTCTTGCCAGCATGGAGAGGGTCATGTTACACCTGCCTGCCATGTAGCTGTTAACGCTGAATGGCCTCTCAGATAAAAAAGACAATGGCAACTCTAATTCATCATTACAATTGTGACTGAATGATCAGGGACTGAAATCCAGCCAGACTACTAAGAGCTACGCATATACCGTAAACCCTTTTGCATGAATAGATGGAACTGTAAGTTTTATTCTCCACCATACTTTATCTACAGTTGCTCATTAATAAAGAAACTTGTAAATGCTGGTACACTGGTATAAAAACCAACCAAATAAAAATCCATATCCCACCACTGCCATCACCTTCATTTACACTCCTCTCTGACTGATGCAAAGATTTCACTCCTGTATCACATCCATTCATGAATAATTGATACTTACTTAAAGCAAAACAGATTATGTAGGCAGCTCACAACCTAGCATGAGAGCTTGGAAAAGTTACTTGTGGGAATACAAGTTAATAAAATCTGTGGTTAGCATGTTTTGACACAGTGCAGAGGGAGCAGGATCATATATCTGTACACATGCCTTTGTAACCCACCGTACATGAACTGCCCAGTGGCTGTGGCCTGGCTATTCTTGCTAAATCAGGCACAACCTCTTTGGCTGCTAGTGGTGCAGTAGTTAGGTTTCTGGCATCCATAATGAGGCAATGGACATAAAAAGAAAGAGCAATATATTACCAAAGCCAGAACTGGAGCTTGCTGTTTTGGCTATGATTCTATGGTTTCCTAACTCTGCCAAAGCAAATACCAACTGGCCTGAGACTCAATAGTATTTCCCACATATTCTGTAAATAAAAAGTCAATCTCAAAATATTTTGGGAAAGGCCCTTCAGTCAGTTCCACAAATGCCTGTGAGAGTGTGGCTGCATGCTCTGCTTTACCGAGGAACACTAATCCGTCTGAAACGCTGTCAGAAGACAGTCCTCACCCTCTTTTATTTGAACAGCTTCTCAGTCAAAGTCTGTGCAATGACTGTAGAAGATCCATTCCTTGTTCCACCAACCAGTCCTATTGTGCCAAATCCATCAGCTTCATGTCTTTCAGAGACACATTCTCAACATTACCCAAAAAGTGCTAACCATCATGTTCCAAGCTATCTCAATAACTATGTTACATAAAAGAACCTTTTTGCTGGAACCTTGCATCAAGCCTATTTATTCATTTGTTCACATTTTCATGTTTCATTTATGTGTTTTTCTTTCCTAGCTAAGTTGTACTGTTTCTTATACCTACAGATGCTTGCTATTGTTCAAATATTCTTAAGTTTGTGACTTTTATGGAGCAAGGAAGAGATGCAATGTTTCCAGCAGAACCATTTCTTGCTCCAAGACAAATCTGTTCGAATGTCCTGGAATATATATAGATATCAGCCCATCCTGTGACCTTGCCTAGGGACGTAATTACAGAACATAAATGTCTGCATCTTTTAGGTATCTGAAAAACCATCCTTGAGAACTTCTCTCTCTAAACAAACACTCTGATTAAAAAAAAACCATACGAAGCAAGGAAAGAGCCTTAAAGGACCCTATCCTGAGTTAGTGCCTGCACAGCAGGTTAACATAGATCAAATGCCACAATCTTTTCCACTATGAGATGTATTGTATTGTTGTTTAAATTATAGTAAGTCATTTTAAATTTGCTTCTGTACATTCAAAATAGCCAGATTTTCTAAAAAAGATAAATTGCTAAGTCCCAAAGCCATGGTAGGTGGAACGAAGGATTCTGGAAATGCACTAAAAATGTGACTTTCCAAGATCTGAAAGAACACATCATACTGTATGAAAATATTTGCCCTCTTTTCATCCTTTTGTAAAAAAAAAAAAAAGATGCATTCCCTGTTTTTTTCTGATGTGTAGGTGTATATGGGAAATACAAGGAGCCACCCAAGTCTGTGAGTACATTTGTGTGTATCTCAATGTGCCTTACCTTCCTAAAATACTTTATTGATGTGGTAGGTGAGGTGCTGAAATGGAAAAAAAAAAAACAATGTGAAGGGGAAATAAAAAGGTCTTCAAAATGCATTTTGTCTCCTACCCTAGGAACTGTAGTAAGAAAGACATTGATAGAGAAAGCTTGCAGGGTTAGTTGCTCCTTCATGATCTCAGTAGCTCGCTGATTAATTTCCCTGCTTCCTTCCTTATTTGCATGTTAAAGACACCTGAAGAGAAAGAGTGGGCCACTCCAAGTTCAAATGTTATCTCCTGCAATAAGTGCTAGAAATGTCAAGAAAAAATTGGTACATTCCATTACATATGATGACCTGCCCAAGAGTCAAAAAACAAAACAAAACAACACTGGGAACAGATACATGGTGTAATAATGGAAATTTTAAAAATATGGATTCCACTGACACCAGAGCTATTTTTACTGAACATTACTCAGAATCTGGAACCAACGTTCTCAACAAAATATTGGAGAATACTACTTTCTTTGATTACAGTGGCTAGATTGCTTGTGGCCAGATTATGGAAAGATAAAGCGACTCTACACTTGAACAGTGGATGATAAAAATCTTTGAAATGAAAGAAAAAGACTCCTTTACCTGTAAGATTTAAAGGGAAGTCAGACAAAATAATTAAATAATGGTCTCTAGTTATGAATTTCCTCAGACAAAAATGGGGTAATTCAATCATAGATTAGAAAGTTGTCAGTTTGACCAAGAGGTGTTAGAATTCAAAGTTATATAACTTTATTTAGAAAGTTAACTGAGTATGCATGTATGTATAAATCTGTGGTATTTATAGGAGTATTAACAGGAGGGAAAAGAATGAGTCGTGCAGAGCAGACAAAATTTAAGGATGAGGATAATAAATGAAAAGGAAGTGTACAATACAGATAGATGAACTGATTTCAAGGAAGGGTAAGAAGAAGTAGAAACATAATTTATGTTATGTTTTAATCTTACTTTATTTAGAAAAATTAATGAATGTAATAAGTTTACAAGAAGACTGTCATAAGGAAACTGGGAACTGTGTTATTTGAAGAATGTACATTGTGGAGATAATGTATTTACACTATGTTCATTTCTTTTTCTTTTTTCCTTTCTTGTCGTCTTCTTTTTTGATTAAAAATTGAATTTTTTTAAAAAATGTTATCTCACAAACAACAGTCTGCTGTGTGATTTCTAAGCAGTTGTGCAGCTGCTAGGGAACCACTTGCCCCAAACACATCATTAAAAAAATGTCACTGCCCAGAAAGCCAATATGCTTTAAGATATTTATTAGACAAACCAGATGATCCAGAAAGGAGGTCTTTAAAAAGTAGAGGGAAAGAGAAGGGCAGCTATGACAAGATGTGCTGGATTGGCACAGATTAGGAAGAAGAAGATAGGGAGAAAGGGAGTAGGTGTAGCCAGTAGGGGATTCAAAGGAAGGAGCAGGTCGGCCAGCAGACAGTGGACAAGAAGGATCCTGGTAGGGCAGGGGCAGGAAGTATGGCCGAAAGTGGAGAACACTTATGAGCAAATCAATCTGGCCCTCACTCTACTATTAAGTCTGCCTTTGTAAGGGAACTTGTGATGCTCCAGAAATTGGTGGACTATTATTCCCATCCTCCTCAACACAGGTAAGCAGAGGTTGATGAGAATTTGAATCCAGCAACTTCTGAAGGGAGAATAAGTATGGTTTAGCAGTTTGGGCATTTGACTACAACTCAGGAGACCAGGGTTCGATACCCCGCTTGGCCATGGAAACCCACTGGGTGACTTTGGCCTTTTCCACATTTTATTTTTAAAATGGGGCAGCGCGGCCTCCAGTGAGGACGTTTGCACTTGGGGGCGAACTGGGTCCGGGCTACTTAATGTATGTCCGGACTTCAGCCCACTCCGGAACGACCAGAACTGGTGGTTCCCCATGCTATTGAAAGACCGATTAAAAGAGGACTTTCAATAGCCTGGTGCGCCCCAGTACGTCGCTGCGTTAATGTGTAGATCTGCAGGTTTGCGCCAGCGTGAGGGTGCAGATCTTCCGGGGGTGGGCTTCCGGCTGACGAGCTTCTCTGGTTGGTGGAGAGCCTCCGCCAACCGGAAGCCTCCATTTTCGTCCCCGGAGAGTGTATAGCGCAGGCGCGCGCTGCTCCGGATCAGCGTGGATCGTCGGGGGGAGCGTGCCAGTCCGGTGAGTAATGGACTGCCCCGTTTTCCCCCCAAAGTGCGGAAAAGCCCTTAGAATGCATCATCCATAAGTTGGAAACAACTTGAAGGCAGACAACAGCAGCAACAACATCAACATCTGAAGGACCAGAGCTTGCCTATCCCTATTGTATAGGATTGACTAATGAAGTAATTATGGTATCTGAACATATGATTTTGCATTTCCAGTCTTTGATTTGTTGTATGTTTTGTAAGTTTATATCTTTGTAATTAAATAAATATATTTTAATAATCTTTGATTTCAATATCAATAACTTTCAAGATCTCTCCAAACTGCTATGGCTAACAATTGGAACTATCAGCAGTCTAGAAGTGTTATTTTCATTCTGTTCCCTAAAGCACAAGTTGGTGATAGATGACCATAAGTAACAACTCTAGCAGGAGATACTGTGGTTGTTGCTTTATCACCAACAGAGGGAAAGGGTCAGGCGTCGGTTAAGGGGACCTAAGCTTGTATTTATAACTGTAAGGTCCTGTAAGTTCCTTAGCTGGACAACCTCCCACATATAGCTTTCATATTCAGTGCCAAATTGCTACCCTACCCAGCCAGAGAACATCCCACATGTCCTGAGGTCCTAGCTTCCACACCCTACTAATTTCCGTAGTGTGGACACTGGCTGCTCTTGGAAAGGTAACTAGCTGCCATTAGCTACACAAAATGGTATGCCACTCTTCTGCTACCTCAACTGTTAGCATGTAAAATTGTGCAAAGTCTTCCCCTGGTTCAGTGGGGGTACTTTTCTAAGCATCCTTCACAGTGTAAAATCCTCAATCTGATTCAAAAGCCTCCAGGCAGCTTGCTAGGGAAGCAAAGATTCTTCTCATCACTGCTGTGTCTGCTAAAGTCTCTATTTATAGTGAGACCTGGTTTTCTGGCACCATTCTAGAATGCAACTGAACAATGTCTAGGGGCAGAGGGCACCAGATCAAGGGCTTCTCCCCCTGAGGGTAGTAGGTCAGGAATTCTTAATCTGCCTCCTTTCAGCTACTGCAGCTATATTTCGATTTACTGTTGCAGCAGTGCTGCCCCTGCTGTGCATTCCTCTTTACAGTTCTTGACTACTACTGCACTATGAGGGAATTTTCTGGGTGTGTGAAGGAGCCATGAGGCACCTCAAAAAGTTGAGCTTCACTATTCACCTAGAATTCAAAACCTGCTATGCACAGTGGCTTAAAAACCTAAATTAATAGAAAAAAATAGCTCCCCTGCCCACACTCACAGACCTGACAAATAAGCACAACATGCAATTATGAAAAACCTTGCAGGTCCAAGGTAAATGCACTCAGAGCACATGATGGCTTCCCCCATTATATACCTCAGTCACAATACAGTTGCTGGTACAAAACCCATGGTGCATGAAGAGCAGGACCACAGGGAAGTGTGCTTTCCATTCCACACCCCCACCACAATTCTAAATGCAGCTTGAAAGAGGCATGATTATGAAGAACAAACGGTGGTGTTCTTTCACAAGCAAAATGTCTCGCTCCTGTAGGAGCCCAGCAGTAACCCTTCCTTCCCAAAAGGAGTTCTAAAGAATTGGTATGTCTGCTCCCAGAGTTTATTAGTCAGGCTGAGGCTATATGCACTCATAATGGTGTGTGGGCATGTGTGTGTGCACATGTGTGCATGGAAATTTTTTTTAGAGAGATAACTATTCTCACAACGCATTGTTTATGATTCCCAGATAATGTAATGATCTTTAATTTTGCCTCCAAAGAATTTTCTTCCTACAGTATTTTTAATGACTCTTCTCACTCTCTAAGCTGTGGTTGTCAGACTAAAATTATGGGTTTCTTCCATCCATAGAAAGGAAGGTACGGCCTTACCTTGTATTTTAAGTTCTCTGTTTGAAGGGCTGCTAGAAGACAGTCCTGTCTCTGCAGATGTCCTGTAATTGACAGGCTGTCCAATCTGAATCCATTTTAAAGATAAAGAACCATAAGAAGTGAAAGCAGGAGACTCTGAAAATGCCCATAAACAATTACTAGCTGGCCTGTCTAACAGGGTGAACTGAGTCACACAGGCCACCTGGTCACATTTTCCCCTAACATAGGGAGAAGCACTGTATTTCTATTTAAATAATATTAATTTAAAACATGGAAGTTTTTTACAAATCTCTGTTCTCTCTCTTTTTCTTTTCTTTTCTTTTCTTTTCTTTTTTGATGATGCATTTCCTCTTTCCTGGCAATACATACGCAAATAAAACCCCTAACATTGGAAAGTGAAGCAAATTAGCCAGGAAAACAGGAAGAAAATAGAAGGAATGAGAGTTGCTAAGGCCAGGATAAAAGCAGGAATAAGTGGAAAGGTTTCAAATAGGATAGGAGACTAGGCAAGTTTCAACAACCCATTAGCAAATAAAAGCCTGAGTAGATAAAACAGCTGAGAAATAGCTTTATTCCATTAGAGAAGGGGGAAAAAAGCTGTATGCCCATTAGCCTTAATTCTGGCAAGTGTAATTGTGATCAGTTCATGAGTTTCAGCTATCCCCCAATGAACAGTCACTCAAAAATCACACTATTTGTGGGAACTAGGTGTGGCTTTGAACTTCGTACTATATATCTTAAGGCAAATAAGACAGTAAAGAAATTTTGATTTCTTCTTGTGATAATTTTGACATGGTTTGTTCCCAAACACACACCCGCACACCCACAACCAGCTGACACTCCGGCTACTGGGTGATGTCCTAGAATTCTCTAACGCCTAACCAGATCTGAAGAAAAGAAGCACAACGGCTGACCATTTTGGCAGGGCCATTCACCTCATAGTCACTTGAGACAATCTAAAATGACAGAGATGGTCTGATGACGATGATACCTGGAATATAAGGATATGTAAGGAAACAAATGTGAAGATGTTTTATAATGGTAGCATGTCTTGCACTATTGATTCTTGTGTGTAGCCTTGAGATTTGCGTTACAAATAAGACTCAAGCAGGATATTTTGTTGAATTTTAACTCTGTTAGATGAGATCAGATGGCTGGGGGAAGGGGGAGGAGAGAGTTCTGTGTTGTTAAGTCATTAAGAAGAAGGAATTCTGGATGTTCTGTGTGCCCTACAAGAATAAGAAAAGTTGTGATTTCTCTTTTCTGTAGTACCATTAAAGGTCCAGGAGCCCTGACCTTCTTTGCATCTGTTTCTTTGGGATATGTCTGATCCCTTCAGTACTCCATATGGTGGCTTGTGCTTGAAATCAATGAAAATGTATCAGTTTGTACTAGTCATGAAGGTGATCAGGTATTTGGAAGGCAGGGAGAGTGGCAGTCATGCCACTCTCCCTGCCTTCCAAATACCTGATCACCTTCATTTCTTCCCCATTATTTGGAAGAAGCACTTGAATTATGACCAAGAAGAAACAAAGCCAAATAATCTGCGAATAAAATAATTAATTCATAAGAACCAGATTCCAAATGTTAGTTTAGAACTTGGCTTATATGTAGTCTTTTACTTGAAGATGATGTGACAGCAGTTTATATAATTATGAGTGATCCATGAAAATCTTTATCTAATTTTCATGTCCCAAAGAATCTGTTCCTCTTGGAAACAAAATCCTGGTATGCATGGTCTTATGTAGCCAGGCAAGCCTTAAATAATCTCAAAGGTGCCTTCTCATCAATACGTATTCCATCCAACAATCTAGGTACTTTTCCAAGGAAATGTGAAATAATCTGTATTAAAAATCAATTAAGATTTATGTAGTGCTTTTTGTTTGCTTGTGTTCAGAATCCAAGATTATTTTTAATCAAGAAAGGTCTGCTGCAATGTGAGGAGGGGGGAACAATACATAAAAGAGTGCAGTAGGTCTCAAAAGCTCTACTGCCAAGCAAAGAATTCTTTTCACAGAGTCTGCTCCTAGAAAATATTGGAAGTGTAGCTCCACACTGAAGACTTGAAAGGCTTTTTTAAAAAAACATTTAAAGTGCCAGAAAATCAGAGGTTATAAATGCAAAGGAGAAGAACTTGTTGGCTGATGCAACTATGCTGGCAATGGTGGTAAGGTTAAAATGTCTGTGTGTACAAGGGCAGGGGCAGGTAGGAGGAAGGGAGGGAGGCAGGGAAAGCCATTGCTATTAGGAAAGAAAAAGGCCTTGCTGGCTTCTAAGTTCCCCCCTCCACAAACACATTGCACACCCCTCCAAATGGTGTGAAACACCAGCATCAACAGGCTCCCAACCTACAAGCCCAGAATTCTTGATTTTCAACAGATTTCAAAGAGGCAGATTCTTCCCACAGAACTGCAAACAATCATTCATCCTAAACTGCTAATAATAGAAAATATTTTTAAAAATAGCTAATATTTTTAGCCAATAACAGAAATGGAGGCTTTTGAAAACTTACTACAGAAATCTGCTTTCCAGGTTTAATGCTAAGACTGTTCCCACGGCTTAGGTCCAGATTATTTGAAAGACTGTGTTTCCCTATACGAGCCTGCCAGTTTACTTGGTGAGGACAATGGAGAGACCCTTTCTCAGTGGTCGCTTCCACCCTCTGGAAATCCCTTCCCTGGGAATTTAGGCTGCCCCCTCTGCTTTCCTTTTGCTGGCAGGCAAAAACATTCCTACTCAAATGGGATTTTAATGTGCAAGCAGGTGAGCTCTTATTTTATCAGGATGTTTTATTTTTTTTAAAAAAAAAACTATTGTATGCTTTTATAATGGCTTTACACTGTTTTTCTATGGTTATTTTAATTGGTTTAAATTATATTGTAAATGTTTTTAACTTTTCTGGAAGCTGCCTTCAGTCCCACGCAGGAAGAAAGATGGCATATAAATACAATAAATAAATAAATAATCTAAATATCACAATATTTACATGGCAATGCTATTTTATTTGCAAGACCAGACATACCCACAGATCTCAGATGCACTGAAAAAAGAATTAAAGGTTGTAATGGGAACCAGAAGAGCTTACTTAATGAGGGTCAGGGGACACCATCTGTTGCCATACACACAAAGGCACCATTGTAACAGCATGCCTGGCTGTTTGGAGCAGAGATGGCTCATTTTCTTCCCTTCATTACTAGTTTTTTTGACTTAAAAAAAAATTTTTTTAGTGCAATATTGACATTATTTACATGCACATTACTTGCATGCACACAGAGATGCTTTTCTGCTTTGCTCTCCAGTCTAGGATTTTCAAAGTGTTAAGTGAATTTGCCAACAGCAGTCATCTTTTCCTTGATGCTCTTTAATCATTCACAAATAATCTCAAACACACATCTGTATGTCTTGCTTGGATCAGTAACAACCTCTAGGATCTATACCTCAACACCCCCTCCATTCCCTGCCTTCCAAACTGAGCCTAGTTCTCACTAAAATGGTACAATTACATCCATGTTGCATACTTCAGATTCTAAGCAGAAGTTCAGATGACTAAATGCTCTGTTCAAAAGAAAAGAAACATCCAAACCATGCAAACATCACTCTTCTGAACTACAAGTCCCAGAGCATGGTCAGTGGCTGCTGGCTGGAGAGTCCAAGAGTGGTATAGCCCAAACCAAAGTTTCACACTTCAGTGAGATCAAGAGGCTACAAAGTGTCTCTTGCTACTATATTTACCAGAATATAAGACACACCAGTGTATAAGACGCACCCCATTTATATGTCAGCAAATACCACTTGCCAGTGTATAAGACACACTGGCGTATAAGACACACCCCATTTTCAAACAGTATTTTTCGGGGGAAAAGTGAGTCTCATGTGCCAGCAAATAGGGTATTTAGAATATCAGGGAGCAGAGGGAGATGTCAAGATATGCTTAGTGCCTCCAGAAAATAGGAACAGCACAATACAGTAACACTGACACTGATTCTGTTGCAGTGATACCACTGGAGTAAGAGAGAAAGAGATCTTGCATTGATCATATAATCCCAGTCTCTTTTTTACTTCTGTAAAAAGCATAGATGTTTTGCATGTATTTAATGCTCTGACTACATAAATTGTATCAATGACATCAGTTCTCTCTCAGTTTAGTTCACTTTTCAACAGCCTATTTCATATACATTTTGAGATGCGTTTGTATATGTTTCTAAACCATTAGACAAGCAATGAACATAATGACAGTGACTGGAATAATATGAAATTAACCAAGATAAACTACCTTACAGCGCTGGTGTAAAGATTATTAACATAAATATGTAAAACTAGCATATTTACAAGGTGTTGCCTGGGATTTTATTTTCTCATAGGTAATTCTTGTTAGAAATACCTTAGGAATTACCTTACCTTACCTTAGGAATTAGATACGGTTGACACACACAGATTTGAGTTCCTGTGTCTCTAATTCCTTAATCTGTCTCATCCAGTAAGTGTAACTTTTCCCCATATTCCCCAATCCAATCTGTATTCAGAGTTGTTAACATACAGAGTTTGGGTTCCTGAGGGAAAAACACTGCCCACCTTCTTGCTGCTAGGCCTCACCTCCATAGTAACCGGCCTGAGCTCTCTGGCTGAGAATTCTAAAGGCCCCTCCCTGAACTGCCAACCCCAGGATTCTATAGAATCTTCACAGACAGCCAATCATATGAGGTCTTCTTGCTTCACACAGCCAATCTGAGGTCTTCGCCTACCTGACACAGACAAACAGACAAGCTCACTCACAAACTTTGACTTTTATACAGTAGATGCATTCAAGACATTCAAACATTAAATGAATCAGGCTTTGGGACACATGTTTGTACCAGTGTGAACTCCCATACAAGTCAGCAAGGGATAGAAAATTATGAACAAAAAATACAGAGGACTGAATTTTGTATACAGTTGACTCTGTTTAATGAATGAATAAAATTTCAAAATTTATAAGCAGAGTAGAATGTGTGCATGTTACTAACAGGATGAGTTTTTTTTTTAACATTAATGATTGTCTGTCTGCATGAGCCATGCCAGAGCCAGTAGTGGTTTGAGCACTGGACTATAACTCTGGAAACCAGGATTCAACTCCCTGCTCAGCCACGAAAACCCACTGAGTGTCACACACATTGAGTCCTAGAAAACTGCATGATAGGTTTGCCTTAGGGTTGCCATAAGTCAGAAACAACTTGAAGGCATGCAACAACAACAATGAACCATTCAGTTCAGGAACTGTCAAAGAGGTGTACAATTTAAAACAAACAAACAAACAAAACAGAAAAAAAATTAAAAACAGCAGTCCCCCCATGATCTCATAAAAAGAAATCTCAAACATAACAACAAATCTAAACATGAAAAAGGTTTAGGCAATTAAAAAAAAAAGCCCTTTGCCTTTGCCTTGTGCCAGAAAGACATCAGAATCTGAGCCAGACGACCCTAGCTGAGGAAGAGTATTTCACAATTAGTATACCCACAATTGTGAAAACATTCTTGATGATTGTCATCCACCTCACTTATGAAGGCAGGGGAACTCAAAGGAGCCCCCAAGGACGGTCTTACAACTTCAGCACAAGAGAAGGCAGACCATGATGCACACGGTTGCATCCCACACCTTAAGATGAGTTTTGCCTGAGGTTCACTGTCAGATTTAGAGAGCTAGAATTTTAAAATGTATGCTTTATTTAACAGTGGCATGCAATTGCACACAATTTCAGTGTTGGCCCCCATCTGCAGAGAGAAAATAATGGGGGCTGAAAGACTAAGGGACAATATAGGAGTATGTAATTGTAACCAACCTCAGTGAATAAGGTTGTATAAAGTGTTTACTGCTCATATGATATGAAAATTGAGGTGGGCACTTTAATTTTTGATGTATGGTGTGAATTTATATGCACTCTTTTCTTTTAACCCCAAGAAATGTTTTCTAAAATCTTAATGTCATTATCTTGTGCTATTTTGATTTTGAATTTCTCTAATCCTAACCAATTATACAATCAGAAGGAACTTTTCATGTACCAAGGTCTTACTTTCCAATGTGCAATCTAATACAGTGGCAGCTGGTCACTCTTACGTCAGTGGGAACTCAGAGTTTAATATGAATGTTGAAGTAGCTATCCAAGGTGCTGAACCTGATCCCCTATCTGGGCTATTGGTTTCACTATCTTGGATGCCTCTTTTAAAGTTCACATGAAAGCCACCAGCTGCCACTGATCTAATTTCAATGAAAAATCAGTTAGTATCACTGCCTGGCTATCAGGGAAGTTCTCTACTCAATGAATTAGCATGTCTGCCCCTTGCCAAGGAAGGTGCCTTATATCTGACCTGCTGCAATCATCGATCATCATGTTTGTTTTTCAGCAGCTAAAAGATCATTTCAAATGCTATCTATTTTCTCTCAAGCATTTTTCCTACATCTACTTTCATTTCTAAATTTGTATAATAGCATATGCATCTCAGTTCCAGCCTTTACATCAAGCTAAACTACTCAAGAAAAGACATTTGTAACAATCCTAAGTGCTTTTTACCCTTGCTGCTTTGAATTGTCTCATCACAGCCTCAACACTACCATCTCCTTTGCTCTCATGATGCAACACAGAGGCTGTTCCTGTCTCCCATGGCCTTGAGGTATTGCTCTTCACTACCACCCCAACAATGTGAATGAGGAATGTCACCTCATAAGGCTCTGGGGAACCAAGGCAGCATTGTCACATCAGTCCTGAATCTGAGGAAAATGGCAACCTATATCTCAATAAATAAGAACCAAAGAAAGTCAGGGATCCCCTAATGAATAATCTGAGAGTAATATATTTTGAAAAGATTACTTTGTTGCTTTGTTTGCTGTGAATTATTCACATAGCATCAAGCAATGCTATTCCCTGGTGTGCTTTTTCACTGCCATATGAACTTAGATAAGTTCTTCTGCCAGTTGTAGTGCTTTCATTTTGAAGGTCTTCTTGAGCCATCTACAAAACCAAGAAGCTTTTTATAGATGGCTCAAGAAGACCTTCAAAATGAAAGCACTACAAATGGCAGAAGAACTTATCTAAGTTCATATGGCAATGAAAAAGCCCAGGTTCAAATATAAGGTTATGCAAAATAAAAAGGAAAGAGAAGGACTGGGTCTATTTGATTTGAAACTGTATTTTGCAGCCTGTTCTTTGGTTTGGTTAAAATAATGGATGGTGCTGAGAAATAAAAGATTACTAGAATTGGAAGGGCATGACCTGTGTTTGGGTGTCATTTATATTTGTAGTACAATAAGGTGAAGGTGAATATAGATTTTAATAATCATTTTGTGAGATGTGCCTTATTAAGAATATGGTGCATATATGTATGTGTGTGTGTGTGTACACACACACACAGGCTGTGCCGAAAAATGCATTTATGAGTCACAGCACAAGAAGTTCATTATAGAAAAGAAACAACAGGAAAAGAAAAATAGTTAACTTGTCAAGAGCTCCTGGAGAAATAACAAAATTAAACTGCATACAAAATTAAATCGAAGGAGCAGTTAGCTGCAGAGGCATATTGTTTTCAATGGTTTTCTCACTGACAATTATTGAAACATTTAAGATGAACAAAAAAGGCATGGTTTGAACAGAAAGAGAGAGAGAGTTTGAACTATAATTGTGTACTGATGATGATGTGATTGATAAAATGTTTAAATTTTTGTTAAAATTAAGATGGAAGATGAAAAAGTGAAAGTTTGCATAGTAAAATGGGTTAGGAATTTTGGGTATGATATACAGATGGAACAATGGGAAAGATGTGGGTGAAGAGGTTGAAATTTACACTATATTATGATCTTCAAGAGAATTTTTATAAAAATGATTTCTCATTGGTGCATGACACCAAAGAAACGTTCTAGAAAGTGTAAAGTAGTTTTGAATGTATGATGGAAATGTGAATGGCAAGAAGGGATGTTTTACCATATGTGGTTGACATGTGAAAAGGCTAAAAAATTGTGGGTTCAAATACTTACTTGGATGCAAAGGATTTTAAAGATTAATATTAAATTAAAACCAGAACTTTTCTTTTGGGATTTCTGGATGACCGACTGGAAAAGAGCCGTGGGAGATTACTCCACTATATGATCACGGCAGCAAGACCATTGTACAAACAAAAATGAAAGAATTTAATAATACCTATGAGGGGAGAATGGCTGCTGAAAGTGACTGAGCTTACAGAAATTGACAAATTACTGGTTCTGATTAAAGAAAAATCCTTGGAGACATTTCTGAAAGATTGGAAACCCCTTATAGACTTTTTCTGGAAAAAGGAAAATCTAGCTGCCTGACTTAACTGACTTGCGGCTTGGGATAGCTCCTTGGTCTTCTTTGGACCGCGGACCCTTCTGCTTTCCCAGCAGCCTGCCCGGTGGCTGCGGCATGTTGGGAGGCCCTGCTTGCTGCAGCCAATCAGTTTGAACCTTCAGTTCAAACTCATTGACTCTCTCTGCCCTGACCAAAGACCAGTTTTCCCTCTAGTCTGGACAGGGGGAAGTTATATGGAGCTCCCTTTGGCCGGAGCTCACTTTCTTCTGAGCGTCATCCCACCCGCTTTCCCCCTTGCTAGGTCCTGGTGTGTCTGTTAAAAATTTTCTCCTCTGTTATAACTTGGGCAATTGGCATGGGTCTTGGATCTGGGATACATGTCATCTAGCCCTCTGCGCCATGGAAACATTGGGTGGCTCAAGGGGTGCATGGCAGGAAGTATGTGCAAATATGCCCAGCACTACTTGGTGAACAGATGTATTTGTACTTCTTTCAAATGTTTCAGTGCTTCTCAGAGGTCCAGGTTCACTGGTCAACAGGCGGGTTGGCCGATGCCCAGATCCAGACCCATGCATATGCCAACCCTATAACATATATAACCTATAAAGTTGTGGCCTTTTCTCCTTTATCTCTCTGGTGCGTGTGGCTTTTCACCTCTGGGACTTGGCCCTCAGCACACTAATGATTTGGTAACTTTGCTTCTGATATATAGTGAGGTGTTGTTAGCGGAAGAAATGAACTATGTAATATTAGATGTTTGATTATATTAAATATATATGGATAACAGCCAAAAAGAAAGTCAGACATCACACTTTCTTTTGTTCTGTATTACTCTCTGTTTGTTACTTCTCTTTATTTCTTTTCTTTTTCCTTTTTCTTCTCTTTTACTGTATTTAGAATTTTTATTAATAAGAATTACTATTAAAAAAAGAGAGGAAAGTGCTACACACGTTCAAATCATCCAAATCAGCTTCTCAAATATGAATGCCCATTTGAGCATTGACTCTATATGTGAGATTGCAAACATTCCTTTATTTCGGTTACAGAAAGTATTTAGACAGCACCAACGAGATGGCATTAAAGCTTCAACGTATCCAAATATTTGAGTCCACCATCTGCCACCATGTCAAGCTTTCCTTTAAACTTCACGTACTCTCTATGTTGTGTAGGTACGTATTCATCTTCCTGATGTCCCATCTATTATATGATGGCTGAGACCACTGGAAAGGGCTTCCTTTTTGAGTCTTTCTCCTGCCTACCTTCCCCCCCCTTTTTTTTTAGCTTTAGCACTGCTACTCCTGCATTTTCAATTCACAAGGAGTTGAAAAAGGCCACTTCTACAGCTCACTGCATACCTCGCTAAGTTGCCATGGCAACTGGAATTTTCAAAGTTTATTCTCTCTGTGTGACCTGGTATTACACTGCATATTCCAATGCATGCACACACATACAGAAACACATACTATATACAACATGGGCTTTCATCACAATTGTTTCTGCAGAAATTGTACTCTCAAAGGAGCCGAAAACATAGTCCTCACTGGAGTATAGTATGCCAACATGTTTCAGCTTTAGTCTTCCCTTCCCTCACTCTACTACATCATTTTTCTATGTTCTAAGAATGATTCTGCTTCATAAATTCCTTACTTGCTTTGTCAAGAAACAATTCTTTATTTGAGCATCTCTTTGCTAGACTGCCTGGAATATAGTTCCAGATCTGGTGTGCAATCTGCAAATCCAATCTCTTGTCCTGGAAATACACACTAATAATTTTTAGCACTTTTATTATTAATTGTGGATATGCAGTCGTATTCATCATTTGCTGTGTATATTTGAACACACTGGCTGGGGAAAAAAATTAAATTAGGTAAAACTTAAAAGATTGCAGTGTCAGTTCAGAAGCCTCTTGGAGGAGCTGAAGAATATTCTCTGGAGATGGAAACCACTGCAACAAAGCAATCTAGAAAGAAGGAAGAACTTAATACAAAGACGCGTTAGCAAATTGATCCTTTAATTATAATATTAGTCTTTTTTTTCCCCAAAGGTTTAGTAGAAGTAGTTGTTAAAAATAAAGAAGCACTCCTAAGACAGAGATGGCTGGGTTTAATTTTATCAGTAAGAACACAAGCAGACTACTTTCTCGTTTGAAACAGTCACAAACACATGTCTTTTCCAATAACAAATAAATTTCTTGCTTTTGCACCTAAGCTAAAGTAAGGTGGTAAGCTAAGGTAAGCTAAGGTGTCCTATTTTCCAGTACTGTTCAACTCTTTTAGACCAGGGCAGGAACAACACATTATGGCTGAAGTGTACCTGCCACTAAGGGTGATCACTGAGGGATCTGAAGCAAAGTACCATCAGTACAGTGATGATACCAGCTCTGATGTATCAGGAGAGGCTGTATATTCTTTGGAGCAGTATCTGGAGTCAGTAGTGGCTAGATGATGTCCAGTACATTGAGTCAGAATCCTGGCAAGACAAAGATTGTTATGGGTGAGTGGTTCGCATGACTGAGAACCACTTGCCTGTTTGCTTAGGGTTGCACTCTGCCTGCAGGAACAAGCTGAGGGTGTAGTTAAGAAGGATGTTTCACCCCATGATGTCACTAGAGGTGTAGATGTCCTCAGGGTGAGGAGCACTTCACCTTCCATTGGCATTGGCTAGTAAGAAGCCATAGCCCTCTTGGAGATAGTTCAACCACAGTGGTTCACGCACTGCTCAACTCAATGTGCTTCGTCATCTCAGTGTGTAGGGCTGCCTCAATTTATCCTGAAAACATCAACCAGTAGAGAATGCCACAGCCAAGAGGAGAGTAACTAATTACCAGATATTATTCCTATGGTTAAAAAAACAACACTAGATGCCTATATGCTACTAGGCCAGATATAAGGTTTTGCCATTGTTTATAAAATCCTAAACAAATTAGGAGACTTTAAAAAGAACCTGCCTGTGCAGACATCAGACTCATTGTCATCAGTGTATATCCTTCTGGTAGCATTTAAGAGATATCAGATATTCAATCTATGATGGCTCACAACAAGTTTTCAGTGACATAGCTCCAATGTTTTATAACTCTTTAACAACTTTTTGAATTTTCAACACCAACTGAAAATATACATGTTCCAACAAGCTTTCTTGGAATTTTGATTTCCTCTGCCTCATTTTTTCCCTTTGTCATGATACTTGCCATTTTTAAGCTTCATACAGTATTCCAAGATGTCTTATTCTATTTCATTTGTATATTGATTCAAATTATTTTCATGTAAGCGCTCCATTTGTTGTGCTCTTTCAAGTCTTTCTGACTTATGGCAACTCAAAAATGAACCTATCACCAGGCTTTCTTGGCAGAATTTGTTCAGAAGAGGTTTGCCCTTGTCTTCCACTGAGGCTAAGTGAGAGTGACTTGCCCAAGATTACCCGGTGGGTTTCCATGGCCAAGCAGGGGTTTGAACCCTGGTTTCCTAGTGTCCTTGTCCAGCTACCCTACCCTGGCTCTCAAGTGCTCCATAAGTTTTGGTAAATAAACACATTTCCTTCATTTAATGTTTACTGAAGCAAAGTATATGTCACGTCATCATTCTCAAAGTCTCACACTCACACCTGGAAAGGTGATGATACTTGGAAACATGACCACACCGTGCCATGCACACAAGGGAAGGGGGAATGCAGTCAAGGGAAAACTCTGAGCACATCATCCATTTTCCTTCTGACAGCAGCCACAGATCATAGAACAGTATATTTCCAACCTAAATGTCTGAGAAATGTAAACTCACTTCCTTCTTCATCTTATCACAACCCTTCATAATCAGCAGATGAAGAATGGGGGCCAATTCCCCCCCCCGAGATTTCTAAGGGCTGCACAGACTGCCAGAAATGCCCCCCACCCAGATATGGTGGGAAGTCTATCTCTGGTTTGGGAAACAATGCATTTGTTGCAGAGGGGGGTACAACCTATTCAAAAGATGAACTGCCTCTCCTGAAACTGCTCCAATTTTTGACCATTAAATGGGTAATCCATGGAGTCTGGAGAGGCTGGGGGCCACTAAAAAGATCTGAGGGCCACATGCAGCATCAGTGTGTGACTTCGTACACTTTTTTTAAGCAATGTATTAAAATATTATTGTTTAAACTAAACCATGGTAAAAGAGGGAAAGGCCCAAAAAGAAAACACTGGTAGAGAGGTTGATAGACAATTCATCCTGCTACCAATAAAATATTTTATTGAAGATTTATTTCAAAAGCAGTTGAATAATTTCAGAAGCAGAACACAGTCCTAACCTCTGATCAGTTATGGAGGGCTTTAGTGCGTTATTCTATTCATTTTTCTTCAAAGTAACTTTCCAGATTCTGATAAAGATATGCACCCAAGACACTAATCTGAAGTTTCTTGGCATTTCTAAGGCCCTTTCCACACGGAGGTAATAAAACGGTGTAGCGCGATCTCTGGCGGAGGTCGTCTACACCGTAAAGTGGATTGAGGCGGACTACTTTAGCATAATTCCACACCCCAATCTGCGCTAGGGCGACCGGAAGTGGTGGTGCCGCGTGCTTTTTAAAAACCACTTTTCGGCGTGCAGCCCCGTCGCAGCGCCTGGTGTGGATTTGCAGGCGCGTGCAAGTGCGTGCCTGCAGATCTGCTGGGGGCGGGTTTTCCGGCTGGCGAGCTTCTCCGGTTGGTGGAGAGCCTCCGCCAGTCGCAAGCTGCCATTTTGGACACCGCAGGATGCCGAGGAGTGTGGAGCAGCGAACTCGTGCTGCTCCACGTGGCGACGGGCTTACCTGGTTTCCGGTAAGCTCCGTTCCAGCACGTTTTCCCCCATTTCTTCCTCCCCGTGTGAAAAGGGCCTAAATCCAAAATAGCTCAAAAGGCATGTTAGTAGTAGCCAGCAATGGACTACATCCAATTATCCCCGAAGTCCTAACAATAATAGAAGTTTGGCCCTGCCTTTTCCTTTTTAGAGATGGCCTGCCAGCAGTACTAAACCTGGCCTTTTTGCCAAATCCAGCCATAGTTGAAAGCCATAGTTGGATGAGGTCTTAGATCTGCCAAAATTTGATCTATTGCTGAAGAAAGCCAGATACCTCTGTTACACCAATTCCATTCATTTTATCAAGGGAAGGAAACTCTAGTGTCAGAAAAAGAGTTGGCAATCAATATTTCTTGGCAGCAAGCCAACCACGAGAAGGATCAGACAGTGAGTATATTGCTCAAAGCTGAGTCAGATCTGAATGCTTAAAGAACTTCGGTATTTTTGTATACCACAACAATACACTTTAACCTTTGCTGTCCTCTCCAGAGCCACCATGTAGGGCAGGAATGGGAGTTGGGTGGCCCATCAGCCACATGTGGCCCACTAAGTCCTCAAGATGGGCTAACACAAAGCCCGTCTGCCAGTCAAAATGTTTAGGCCTAAAGACTGGAAACCATGCTCCTAGGAGGTCGTGAATGGCCAAATATAGTGGAACAAGTAACTGGAGGAGGTCTACAGGCCCATTTTCTGCTCAAGAGACCTACTGTGAACCACAAAGACTGCCCCAAATGCCAAAAGCAAAACAAAAAACTGTAAGTGACTGGAAGTCCACTTCTAGTTTAAAGAACAGTTACTTATGGGTGTTAAACAAGGTACAAATTGGATTTGTGGTGGTGAGGAGGACTATTCAAAAAGAGGTTTTTCTAGGAGAAACCCAGTGTGGTCCAGGAAGTGTAAAGGGGCTGAGGATAGCAAAGACAGTTGTGGGTGGGGTGCACAGGAAGCACCAGGGCCCAACTTTGCCCACTCCTGAATTTTAGATTTCAGAGCCCCCAAATCTGCCTCTGGGCCAAAACAGCTCCCCCTGCTCCCCACCAAAAACAGAAATGACCTTTGTCATTTCTAATTTTGAAAATGGGGTGAGTGCAGCCTGCCAAGGTCTAGGGGCAGGGGTGAGATGGAAAAAAGGGGCAGATGCAGTTCCTGGTCCCTTATTTAAGCTGCCCACCTCTTATTTAAGGTAAAAGCACAACCTGTTGCACATGCCTCTCTCTATGTTTTAGATAACATGTGATGATTCCTCAGGAACACCCACATCTCTGGCCAACTAACTCACTATGGTACATCAAGTGACTATTACAAATATTGAAATGGGCCTATGTACAAGCTATATGTAGAGAAAGCAAAAGCCTCTGCGCTTCACATAAAGGTGCGTGTTTTCTGTCTGTAACAGTGCTACAGTTATTTTGAAAAAGAAAAAAGCAACCTAACATGTGCAATCTGTCCAAAATAAGCTGTTTTGCTGCAGTATAATCTTCAGCACACCCAAGAGTGGACTCAAGATTTTTTTAAAAAAAAATCTTTGTCCCTGCCTTTACTCCTCTCACTTCTGGAAGGAAATATGATCAGATGGTCCAATGAGTTTATTCAGCAGTGGAACTTGGAGTGCATGAAGGGAGGGTGGGCGGTGCGGGGCTACGGTGCGGGGGCATGGCCACAGTGCATGGGGGTGTGTGGTGGGGGGCACGGTGGGGGGGCACAGCTGTGGCATGTGGGGGTATGGCTACAAGCTGGGATGCCCCAAAACATTGTGACCAGGGATAACCACCCCCATTGCCCCCCGTCCCTACGTGACTGAATTTATTTTAACTTGAAAAGGCTGCACTCTCTCATAGGAACCTGCCCTTATACTGAGCTCATCTCTGAAAGCTCATCTCCAGGTCTCCATGGTTTTTGAGATGAGGGCAGTTCTCATGGTGCTGTTCCATCTTTTACACTTTTTTTGGGCACCACTGTCCCATATCTGTCTATTCAAAAGTCAGTACTACTGAGTTCAGTGTTGCTAACCTGGGTACAGATGCAAGGGAGAGAAATGTCCTGTTGCTTCCCATGTCATGATGCCAACCAAGAGATGTCCATGGCAGAAAAGCAACCACCTTTCCTTGGACCTAGCAATCACTGTCTACCAGGAATATGTGTTTAAGGTTTTAGAGCTAGTTAACAGAAAAGTTGCTTACAAAATTTTGCCTACAGTGAAAGCCAAAGTGAATCAGGCTGTTTCCCATCAGGCAAAACATCTGAAATATTTTAAGTAAGGCCAAGAGAGTTTTAAAAGGACTAAATTCCTCATGGAGATTGTCACTGTGTTTCATTTTAAGTGACATTCCAAACAAAAGTGGAAATTCATCCTATGTGAAACCAGAATAATTCAAATCAGAGTGGCGACTGGCAATAATGGCTAGGGAACTCTGGGATTTGCATTTCAAAAAGGTAATTCTTCCAAGACCTGGGTAAAACTATTGCAGAAATTTTGATGGAAAATTACTGAGAAATTTGTTTGAGGAGTTTCATACAGACCTAGGTAAGTGTCAACAAAGTGAGGACTTGGGACCAAAGACATATTGTTAGTTTAATCATAGTATCTATTTTCTTCTTTGCAGCAACCTTAAACAGCTCTAAACAAAAGGCAACATATTGCTTTGGTGTTACGACATTATGAAATCAACTCCATGGATGGCTATGCCTTGCACTTCAACTGTACATAGCTTTGTACTTCACAGGTATTAACCAATATCACTAAGCTAGAAAGCTTGCTGTTAAAATAAAGAGGGTCTGAGATTCTCAAGGATTCTTTGGACTCTGCTTACATCACATTCCATTATTTGCAAAACAACTGCAGCACGCAATGTTTCATGAGTTGTGCCATCTGAGTAGAACTAAGAATACAGGCATTAGGGCTGGTTTATCATTTTCTGGACCAACAACTCATCTTCCCTAGGACATCATGTTCATTAAAAGAGACACAAAGAAGGCACAGCACTGATGTAGAAATTAAATTCATCTGAAGCAATGTATTGTTCAGTGAAGTGATGTGCAAGACATCCTCATTTCTCTAAGTGGCTGAGGAAGGGAGAGTCAGGCAAAGCATTTAGGAGATCACAAGTCAAGGGACTAGCAAATGTGGCTCTCCAGATATTCTTAAACTGCACTGCTTAGACTACCCACCAATGGCTAAGCTTGCTAGGGCTCAAGGACATTGTGTTCCAGAAGCTGCTTATCCCTGGTACAACAGAACAGGAAATATGCATAAAAGAATTTATATGTATAGGTTCTCACCTAAATCTAACTCAGAGGTGGATAAAGTGTATCTCCAATACTATTTATATGGCCCACCAAGAGTTCTTGTGTTCTCTTGTCCCCAAATATTTTTGATCATTTTTTCCACTTAAAAAATTCCCAGCAGTGCACCTCCAGATGGTACAATTGGCCAGTTTACCCCATTTTGTTTCCTTGGTATGTCTTTGCCTCTATAGACCTTTTTATAAAACAGGAAGTGATTGTTGGAGCACTTCCAGTTTTGAAAAAGGCCCGTTTAAGCCTAAATGAGAAAAGGAGGAGCAGAAAAATGGCTTGAAATGGCCATCACATCCTAGAAACATTGGAAGGCAGCACTAATGGACATTTTTTGTTTTACTTAGGAGGGTTTGTTTTTTTTTCATGAAAAAATGGAGGGATAATGCAGGGGACAAAAATGGAGGATGTAGCTCTCTGTGGTCCTACACATGGACATTATATTCCCCTTCCTTACTCATTTACCCTCCTCTCTGGTCTAGATGTATATATATGTTCAAATTATTACCAAACTCTTCTCATAAGTTATTTATTCTCAAATAAACATATGCTTAAATTGAGTCATAATAATTAGTATTTTTGTGTACATTCATGATACATGGTTGTGAGTTTTGACTCTTTGCATGTGTCTTGCTTTATAATTTCTTGTATCTGTAATAATAATTTTTTAAAAAGAGAAGAACACAAAATGGGTCAGGAAATGCATTTCTGTTCACTGGGTCAACAAGCCTGTCAAACACATGAAGCTACTTTATACAAAGTGACACTACTTGTCTGTCCAACCTAAGTCCCCTCTCTTCTGGTTGATCACGGATCTCCAAGGCCTTAGGCAGAGCTTTCCCACCCCTGTTGTATGAGGTTCTTTAAAAGACACTATGGATTAAGCTAGGACTATCTGCATATAAGTGATGTGCTCTCACATCCTCCCATACATCCACTCTTTCATGCATATGGCGAGTTACATGGGAATGCCATGGTATCCATAGTCACAATTTCTCTTTACTTTTTAATGTAACATCTAAAATGATTCACCATGTGATAATGTTGCATTAAGTATCAAGTGGTCCAAGATTACACTGTTCTGTGATAACCACTCTTCTGTCCCTGCCAGAATCACTATCCAATTTTGCCCAAAGCTCAGACTTTCATCTCTTCTCTCTTTCATTTCCAGTTTTATCATCTTCTCCTTCTACTTGATCCCCCTGCCTCCCTCACAACCATTATTGTAAATATATCATAAAGTAGCTTTACACTATCTACAATGCTTTGAAAAAGCCCAAGGTATAAAATGGGGAAAAATAAATACTCCAAGTGTGTAGCAGGATTCAGAGATCATCCACAGTCATTTTTAAAGTAGGAAATGAAAAAGAATAGCACATCCAGAGGAAACTCATTAAGTGCCACATAATTATAGAGGTGGTAGGAGACTGGTTAGTACTCCATTCACTCTAGTTCAATTTAGAGAGATTTCTTTCTTTTTCCTCTGAAATAAAGTATTTTGCACACAAGATGCACCAAGCTGAGCCATTGATGTTGGGCTGCCTGATCCCCAGACATTAACAACCTATGGTTATGAATGCCTCTGTGTGACCTCAGCAGACATTGGAGGCTTACCCAAAGAACATTAACCTATCCTTAGTGCTATTTTGCTTCAGTTGTAGCACTTATTTTTGTTTTTTCCCAGAATTGTCCTTGGAGCTGTTTGTAGCAGTTTACTGATGTTTAGTGTGACATACAACTAGCCGGGATAAAACAAATAATGTTCTCAAAATCCAAATTCAGTTTTAATGATCCAAAGTCATGATCATTATCATGATGGGAATTAGCTGCACAGGCTCCCATACTTCCCCCTCTTATACAGCCATCAATTGGAAACTGGAAGCTTTTGCTTCCATTTTTGATTAAATACCCCTTGTCATTTCCTAAAAAACTAACAAAACATGGTTGATTTTTTCTATGATTTCCTTGAAACAAGCCAACTTTAAACTCTGGTTTATGAGGTTGGGTTGTTTTCAACAAGACATGATAAAAATTAGCCACAGTTTAAGGCCCTTTCTGCGGGACAGTGTCCTCCCAACATGGGGACATGAGAGGAGCAGAACTGCAGTGACATTTCTGCATGATGTCATTGTGGTCCTACCCTTCTTGTGCTGTCAACCAGCGCAATTGTGAGAAAAACTCCGTCAATGACCCCTGATCACATGAGCCTTACCTCACAGCCAGCTATGCAGAAGCACTGGAAGGGCAATCAGAGAAGGAAGGAGGGGGTGTCCCTTGCACTCCCTTCCACAGGTAGCTGGTTGAGTCTGGAGAGGAGTGCTGGGGACATGCTCCCATCCCAGCAGAGGCATTGCTGGGATTGTGACAGGATGATGAACAAGAGCATCATCCTGTGGAAAGGGCCTAAGATTCGGAAGTAAACGATGACAAATGGAGAATAAATATAAATGCCTCCAAACTACTACTCCTATCTGAACCATGAGGAGGGGTGTCCATCAATTCCTGTGAGAGCACATTCAAATGCAGCAAAACCTACATAGATTGCTGTCAGATTTCATGTTGTTTAAGGCTACCATGCAAGGTTGACAAAAAGAAGGAAACGGCCCCACTGGATGGTTTGCAACACATACGGTCCATAAGAGCCAGGTACATAGTGAATGGAATTGGAAGTAAGCAGAAATGTAGTGGGGAGGAAGATAAGAAGAGCGGCTGTGGAAAAGGAGTCCCCTGCATTGCAACTATCAAGTTTATTGGATCAGAGAAACAGCTGGTACACCAACAAGAACACCCTTTGCACATAGAGACAGGCCACAAAGATCCTAAGTTAAATTACCATTCCACTGAAGAGCTATTGGCTGTCAATATATTCCCTGTTTCCAAGAGTTTGTGTTAAATAATAGAAACTGGAAATTCTAGATCAATAGCTGGAGATATGGTATTCCCCTAATGGTCCTCTGTTCATAGATTCTAAACAACTATATTGTTCTGAACTGTTTTGGATTAGATCAGTGATTCCCAAATTTTGGTCTTCCTGATGTTTTGGACTTCAGCTCTTAGAATTTCTGATTGCTGGGCAAGGTGGCTAGTGCTTCTGGGAACAGAAGTCAAAAACACTTGGAGGACCAAAGTTTGGGAACCACTCGTTTAGATTGTCCAATGTAATCACTTAGTATAACCTACAGTGATGAAACTGTTTACTTATCTGAATCTTCACTATATGATCAGAAAAACAACTCAGTTGGAATACACAATCCACAGTTATTTCCATTCCTCACAATTACAGAGTGGGTAGAAACAGTGCTAAAAGTGAACATATACAGTAAGGTGTAGAGTACAGCAAATCAGAATTGAAAATGGAGTATGTCATAAGCCATAAATCTGAAAGAAACACTGATCTTCTAAATGTCCATTCTTCAGTTTGCTACTGCCATCACCATCACCACCCTGCCCTGCCCCCACCCTCCCTCTCCTGCAAACCTAGGAATTCTTCCTTTTCAGTGCTTTGTGTGTGGAGACACACTGAATTATTTTCTGGTTGGAAGGTAAAGGCAGTGTATACATGCTCTGAACAATTCCAATGCTTATCCCTCCCACTAAAGCAGACTCTGGGACTGAATCATGGCACAAAATAAGCTTTTTAATTTTTGTTTTGGAGCTACAAATTAGGTGATGTATTGGCTTCCTTGGTCCAGCACAGTAGCAGGTCAAGGAGATTTGGGAGGGGTAAGGAGACCAAGATCTGCTAAACTTAATGGGAACGACATTTTCTTTTTGTGTGCTCTTTATATTCCCTCATATGCTGTTCTATATATCTAAGCCCCATGTCTTTATAATTTTTTTAAAAAAATAAGCTTCATGGGAATGGCAAAGCTAACTTGAAAGAAAGTTTCAAAAATATGGAAAAAACTGAGAAGCAATACAACTCTGTAAAGAAGGCAGCAAGGGGAAAGCAATAACTGCAGAGATGGAAGCAGAATGATTCATAATTGTCTGCTGCAATGTACATGCCATATTTGTATTCTTGTCAGAAAACATCACCAACTACACCTGCAGCAAGTGCAAACTGGCAACTCTCTTGGAAGAGCTACAGCTACATGTTGTGTCTTTTCAATGCATTAGAAAACATGAGGATTTCCTGGAAAGAACACAAGGAGAACTGATCATACAACATGAACAAGAAGAAACTACAAAGAAAAACAAAGAGGCCTGAAGGCAAGCCATTGTCAGAAGCAGACCATACTGAAGGGATTCAGAACCTCTCCAACTAAGCAATCATTTCCTACATTTTCAGGAGCATAACAGCATTGAAGACATTCAAACAGAAAACCAGCAGCAAGGAATACTGCCTGCCAAGGAAGGAACCAAGGTAACCACCAACCACAAGAAGAAGAAAAGAAAGGTGCTAGTGATTGGGGACTCATTGTTCAGGGGTATAGAGGCATCTGTGTCCTAGCCTGACAGGATGAATTGGGAAATGTGCCATTTTCCTGGCACACATGTCCATGATGTCACTAATAACTTGCCAAAACTCATCAAGAATACAGATCAGTACCCCTTTCTCCTTATTCATGTGGGCATCAAGAACAATGTCAAGAACGGCTTTTACCAGATAACCTCTGACTATGAAACTTTGGGTAGGAAGCTGAAGGGGCTTGAAACACAGATGGCATTCTCATCAGAGAATGATAAAGGACTACACAGGGACAAGAAAATACTAAAAGCAAATGACCGGCTATGTAGATGGTGAGATTTGGCTTCTGGGACCACGGTCTTAAACAGAGAACTGCTAGCTCCAGATGGGCTGGACCTCACAAAGACTGGGAAGTATCTGTTTAGTAGTAGCAAGGCAAGTCTGATCAAGAGGGCTTTAAACTAAATAGCTGGGAGGTTGGAGATGATAGCTCAAACATCCAGCCCAAAGGCAAGCTCTAAACACAAGGATCTGAATTCTAGAAAAGAAGCTGAGGGAAAGAATAGGAATCACATTAAACTCACAGTAAAATAAAAGATAAGATCAAACAATGCTTTATAGGTCTATACACCAACTCACAGAGTTTGGGAAACAAAAAAAGATGAGCTTTAAGTCCTAGTGCAGGAAGGTAAATGTGACTTTATAGACATGATGGAGACCTGGTGGGATGACTCCCATGATTAGAATATTAAAACTGAAGGGTATAACCTACTCAAAAAGAATAGATGTGGAAGAAAAGGAGGAGGAGCATTACATTTCAAAGACAAATTCAGTGGCACACAAATCCATGAGAATGATCAGAGTGGACGAGTTGAGAGCATTTGAGTATACATAAATAAAGAAACATACAAATGCAACATTATGGAAGGAATTTAGTACATACCATCAAACTAAGAGGTGGCAGATGATGCTTTTCAGGAACAAATTTCAGAAATCTCAAAGATGCAAGAATTAGTGGGGGCTTCAGTTACCATGATATCTGCTAGGAGACCAAATCTGCTAAGCACAGGCTGTCCAACAAATTCCTGGTATGCATTGCACATAATTTCTTATTTCAAAAGGCAGAGGAGGGAACAAGGGGATCAGTAATCCTGGACTTGATCCTAACCAACAGGGAGGAGTCAGTTACTCGAATCAAAGTAGTTGGTACTTTAGGGCAATGTGACCATTCAATGGTAGAATTCACAAATGTGGAACAGGGCAAAGAAGAATATAGTCAAACACAGACCCCAGATTTCAGGAAAACTGTTTTTAACAAGGTCGGGGAATCACAGGTAGAATACCATTGCTAGACAGGCTAAAGGAAAAAGACATCCAGCAAGGGTGGAAGTTCTTGAAGAATAAGTTGAAAAAAGCACAGTCACAAAGAATCCCATCAAAGAATTAAAAAGGGAAAAAACTGGAAAAGCCAATATAGCTGCACAGCAAACTCAAAGGGGAAGTGAAAAGAAAAAGGTGTATGTAGAAATCATAGAATCATAGAAATCTATAGTTGGAGGAGACCACACGGGCCATCCAGTCCAACCCCCTGCCATGCAGGAACACCCTCAAAGCAATCCCGACAGATGGCCATCAAGCCTCTGCTTAAAAACCTCCAAGGAAGGAGACTCCAGTACACTCCGAGGCAGCATATTCCACTGCTGGACAGCCCTGACTGTCAGGAAGTTCTTCCTGAGGTTCAGATGGAATCTGGCCTGTATATAGAATGGAAAGAAGGACAAATCACCAAGGAAGAGTACAGATATGTAGCCTAAGCTTTCAGGAATAGTATAAGGAAAGCTATAGTAGAAAATGAGCAGTGACTGGCTAGGCAAGCGAAAAGCAACAAAAAGTTTTTTCCCCTAGAAATAATTGAGACAAGAGAATGACCAAGGAGATAGTGGGGCTGTTGTTCAATAAGGATGGCAAAATGTTAACAGATCACAATGAAGAGTAAGAACTACTCAATACCTATTTTGCTTCAGTTTTTTAACCCAAGGGAGAACTGTAGACTTCCACACAGTAGCTGAGACCTTGACAAGTGATCTGGATTGCAAATCAAGACTAATAGGGAGTTAGTCATGAATCATCTAGCTAACCTAAATGAGTTCGAAACTGCACAGCCAGATGAATGGCATCCCAAAATACTGAAGGAACTGGCTGATATACTCTCTGAACCCCTTGCCACCATTTCTGAAAAATCTTGGCAAGCACATGAGGTGGCAAAGGAATAGAGAAGGGCACAGATCGTTGCTCTGTCCAAAAAAAGACAAAAAGGTAATATAACTGCACTCTTTAAATAAGTCAAGGACTGTCACATGAAGGAGGAGGAAGCCTTGTTCTCTGCTGCCCCAAAGGATAGGACCAGATCTAATTGTCTGAAGTTATGGGAGAGTAGATTTCAACTGAACATTAGAAGGAACTTTTTGACAGTAAGAGCAGTTTGGTAACTGAATCATTTTCCTAGAGAAGTGGTGAGGTATGCTTCTCTGAATGTCTTCAAAAAAGAGGTTGGGCAGCTACCTGATGGGGATGCTTTAGCTGGACATCCTTCATTGAGCAAAGGGTTGGACACTATGGCCCATGAGGCCCTTTTCAGCTCTATCATTCTGTGACTCTTGGACAACACATATAGGAATTCTCCCCCTCCACAACACTGTTTGAAAAAATTCCTGCTAGATTGGTTCTTGGAATCATATTTTTAAGCTATGATTTGTACTTTAGCTTTTGGTTTAAAGAGACTCTATTTCTTCATTTTTCCCCATGATTAAACAGATTAGGAAGTTTAAAAAAAGAAAGAAAGAAAATATAAAGCCTGAAAAGTTGGGAGGGGTAATCCTTAACCATTAGAGCCATACATTATGACAGTTCCTAACAGTGGCAATTTGGGGTCACCAGTCAACATTGTCAAGTCTCAGTCTCATGGCTCCTCATGCTACTCTGGGATCAAGAAAAGGGGACTAGAGAGAGTGCAAGGAGAAAGTCAGATTTTCTTCAGTTTATTGTTCTCTGATCTTACTCTTCCGCATGCTTTAAGCTCCTGATGTCATTTCAGAACATGCCTGTGTGGCCACATGGCTCATTGCCATGGATACCAAGAATTCCCCATCTTTTCAAGCCCAAGCCAATGGTTTGCATTAAAACTCTCATTTCCTCAGGAAAAAAAAATAAAGAAGTCACAGTGCTTTCATTTATATACAAAGACAAACCAAATTATCTTAATCTCATTCACTCAGGCCATGCACACGCAATGATTCATCTCCACATTATGCTAACTGTCCCTTCAGTGACTGCACTGATTTCTTGGACTAATGTAGGCAAGCTTGTTCCTTGTACTCAAATTGATGAGTAGGGCTCCCTTTGGGGGATGTGAATGCCTGCGAGTAAAGAGACACATGCCAAGAAATGAAAGTATCCTGGAAACAGGTGAGCCTTCCTCCCCTCTCCTGGCCAAGAAATGGATCTTGTTGAATGTTCATTCCCCTGCATAAGTTGTTCACTATTCCATATCAGAGTTGTGAGATAACCATCCTCTCATTATACTAAGACCTCAGCATGAGACCTGATCTCTATGAGCTCCAAAATGAAAAGAAATGGATTTAAACTCTTATGCCTCATCCAAATACATATTTTGTGCAAAATTTTGCTTCTTGCCAAAGTATTTTTCAGCACCACTATCAGAAAAGATGAACAAAAATACTAGTCTTTTTGCTTTTGCTAATGTATGAAAAATCTCTTGATGGTTGATGTTTTTTTCCACAGAACATCAACCATTTCCACACTAGACTGTTATAGTACTATTATTCCACTTGCAACATCCTATGGAATCCCAGGTGGCCCCTCCTGAAAATGCAAACCCCAGGATTCCATAGGATGTTGCAAGTGGAATAATAGTACTGTAACAGTCTAGTGCAGAAATGGCCATCTTGATAGGATCAGGGCACCTTTTCTTGCAGATGAGAAAATTTTCTAATATTCTTTACATTCCTACCTGGCATTCCTACTTTCTCACACTTCCAAGTGCTTTGAAAGGATGGAATGGCACTCCCCCCTTGAGGAGGAGTGAGACAGTCTGTCTTAGAATATTCCCCTCTGTGCTCCAGATCAACTACTACTCAGAGGCACATTGACTCCAAATAGCAGAGGTAATACACAGCTATCATGCTCAATAGTCATTACCTGCCTTCCTCTTCATGAATTGGTCCTCCATAGATAGTCTTTATCTATGCATTATTCTGAATCTCTCCTGACACACCACATTTCCATGAACTGGGATCCTTTTTTGAAAGAGGCAAAGCATACCTATATACCATCTGTAGTTGACAATCCAGCCCTAGAAAAAACTATCAAACATGACAATATAGCACTCTAGGACTGGAATCCTATCAAGCTCTGAGAAGTACCTCAGTGGAACAGGAAAGAGAGGGATATTCTGTTGCTTTTCATACCATCTGGACCTCTGAAACTGAAGAACTTGAGTTATGACACTTCAGTGACAAAACAGCTAGCACCCAGGCAATTCATATCATTTAGTAACAATAAAACAAATTGTCTTGTGGCATTTTAAAAAGATTAATGGTTCTATTGTAACATAAGTGCTTTTGTACTTTAGCCCCCATGCACTGGGGAGTGATATGTCTAATCCATGGAAGTTGATGCTACAAAAAAATAGTTAACTTTCAAATTGCCACAAGAGTTTTTGCTTTGGAAATTTTGGTTAACGGATCCATTTCCTGGATTTTCCACTTATTTTGTATTATGACAACAATCCAGGTTCAGGAATGATGGAGAGGAAGAGACTAGGGGGTGAGGTAAACAAATGTTTAACAAGGTTAGTTAAGAGCTGCTCTTTGAAATTTTGTCTAACAACAACAAAAACAAAAACAACAAAGACTTACCCAGAAAGTACTCCCAGGACAAGGTTGAGAACGAAGAATGATCCAATGATGATGAGTGGGATGAAGTACAGCCAATTCCAGGTGGCTCCTAAGGCATCATTGGTCTGTAAGAAAAAAACAGAGCCCCCCAATAACAATTAAGTAAAGCTGCAACATATCCAACCTTGGTGTAAATATTGACTGCCAGACTATTATATTTTCTTTCCTGCTATTGTGTTGCATTATTTATAGGCATTACCTGCTGCTTTCCTCTTGCCCATCTGTGAAGGAATCACAGAAGTGCACAAAGCCAAATAATCCCAAAATTCCCTTGAGTAAAAGAACCCTCATGAGAAAGACCAAGGACCCAAGGGGACTGTGAGACTCTGGAAATCTGTGCTAAATGGGATTTCAGTTCAAGATTAAAATGCTTCAGTAATTAACATATAGATGCCTAGCTTGGTCATCCAAGTTTTCACATCAAAATCTCTACAACACAGAACTTAAAAAAAAAAAAGGGTTTGAGATCATGACAATAGGAAGCTTATGACTTTTGACCATTTGCTGCTTCATTCATCTTCTCCAGTCTGCAAGCACACTTCTTGCAAGCACACATACAACATTAATATTGTCATTGTTAACTGTGTGTTGCTATTTATGTCTACAAAATTGCATTATTTCATCGTAGTCATAATTCAGAGGAATAGGATTGCAGGGAAGAACAAAGTCAGCCACTCAGGAAAACAAAGCCAGAAGCAAGAGACACACAACATAAAGGCTTCTGGCAAGATTGCTCAAGACCATAGCACAGTTATTCATTGCCTTTTAATAAGGCCCTGCCCCACTCTCTTCCATGCTTCTTCCAGACCAATTTTGTCCTCTTGGCAGTCAGTCTGTCCATTACGTTGGCCAGCACAGTGAGACAGCAGAACGTGACTGTCTGAGGGATGCAACACAAATTTTCTTGGAATGAACAGTTCTTCTTTCTGTGCTTTCTTTAACGCTAATTAAACCCTCATATTTGTCTGACTCATCAGTACAGCATTTCCACATAAACCAGTGTGGGAGCTGGATTCAAGCTTCTTAAAAGGAGCAATCTCCAAAGATAAGCACAGTAAAAATTATTATTTTTAAACTAGCTGGAACCCTTAGGTTGTGGCATTATTTATGGTCTTGAAACTGCTACTTTGTCTTTCCCCATCAGCTCCAGCTGGACCTTTCCATGTGTCTGGCTAACATTTCTTTCTATGCTGCAGCAACTCAAAGGTACATCTCCCATAACAGCAGAGCAGTGAGCAGGAAACAGGTGACTTTACACGAAGGTAAAATGAGATGAAGGCTTGGTATAAAAACACTGAAAGAGGGCAGATGTGGTAAAGGTGATAGCTCTCATCTATCTTATATCCAAGCTGGACAAAAAACAGTGGCAGATCCTTGTCCCTTTTCAGCAAAAGATGTGAATTTTTACTCTACCATGAAAACTATCTGAGTGATCCTGCATAATTGTCGGCTCATCCACAAGACCCACAAAGAAAATTCATGTGGGAAGGAAACCTCCAGCAAATGCAGTAGGCCAGAAAGGCTGTTCCTAAGCCTGTCCTACTCTGCTACCCACAAATGCCAAGGAATTCTTGAAGAACCAAATAAGGACAAGCTGCTGCCACTCACTCTGCAACTTCCTTCGTTCTGTTTGTGCTGTAAGAAAAAACTCACAGTGTTGAAGAATGGAAAAAGGTTGACTGGAGCGCTCATTCTCTAGTTGAGTGGAGCACCCATCAGGACCACTGTTCTCATGCCTTCTCTGTGAGTTGAGCCTCAAGCTAACCTACTTGTAGGTACCTAACAATGCTCTGACTCCTCAGAACTGGATACAAATATAATGCATACATGCCAGCAATCACACTTTTAACCTCTGTATCAGTTCTTTTAAGCACTTTCTCACTTTGTCATTAGTGTTAACACTGGGTGTTGTTTTTTCTCTCCTGTTAGACTCTAGTTCTGAAAGTGACACCTAAATAAGTTGAGGGGGGAGAATCATGACAGACGGCAAAAAGAGTTTGGAGGCGGCTGCACACCTGCACTGGGAAAGCAGTCTCAATAATCATCATTTAATGCTCAGTGCAGTAACAATGTCTTCCCCAACGATGAACCTGCCTAAGTGGAGGTGGTGCCGCTGCCTCCTTAAGTAAATAGTCACACATGGCAATTATCACATTATTCCTGGGAAGAAAGGGAGGTAGGGAAAAGAAAAATGAGGGAGGTGAGGTTAGAATGCAAAGCCTGCTTTTACATTTGTGTCCCCAGGTGTGGAGTTCCAGCACTGCAGCACAAGACTGCGGGCCTTTCTTTTTTTTTTTATAATATTTTTTTATTAATTATATAACTAGAAAACAAAAGCAAAAAATTAAACACCATGTGTTATACATAATAGTGAAAAAAAAAAAGGAAAAAATTTTTTTTCCTTTAAACAACATAAACTTGCATTATTTTTTTTTCTCTTTTACACTTGAAATCATAACCTTATTCAGCTTATTCCATATCATACAGCTTATACATTTTTGTTCTATTATTAGTTATAATCTTATTACTTCAAAGCCAGTTAACTTTTAACTTTTTTTTTCCTTTTAAAATATCCAATTTCATCAATAAATCACAATTTTAACACACACGCGTAATATAAAATAAAAATAAAAAATAAAGAATACAAAACCAAACCAAACAAAAGAAAAATATATATATATATACCCACCCCCCAGAGCCAACTTTTTATTTAATCCACTTTCCAAAATTGCCATTCTTCTTGTAATAGGGTAGTTTTACCATTTCTTATCAAAGCTTTTGACTGCGGGCCTTTCTGCCCTAACTGTTATAGTGCTGTTATTCCACTTTCAACATCCTGTGGAATTCTGGGGTTTGTAGTTTCCTGAGGCCCAAGAGCTCTCTGGATGAGGATTCTAAAGGCCCCTCCCTAAACACCAGGATTCCATAGGACAGTGGTTCTCAACCTTCCTAATGCCGCGACCCCTTAATGCAGTTCCTCACGTTATGGTGACCCCCAACCATAAAATCATTTTTGTTATTATTTATTTGTTTATTTATTAGTTAGTTAGTTAGTTAGTTATTTCCAACATCAAATAGATTGAAAACACTGCCCTAAATCACTGCTCTGGATAGACTTCTAATGCCTAAAAACTGGTAACCCTCCCCCCTTTTTTAAGCACAGAAAGCGTCCATCAATGCCAGAATTAAGGCAGTAGTTCTAGTTCTGAATGTTGGGTTTCCACAATTCAAAAAGCCAGTCACTTCCAAAGGCAATGCCGAAACAGCCCACATTTTACACGAGGCGCAGGGAGAAAAGGACAGGGAGAGAGGAAAGATGGCGGCGGCATAAGCAGACACGTTTTGTTTCACTCCCTCCCTCCCTCCCTCCCTTAAAGGGAGTGCGGACGCTGAACATACAAAAAGTGAGGAATGCAAGACAGTCAGGGCAAAGAACACAACACGTGCGTGTGGCAAGTGCCAAGGGTCCACGCACAACAAAAGCGAGAGGAGAAAGTCATCCTGGCTATTTCTGCACTAGACTGTTATAGCGCTATGATTCCACTTTCACCATCCTATGGAATTCTGGGGTTTGCAGTTTGAACTGCAAACCCCAGGTCCATAGGATGGTGAAAGGGGAATATAGCGCTATACACTGGAATGTGGAATTGGCCAAAGTCCACAGGACGGATCAGAGCAGCGCTTTCGGGTCAAAAAAACAAAACAAAAACAACAGGTCTTTAAACTAAGATCCACTGGGGAGGGAGACAATATTATTCAGGGCAAGGACTCGAGAACACAGGGGGAAAAGGCCCAAATGATACTGGACAAGTAGTACAAGCGGCCAATGGCGGGAGGAGTAGAAACAATAGTACAGGACTTGCAGGAAGGGCCTGGGGATTAAGTGTCTCTACACTAATGCAAGGAGTATGGGAAACAAGCAGGATGAGCTTGTACTCCTATTACAAGAAAATAAATACGATTTGATAGGCATCACTGAGACCTGGTGGGATGAGTCTCATGATTGGAATATAGGAATAGAGGGGTATAGCCTATTTTGTAAAAATAGACCAAACAAGAAAGGAGGAGGAGTAGCCTTGTATGTCAAGGATGTTTTCACCTGTGAAGAGATCCTGGGCTTAAACCCAGAAAGCCAGGTGAGAGCTTTTGGGGAAGAATTAAGGCAGCGAGAAACAATAGGGATATTTTGGTGGGGGTTTCTACCCGACCTCCAACCCAGGCTGAGGACTTGGATGACGCCTTCCTCAACCAAATGACTGAACATTCAAAGAGGAGAGATACAGTAATAATAGGAGATTTCAATTACCCAGATATATGCTGGCAGTCAAACTCTGCCAAGACAGCAAGGTCCAGCAAGTTTCTTGCTTGTCTTGCAGACAACTTCATGGTCCAGAAGGTGGAAGAGGCCACAAGGGGATCAAATATTCTAGATCTGGTCTTGACCAACAGGGATGACCTTGTGAATGAGGTAGAAGTGGTTGGATCTTTAGGGGGGAGTGACCATGCCCTGTTGGAATTTAGCATTCAGTGGGAAGGAGAAGATAAGGGTAGCCAGACACTCGTCTTAGATTTTAAAAAAGCGGACTTCTGTAAACTTAGGGAGCTGCTGGCTGGAATTCCGTGGTCAGGAATAGTGAAAGGGAAAGGAGTTCAGGAGGCATGGGAGTTCCTTAAAAAGGAGATACTGACGGCACAGTCTAAAACTGTGCCAATAAGGAGGAAAAATGGAAGGCATCTGAAGAAACCAGAATGGTTGACTAAAGAACTCTCAGCTCAGCTAAGAGTTAAGAGAAACACGTATAGGAAATGAGAAGGGGGAAACCCCCAAAAAAAATTTAAGCAAGTAGCCAGGAGATGTAGGGAGGAGGTCAGAAAGGCTAAAGCACAGAACGAACTTAGGCTGGCCAGGACATTAAAAACAATAAAAAGGGTTTTTTTAAATATGTCCGCAGAAAAAAGGAAAAAGAAGGAGACAGTAGGGTCGCTACGCAGAGAAGATGGCGAATTACTCACGGGGGGGAGAGAAAAGGCAGAGCTACTTAACACCTTCTTGCCTCCGTATTTTCCAGAAGGATACAAGCACTCAACCTGGCGGTGGGGGAGCAGGGGAGGAAGCAGAGGAAATGAGGCACTTAATAAGTAGAGAGGTGGTACAGGAATACCTGGCCGCATTGGATGAATTCAAGTCTCCAGGGCCAGATGAATTGCATCCTAGGATATTAAAAGAGCTGGCAGAGGTCATTTCGGAACCGCTTGCTATAATTTTTGAGAAATTTGGAGGACAGGAGAAGTTCCAGCAGATTGGAAGAGAGCAAATGTTATCCCCATCTTCAAGAAGGGAAAAAAGAGGACCCAAATAATTATGGCCCAGTCAGCCTGACATCGGTACCCGGAAAGATCCTGGAGCAGATCATTAAGCGTTCAGTTTCTAATCATTTAGAAAACAACGCAATAATCACGAGAAGTCAACATGGATTTCTCAAAAATAAGTCATGCCAGACTAATCTGATCTCTTTTTTTGATAGAGTTACTAGCTTGATAGATGAAGGGAATGCTGTGGATGTAGCATATCTCGATTTCAGTAAGGCCTTTGACAAAGTTCCCCATGACATTCTTGCATCGAAGCTAGTAAAATGTGGGCTAGACAGGGCTACTGTTAATTGGATATGTAATTGGTTGACCAACCGAACCCAACGGGTGATCACGGATGGCTGCTTTTTATCCTGGAGAGAAATGACTAGTGGGGTGCCACAAGGTTCTGTCCTGGGCCCAGTGCTGTTAATATTTTTATCAATGACTTAGATGAAGGAATAGAGGGCATGCTCATCAAATTTGCAGATGACACCAAATTGGGAGGGGTTGCTAATATGCCAGAGGACAGGATCAAAATTCAAAATGACCTGGATAGATTGGAGAGCTGGGCCAGGGCGAACAAAATGAAATTCAACAGAGAGAAATGTAAGGTCCTACACTTAGGCAGAAATAATGGAATACAGAAATATAGGATGGGGGACACGTGGCTGGATAGCAGTACGTGTAAAGGGATCTAGGAGTCTTCATAGACCACAAGCTGAACATGAGTCAGCAGTGTGATGCGGCAGCCAAGAAAGCCAATGCAATTCTCGGCTGCATCAACAGGAGTATGGTGTCTAGATCGGGGGGGTACTGGTACCACTCTACTCTGCTTTGGTTAGACCCCATCTTGAATACTGTGTCCAGTTCTGGGCACCCCAATTCAAGAAGGATATTGACAAGCTGGAGCAAGTCCAGAGGAGGGTGACCAAAATGGTGAGAGGCCTGGAAAACATGCCCTATGAGGATAACTGAGAGAGCTGGGTATGTTTAGTCTCAGAAAAGGAGGTTAAGAGGGGACATGATAGCCATGTTTAAATATTTGAAGGGATGCCACGTAGAGGAAGGAGGGGGCTTGTTTTCTGCTGCTCCAGAAACCAGGACAAGGAGCAATGGATTCAAGCTGCAGGAAAGGAGATTCCACCTGAACCTCAGGAAGACTTCCTGACAGTCAGGGCTGTCCGGCAGTGGAATCTGCTGCCTGGAGAGTAGTGGAGTCTCCTACCTTGGAGGTTTTTAAGCAGAGGCTTGATGGCCATCTGTCGGGAGTGCTTTGAGGGTGTTCCTGCATGACAGGGAGTTGGACTGGATGGCCCGTGTGGTCTCTTCCAACTCTACATTTCTATGATTCTATGATTCTAACAAAAAACCAACCAATGAGCCTCGGGGGCTCTTGCTACACAAACCGAAGCCCTTGGCTGATGCCCCCTGCCCCTTTCCCGACCGAGTTCTCGGTCTCGGAAGGACCGATCCCCCCCGTAGATGGCAGATCCGCCACAGGAAATTTTCCCCCCTTTGCCTGCCGGACCAAAGGTGACAGCCACACCGACAACTCCCATGGAGCAGCATGCCCAGAATGAATGGGCGACCGGGCGATCGCTGCTGCTGTAGCCCCACCACTTTGGGAAGCAAACGGAGCCCAGCTGCTCGCTCACCCCGGCAAGCAACTCTGTTTGCCAGCATGAATAGCGTAAGGCGAAGAGGGTGAGGGGACGGGGTCTTCCCGCGCCATAAACCCTGAATGGGAAACCCTCTGTGTGTGTGTGTGTGTGTGTGTGTGTGTGTGTGTGAGGTGCAGGCGCGAGCGTCCATGCAGTGCCCGGTTGCTCACTCGCCCCAGCAAGCAAACTCTGACTCTGCAAGCCGGCATGAAGGGGAAAGGGAACACTGAAGGGGAAGCCCTCCGTGTGTGTGTGTGTGCGTGTGTGTAGTGCAGGCATGAGCATCCAAGCAGCGCCTGGCTGCGCCCAGCTGCACGCCTCCTCTCCCCTCCTGCCAGCGCGGGGTCTCCTCTCCTCACCTTTGCCTTTAAAGCTCCTGCTCCAGCTCTCTCCTCTCGGTCTCCTCACCTCCGCCGTAACATTCAGGCTCCAGCTCTCCCCCCCCGCTCTCCGCACCTCCGGCTCCACCTCAGGCTCCTCCAGTGCTTTCCCACCAGGCAGGGAAAGACAGGGAGACGCCCAGCACGCCTCCTCTCCCCTCCTCCCAGCGCAGGGGTCTCAGAAGCACTGCTCCCATTGGCTGTGAGGCCACCTTCTTTTAAAGGGGGGCAGGACTGAGGAGCAGCGACCCCTGTGAAATGGTCATTCGATCTCCAAAGGGGTCCCAACCCCCAGGTTGAGAACCACTGCCATAGGATGTTGAAAGTGGAATAATAACACTATAACAGTGTAGCTCAGAAAGGCCCTGTATCTCTTTACAAAAGTAGGAAATGTTCTGGGCCCAACGGATGTGCCCAAATCCAAATTTGGACTCACAATGAGAGCCCCTGAAGTCAATGGCTGAGAAATATATCATGTGGAAGAATGGAGCCTGGAAACTCTGAATTCCCCCTCAAGACTTGGTCAGTGATTGCTGAGCTGAAATATTCAGGCAAAATTAAACCACACAGACTCTTATGAACTTGAACCCACTCAGAAATGATCAGAAGCACACTGCATGAGCAAGCACCAAAAAATTATTTAGACAATTATTGTAGCTGAGTCCTCCCAGGAATTTTTTTTAAAAAAGCTACAGACAATCTCTCCCATGCTTGTGTATACTGAACACAAAGACAAGACTTCTAACAGATACCAACCATGATCCCCAGATCCCTCACTTGGTTGCTGCTGGTTCACGTTCCATTAGTGATTACATGAAAGTAAGGTGGGGGGTTTTCCCCTCCCAAATGCATCATGTTACACTTACTTCCACTTACTGTACATTGCATTCACCATTTTAAAGACCATCCTCCCAGTTCAGGGAGAACCTTCTGGAACAATCCTGTTTTTATCATCACCACCCTAAATAATTTATTATCCTCAGCAGTTGTGATCATCTCACCAGAAACCCCTGATTCATTTGCATTCAGAGATCTCAGGCTTGGTAAATATACATGTTTTACATTTTTCTTTATGAATGTGATCCTGTCATCTTTCTCTTCCACAGTTTTTGCTTTTAAAGCAGTTGTAATGGAAGGGTGGATATTTTCATTGTTTTGTAAAAACATACCTGCAAGTAGACAAAATTAACAACAACTTTCCCATCCATACTAACCCTCATTTCCTTCAAAAACTGTTCCAGGATCCCTGGGTGGAAGTTACTGTTTATTTTATTTTATTCTGAACTGGGCAAGGTCAGGACCCTAGGTTTCTCCCAGTATTTTTGTCAGGGCTGACCAATCCAGAGGTTCATCAATTGCAAGGGAATGCTATACCTTTCTTCTCCTTGCAAAAAGAGCTCTTACACCTGAGCATACCAACTGCAATGATTTCTGTTCTCCTGATAGTCATGACTGGAATAACAGTTAAATGCTTACTATAGGCCTTAATAATTTGCAGTATGGGTGCCCAGTGGGTATCCTGGCCTTAAAGACAGATCCAAAGGGATATCTGACAAAAGTTCTTGATACATGCTTTCATATGCCTTCTATAAGACTGCCATGAATTCAGCTACTCAGCACCTTGCTTCTTGTTCCTTCAGTCCACCCTTGTCATTGTCTACACCGCCTTCTTCCATAGTGAGCAAAAAGTGAGATCAATTTAATTTGGGGAGGGGGCTCTTGTCTAACATGGTTAATGTTAAATAATGGTTGAACAAAAATAGAAATTTCAATCTCACAATATCAATGTATGTGGGGTGAAGAAGAAGAAATTAGTCTGCATTTTTAAGACAACAAAAATCATTCATACCTCCCAGACTAATGGCGACATAGTTTAGAACAGTTACCCTTCAGACAGCATACCTGTCCAAATACTGCAGTGCAGTTCCTGCTCAAAAACAGCATATAAAAAAGTATATTTTAAACACACATTGTACATATATTAGGGGAAATTGAACACAAAATGTGTACGTTACAGAAAATATTTATGCATGCTTTTGATTGATGATTGATGCAGCAACTAGACAGAACAGACTTCTGCTGAATATGTACAAGATTATATTGCTCAGAAACAGATTGATCCATCCATCGCTACATACATGATTAGCTTGCTGTTCGAAATCAGAAGTCAAACTTGGAAAACAAGACAAGGTAACTACTCTTTTTCCTTCTCAGTTTTGAACTAGCCTTCTTTCTAGCCTGGTGGAATCTGATTAAAAGCTTGAAAATTCACTTTAAATCTCCTTCTTCGAGAACTGCTTTTCAGATCCCCTCTAATCTATCCACTCAACTTGCCACAGTGTTGACCTTTGCAGGACTAACAATGTATGGACCACTTCATGGATCCAGCAGATGCACAGCCAGTCTTGTTTCTTAAGATCTGGTAACACTGCTTCTGGAAAACCATGAATCTAAACTGAAGTTAATTAACTCACTGCCTATGGCCTCTGCCCTGATTCCAACTGCACCTATTCCCACAATTTGCTGGAAGTGCAATGTAAAATTTCTTATTTGGCCAGGTCCCTCCACTAGGAAATTTGGAATTCATCCCACTCCCACCCCCACGCCACTGGGGTACTGTATGCAGTTAAAGGACAGAATATCAAAAATCTGAAATCAGTCTCCCACCCCTACTCCAACTTGGATAATTCTCTTGAGAAATGTCATCTGAAAAATTTGAGAACAAACATCTTCTCCATATATGTGAACATGTAACATTTTTGTATTCATTTTCAGCATATAACATCCATGTTTTCCAGTAGCAGTCAAGGTATTATGGGATCTGACAACTTGCTTTCAGTAGCCATTAGAACCCGACAGTATCTGACCTGTAGCAGCTGTATATGACAGTATCTACACACTTGGCATACAGTAGCTGTTGGCTTTTTTCATGATATCTGATATGTAGCAGTCCATATCTGACAAATGACAGCGAGTAGCACCCAATCTGACAGTATTTGTAATCAACATTTTACATTATCTGATAGGTAATAAACAGTATTTGACAGTTGTTGTGGCAGAATTTAGTAAAAGTTGTATTAATTTTATTAATTTGTTTATGGATAGTCAGATGCATGTTATGTCAAATCCGGATGTTCAATTTAATTTACATCAAAATCCAAATTTAAAACCCCCCAATCAGTTTCAACATTTGGCTAAATTTCACTTCAGCCTGAGGACATTGCCTCTAATGTGGATCCAATAGCCTGAGTACTTGAGCATGTTTGATCAAAGGAACATTTTATTTATTCCCCTGTTGAAATAAAATATGACTAATTGGCTCAACAGTAGAACCACTTCTGCTTTTTGGCTGTCTTGGAGAGCAGACGTTGCCAAAGAATAACATGCAAGCATTCTAAGATTTCATACTGCCACGACTTGGTTCTCAAAAGATCCGAGAATAAGAACTCCTGGATATCTTATAGGAAATATTGGGACATTAAGTCAATCCAAAAAGAATATGATTAATATTTAATAGATTCTTCCTAAAGTACTATGTACTTCTTGGGAGTTTTAGTTGCCCAACCTGACAATGCTCAGTAAACAATTATATTTTACTTCTGTGAGACTACCACTTAGCTGTATTAATTTGCAACAAAGCCATTTCCATCTATAGTACTCAAAAAACTTCATAAACAATCACATAAAGAATATATAACTCTTCTTTAGAGCTGGCCCCATCATTAGACAGAGTGAAGCAACTGTCCTGGGCAGCAGATGCTGAGGGATACCTTCCCAAGATCTTCCCACTCCCATTTCCCTGTCAGAGAACAGACTGTAATGTGCTGCAGGTGCTGCTCTGTAACTGTTCTCAAGGGTTGGCTGCTCTTGGGTACAACTGAAGATACTCTTCAGATGCCAATGCTGAAGTAAAGTTCAGGTGCCAATCCATTTTATCTCCCTATGTGGAATGGACTGTAGTATGCACTGTCTTGTTCCTTCTTTCAAAGCAGCCAAACATCCTGGTCTGATCCCATCCTTATTTCACACCTGAGCAGTGGTGATCAGTTTCCATGCGGTTTCCATGTCAGTGGAATATTGCATTTGCCCCAGGGTTTTAGTCTGAGCTTTATAGGAGCTGGCAAAGCTGCTGAATCATTTGGATAACTCCTTTAAAATTCAGATTAAAACCCAGAGCAGGTTACTGTTACCGCAGTTGCTAGCCCAGACTTGTGGGATATTAGATATCACTTCGATATCAATAATTTGGCTTCCTTTACCTATTCCTCTCCACGTGCTGCGAGGCCCCTGGACAAGCTCACAGACAGGCACAGCCGCTAATCACTGTAATATTCCACACAAATACAGGCAGGCCAGAAATAGCCGTCCCGCTGCTTCAGGAGACCTCAAGGCAAGTACCCTATTATATATGCACGCTACTTACAAAGAACTCCCTGCCCCGAGCAGGCAGCTTGATTAGACAAATCCTCATCTGTCAAGCACTCTGCGTTTGCATACTGGCTACACTATTGACAATTCGGACTTAACTCAATCATGCTAAATTCTGACCTTTCGGAGGCTTTGTCTCCAGCCCAAAACTCAATGTTTTCCCCAAGTACCGACTAGCCTACGGCCACATTTTCCCCTATAAGAACCCCTGACTTTGAGAGCTTCCTCGGATCGCTCCCGACTTCCATCCCGCCTTGCTGCCGCTTTGCTTGGCGAGCCTTCCCTTCAGTCCCATGTACTGAGAACTTCACATCTATGAACTTCTGCTGCAGACTTCCTGGGCTTCAGGACAGGCGTAGTATTACCCAAACCAACAACCCCTCTAAAAATCTCTCTATCCCACTCCAACCTTTATTTCTCTAGTTATCTGAGTGAGTGTGCTGCATACACTGTTTGATTGTATTTTAATAAAAATCACAATTATTATTTCAATTCTGTTTGCTCCTTGACTCGGCCTGATCCCGTAGACATTGGGTAAAAGATCTCACTCGGTTGCCCTGCCTCTCATTTTGCTAGCTTGTGCTCTTTGACTAATTTCCCCAACTTGTACAATTTGGAGCACACTTAGGTGTCCCTCATGGGACACCCAGAAATCAGGGTAACAGAGTAGTGGAGTAACGTGGGCAGCCCCTGTACCCCTAATTTGAGTAGGAGTTGCGACCCTTCTCAAATCAGGCTGTTATAGACTTAGGGAACGGCTGGTCAAGTCACTAGAAGTCTGTTAGGCAGGAAAACATGTGTGTGTGTGTGTGAAATGTGTGTGATTGAGCTCCAGGAGCTACTCTATCTTGGCTGGAAATCTGCTCCCCTTTCTTGCTTGGTTTGTGTATGACAGCCGCCCCGGCATGGTCACTGTTGGCCCTTGGGCAGTGAATCATTGTCCAATAGCAAGGGGTGTGCACAAGCTGTTCTGGGAATCACATCCCTAACTTGGGGTCTATCGTGGGCTGGGATCCGAAGCGCTAGGGCATTAGGAACAGTCCACATGCACTAACACGTTAGTGGCAAGGCAATAGCACTTAGGGAAGAAATCCCCCCCCAGAGTAGAACACGGGTGCGGCCCATTTAGTGAGTTGAAGCGCGGGTGCGTCCCGTTTGTAGTGAAAGCGCAGATGCGTCCGGGCTGTTTGAATTTCGGATGCTTCCCGACCGCTAGCGAACTAGGTGTGGGTGGCGATTCCCGACCTAGCATAGGGTTTCATAAGATTTAGCCTGAGGTGTAGGAAGGTACCCCTCACTCAAAAAAATGTTAGGGACAGTTCAGTTTTGGTTCCTTGCCCCTTTTCACTGCTGCTTGGCCAGGTGGCGCTGTAAGTTCCTCTGGGTTCGTTGCCCCCCTTCAGTGGCAGGCAGAGTACTTCTGAAGGTTTCCCCCAGAGTCTAGGTGACTCTCCCTGTCCCTGAACCATTTCCTCGTCCTTTTGTCCCTAAGCTGTCGAGGTGGAAAGCCAGGCTTAGGTGTACAAATGTGACCCTTGTTAGACAGGTTGGAGTTAGGTTCCCTTCCCTCTTCCCTCACATAGTTTTGCAGTGTTCATTTCCCTAGAATCCCCCAGGGGTCTCAGTGATCCTACCCTTCCCTCCAGACCCTGGTCCTTTTGTATTGTAGTTTGTAGTTTGAAAATGGCTGAGAGCAGCAAGGTTGCTGTGAAAGTCCTCATGTTAGAGAGGGAGGTCCGAGGGAAGTTAGAAAAGTGGGTGTTGGGTAAAGGGAAATGTCCCTGGAAAGAGTCTAGCTTCCAGACGGTAGATCCCTTTGCCACGCTAAGGGAGGCATACACTCAGGCGCGCCAGTCAAAGAACCCGTTCAGGCCGTCAAAGGATGCTTTGGCTGCCTGGCGACTTTGGCTGACTGCCAGAGATGCCTCAAAAGCCCTGGTCGAGGCCAGAGACAAGTTAGGAGAGATAGAAAAGGAGAATGCCCGGCTTCATGCCAAGATGGAGGCTCTGTGTGCTGACAAAGTAACGTTCGCGTCTGTCACACAGGCCACCTCACAAAAACTGAGTGCTGCCACTTTGCAGGCTCAGACATGGGAGGAGAAGGCTCACGCCTTAGAGGCTGAGCTTGCTCATGCCCAGTCTGCAGCCAAGTTTATGGTGGGCCAAGTGAAGGAACAGCATGAGGCTGTCAGTCACAAGGCTTGCTATAGACAGATAGAGGTGCTGGAGAATCAGCTCCACACCCGCAAGGCGTTGATCTCTGAGGTGTGCTCTGAACTTCTCCCCTCGTTCGCCCACAAGGAGCTGCTGCCAGGGGATGCTCTGGCTACCCTTCCCCACAACCCGGACTGGAGCGACCACAGGGTCCCAATCCAGCCTGTGGAAACACGGTCAATGACAAAGAGGATAGCCCCTTCAGGAGAGGGAGGAGCAGATAGGACAGAGGTTCAGGAGACCCAAGAATAGAGACAAGGGTCCCCTGGAGAGCCACCAAGGCCAAGGCCATAGCTGACCAGCTTGGCCCCTTAAACAAGTCCACCGGGATCATGTGGTTAAACGCAGTGATCCATTCGCACCCCACGGCCAATGGCCAGGACTTGACCCAGCTGGCTCAGTTGTGCATGTCACCATCCAAGCTTCCCACCCTGGAATCAGCCGTGGTGGCTTGAGGCTTAGTAAGACTCGAGCCCACGACTGGATGAGGGAGGTGATAAGGATTTTGTGGCCAGGACGAAGCACTAGTGTGTTATACGTCATGGAGCAATAGGATCCACAAGAAAACCCTGAAGCTTATGTGGCGCGGAAGCAGCTTCTGGCCATATTAGCAGGGAAGATCCCTGAAGCCCAAGATGGCTACAACTTCAACAACGTGGAATTCAAGACTCTCCTTTATGGAGGCTTGAACCACGAAAGTAAGATGGCCCTGGGGCTCCTCGATCCCAAGACAACACCTTGGGAAAATTTTAATGACAACCTCTGGAGAGTCACTGACCTGCTCCGTGAGGCTGGAGCCCTGAAATCCCCTCCAAAAGTAAACGGGAAAGAGGCTGGGAATTGGGAGCCCATCCAAGGGGTCACTTATGCAAACTATGGCCCTCATTCCCAACATAGAAAATCTGCCCCTAATTCAGTCCCTGGGGGAACTGGAACTCACATCCCCCTCCCAGACCGGATTACAAAGCCCGGCAGGAGCATTGGCAGGCTAAAGAGTCCCGAGGTCCCCCAAGCAAGGCAGGGAACTCTGCACTTCAGCTCCAGCCTCCCAAGCCTGCCCTGGACAGTAATGCTCCCAGGGAGATGTCCGGTGGCTTTGACCAGACTGCCCAGATCTACTCGTCCGACCGAGTACAGATTTAGAGAATTTTGAGGAGACTCGGACTTGACATGAGCCAGTTTGATGGGAGACCCACGATCGAGCTCCTTGATGCCCTCGAAAGGCATTTACCACTGGGAAATAGCCAGCCTGTGGATGCAGTGACCAACGGTCCCCAGCTGGATATTACCCCGACTCAGAGCTGTCAGGATAGGGGTGCCCTCGGTCCCGGGATCTCCCCTGAAGGGTTGTGGCTTGACCGAAGCCCGACAAATGGGGTAGATCTAGGGTGAAGGCAGGCACTAGGACCGATAGGGGAAAGACTCCTGCCACCCCTCTTGCAGACGCCGGAGCAGCGCCAAAAGTGCTGCTCCCTAACCTGAGAAGACAGGGTGACCCCACCCCAGATGATATCCATTTGACTGGATATGGTGGGGGGGGACCCAATCCAAGCCCTCAAGAAAACCCAAGAGCCCCAGGCACACCAGAGTCAGGCAGACTGCACCTCTTCCTGACTCAGCCCTGAGTGTGAATCCAACCACCTCAGAGACAATAGCGCTTTCTGAGCACTGAGAAGGATCACACCAGGTTAAGGTTCAGGAGGAAGCACCCACAGAATCTGATAAGGCACAGAACATTGCCAGCATGTGTGAGAGCCAGGGCAAGGAAAACACACAGCCAGGGGAAGCCAGCCCCAAGCTTCCAAAGCTCCGAACCCCCTGTTAGAGACCTGCAGTTTCTCCCGAGATTTTCTTGAAACCCTGGCAGAGAGAGTCCACCCTCTCCATGCCTTATTTCAAGGGAATTTCCTGTGGGACTGCGGATTCAAGCAGCAAAAGGCTCCCGCCCAACCAGAGCACGGGCTAGCACAGGCACTTACCCTGGCACGCCCTGACTTGACAATACATACTTCCCTTAACTGAATTCCATCAGGGGAGACCCTAACAACCACGACTGTGAGTCCCAAATACCACACGGAGGTAGATGTGGCTACTGCCTTCCCCTCCACGGAGCTATACTGGTGCCAGCTCACATTCGTATTCAGTGGCACCCACATTATTGCGACATTGGTGATCTTGAGAGGGGCCAAGATAGTTCACGGCTTCATCTCAATCGTCATCCGGACACAAAAGATAGTACTTCAGGAGGCACTTGGGTCAGATACAAGCCTCCACTTTAATTTGGACAAAAGGATCTCAAGCCATGAGTGGGCACTGCCACTCTTGCAAGTAATTTCAGAGACCCACGATCAAACACATTTGAAGGACTGGAAGGGAAAGCCCCCAGACTGGGCAATGCCCAAGGAGCGAGGCAACTGCCTTACTTCTCTTCATGGGATGGCAGCCACCTTGAAGAGACACACTCCAGCTAAATTTCCCCTTTTTGTGTATATAGTTTGTTTTAGTTCGTTTTAGTAGTTGTAGATTTTGACCCTCTTCCCCTATTGCAACAAATCACCTTTGCTGCTCAGGTGATTCAGGCCAGCCTCATGGGATTAATGCACCCTGAGATCCTGAGCCTGCTAAGAGAGCAATATACGGAATCGCTGGAACACCCTGCCGCTTTGGCACAGATACAACATGCCACTTGGGAGAGCCTAACTCTCAAGGTGGAAGTCGTACACGAGAGGATTCTGGATCTGGTAATTTTACATCCATTATGCCATCTAGGATTCCCTTGATAGCCGCCAATGCCACCTTACTACCCCGACAAATGTACCAGTGGTCCAACGGTACACACTCTTTTGATTTATCCAGTTGTTTAGTTCATCACCACTGGATACAGTGCTTTCACAATATTGCCAGTTTTAGTTATGGTAACGTCTCTGACTACATTGTAGTACCGGTCAATTACACAGTCATGGCCCAAATAAATAGTGAGTGCTTTTGTTCAAGAACTCCGTGTTCAAATGTGACTGTACTGCCTAGTGGTGCGACTGTAAGACTCAACCTCATCGCCGGCAACCCTTGTTTTTGTTCTCAGCATGTCGAGGATTGTTTTGGTAAAGACTTCTATCTCTGGCGGGAGATAAGAGATTATATTTTAGAAAATGGAGATGTGCCCACGGAGTCCAAACTAGTCAGATTCCACCTTGAAGACGAGATCCCCATGTCTACATGGCTACGGAATCTCACCCGCCTAGCACAGAGAGTACTGGAGGTTTCGCACTCCCTCCACCAGATTGCCTTGACAGTTAACCATTCAGCCAAGGTAATCGTTGAATCATCAGAAGATTTGGAAACAGCCGCACAACAATCCTGGTGGGACAACTTCACCTGGTCATCCACGGGGCAAGCGATCGCCCACTTCGCCTTGCACCCTTTAATCGTTTTAGTAGTCTTTCAGGTCATACTCGCCTTATGCTTAATTGGCCTTGCACTGTGGGTCAAGAAACAAATTTTCCAACTTCAAGCTGGCCATTTTTATTCAGAGCTCCGAGGCTCATAATGTGTTAATCGTTTATTGTTAGTGTGAAGTGTTTTGATTTTGACGTCCCACATGGTTTCAAAAGCCTATCCGAAGGCGACCAATCTTCAGGCCTGCCTCGGAGTCCAGCTTTCTGAGGTAGGGAAATTGCTTACTTGGAGCCTACATCGAAGCATCAGTACCGTACTTGCAACAGCCCTAAGCCCTCGTTATACATCATCAGGCTTGGAGCAAGGCTCTAGTTCTGAGCGTGGGGGGGACCTCGGCGAATAAACTGCTAAGTAGGATCTCATCCTGTACGGGGATGAGTTTGGCTTTTTGTCTGTTAACTGGAGGCCAACCTTGTTCTGGAATGACTTTGGATATCAATCCGACCTCGTTCTGGGATGAGTCTGGCTAACCATGCCTATGGACCGATGGATGGATGCGGGCTCCGAATCAGCAGGCTTGCTGCCTTCTCAGCCTTCCTACGGCCAATACTGCTCTATTCTTGGGAGCTATTTAAACCCTCACTCCCACTTAGACTTTTCAATCACAGTGAATCAAAATTTCAGGGTTCAACTTGAGCTCCCATCAGGCTCTGAGCCGGTAATTTGCATTTTCTTTATACATTAGCTACTAACCTTGTCAGTTTTCTGCAAAATAGCTACAGGTCAACAGCTCCAGAGAACCGGGACGACCCCCCTGGACCTGACTATCACACCCGAGTACCGTGGGGGGGGTGAAGAAGAAAAATTGCTGCTCCAACCAGGAGCCAGTCCAAAGGAGATGCCCGATCCCTCTGCTGCAGCTGTGGGACCATGGGGGGGGGTGATCCAGCACCCTCTGACGCAGATAAAGACTGTTTTTACCAAAGACTCTGATTCAAAAGACTTTTGCCTTGCAAAATGGACAAATCCTCCTGCAAAGACCTTCACGATGCAAGCCGTGGATAGTTAGCTTTCACTTGTTAGCTAGTCTGCAAGATTGGATACATTGTAACTTTCACTACTTTGCTTTGCTCGCTCCTACAGTGCCTCATTGGAAGGCACACTTTGCTTCCAAGCTCAACTGTTTTGCATTATGCCATTTACCGTAATTGCTTATTTACTGACAGTTCTCTATTGACGGGACAATTTGCCATTGCTTATTGCTTATTGACATTTCTGTTAATGTGTTTAAGTGTAGGTTTTAAATAGGAATGTATTTATAAGATAGAAACCCTTCATGTTTCCCACCAAATTCCCTTTGCCCATGGAGAAATACTACCTCTGAGTCTGTAGACTCCTATTTGGCGCTAAAATTGCTTTGAAATGTTTAATTGGAAAATGATCGATATTGTCCCAAATCACCCATTTTCGGGGGGATTGTTACCGCAGTTGCTAGCCCGGACTTGTGGGATATTAGATATCACTTTGATATCAATAATTTGGCTTCCTTTACCTATTCCTCTCCACGTGCTGCGAGGCCCCTGGACAAGCTTGCAGTCAAGCACGGCCGCTAATTGCTGTAATATTCCACACAAATACAGGCAGGCCAGAAATAGCCGTCCCGCTGCTTCAGGAGACCTCAAGGCAAGTACTCTATTATGTATGTATGCTACTTACAAAGAACTCCCTGCCCCAAGCAGGCAGCTTGATGAGACAAATCCTCATCTGTCGAGCACTCTACGTTTGCATACTGGCTACACTATTGACAATTTAGACCTAACTCAATCATGCTAAATTCTGACCTTCGGAGGCTTTGTCTCCAGCCCAAAACTCAATGTTTTCCCCAAGTACCGACTAGCCTACGGCCACATTTTCCCCTATAAGAACCCCTGACTTTGAGAGCTTCCTCGGATCGCTCCCGACTTCCATCCTGCCTTGCTGCCGCTTTGCTTGGTGAGCCTTCCCCTCAGTCCCACGTACTGAGAACTCCACATCTACGAACTTCTGCTGCAGACTTCCTGGGCTTCAGGACAAACCAACAACTCCTCTAAAAACCTCTCTATCCCACTCAAACCTTTATTTCTCTAGTTATCTGAGTGAGTGTGCTGCATACACTGTTTGATTGTATTTTAATAAAAATCACAATTATTATTTCAATTCTGTTTGCTCCTTGACTCGGCCTGACCCTGTAGACATTGGGTAAAAGATCTCGCTCCATTGCCCTGCCTCTCATTTTGCTAGCTTGTGCTCTTTGACCAATTTCCCGGTGTGTACAATTTGGAGCGCACTTAGGTGTTCCTCACGGGACCCCCAGAAATGAGGGTAACACTACCATCCATCTGGCATGGATGGCCCCAACTGCCCTAGCACCCATGGTTAAGTAAGGTTAAACAGAGCTATCAGAGAGCAGGGAACTCTGTCCTTCTTTTGTTCAGTGAAGTACCTTGTCAGTTTTACAAGGAGTCAGGAACCTTAGGTCTCCAATTCTAGTTAGTCCATCTGCTCACCACCCACTCCCCTCTTGCTATTCTCCCACTGCCCTCATTTTAAGCTGTACATGATATGCTTATCCTCCAGCCCTTAGATCCAGCTGGGATTTTTTTTTTATATTGTGTTTAATATTTCAATGGTCATAGGAAAAGATTTTATAATGTATGCTCCAATGTTCAGATTATTTATACTGTATATAATAATTATACTGTCCCCAAGAAAGCTACATCTTTGTAATCTCATACGATAATTTTGAGAGAAATCGATATATCAAGGTTCATGTCAGTATTTGTTGTGTGTTAGGACTGATTTCAGAAAGTGTTATAGTGTTAATGTTCTTTGGCTAACTAACCAAAATGGCAGTCCAAAGCATAGTTACATGGAAATTGTATTGAAATCAACAGAATGTAATTTCATACAAATTTGCCTCCAAATTTTTCTCTCCAAGTTTGTCAGTAGTACTCTTCTTTTCTAGACTTATTATATAATTGCAAATTTGCCTGTTTTCGTAGACTTGCACATTCAGATTTATAGTCCATTTTTATAGCTCACTATTTATTTTAGTTCACATACATTTCCAGACTGAAAAAGAAGGGGAGGGGCTCAGATTTTTAGCTGTTGATCAAAAATTAGGCACACTGAAAGTTGCACAAAAATCAAGATGTGCAGTCCTATATACTCAAAAGTAAGACCCATCATGTTCAGTTAGACTTACTCCCAGTACAGTGCATGTGGGTTTTTAGCTTATATGTGCTGAATTGTAGTATCTGAATTAAATATGTCCAGCTGGGAATTTGTGTTCAGCCTTCCACCCTTAATTTGAGGATGATCAATTTTGACAATGGACAGGATATTGGCGGTGTGACCCACACATTCTGGAATTGTTTACTAAGGAAGGGCCCTCTCACTTCTCCCTGCCCTCATTAATAAGAGTCAAATAAAAACTCCCTTTATGTCAAAAGCTTTTCTGAGAGGTAAGTAATATTGGTATGTTACAGACAAAGCAATTTTACTGTTACCTGGAAGTTACAGAATATTTATAACAGAATGTAGTTTTGCAGTTTTTCTTTCCTCTTATCAGTGGACTATGTCAGTTATATGATTTAGGGTACCTTAATATATAGGACATAAGCAATAGAAGTAGAATAAGTAGCCCAAATTAGTCATTTTACACCACAGAATCCAAAAGCATCATCCTACATTATGAGAGATTACTTGTACACACACACGCACACACAAAGATAAACCCTGGCTTGACTAACATTAATGGTGATTGGTAAACTTACATGTCTATATGAGCACCTTGTACCTCTAAGATGGGGTGGGAATTGTCTATGCCTCCAGATGTTTTTAGATTGCAACTGACAGCAACCTAGCCAGCACAGTCAATGGTGAAGTATGCTAGGAGTTGCAGTCCAACAACAATTGGAAAGTCTCATAATACCCAACCCTATTCTAAGAGTACCACTGTTGAAATGCCAAGTTCCCCCTGTTTAGGTAAACTACTTCTGGAGCCTTGAACTCTGTTTTGGTTCAGAAAGGATGCTGCAAACAAAACAAAAGAGGCTGTCTGCTCACAGCTAACATTTTTTCCCCCATGGCTTTATCTGGCTTTAAAAAATGCTATTCTTGGTTTCTATTTTACTATATAATTTTAACAACGCTATTTTTTAAAGAAAATTGAAAGCCATTTTAAGGAGATTGTAGACAGAAAAGCAATAGGTAAATACACAAAGAAAAACATTAAAAATGAATAGAATCACACAGAAGATTTTGTCCTTCCCAGCAGCATTACTTAACAGGTGGATACGCGGGACTACAGAGACCAAACCAATGGGAAGATGTAAATGCTGCTGACAACCAGCCTGGTGTAGTGGTTTGAGTGTTGGACTATGACCTTGGAGACCAGGAGACCAATTCCCCACTTGGCCATGGAAACCCAATGGGTGACCTTGGGCACATCACACACCCTCAGCCTCAAGAAAACCCTGTAAGAGGTTTCCTTTAAGCTTGCCATTAGCTGGAAACAACTTTAAGGCACACAACAACAACAACAACAACAACAACAAATGTTGCTGCTCTTCTCTGACCAAGTTCCCTCCTAAACTTCTCAATGAGGTATCCAATCTTTCATTATGAAAATATGTCTAAGTGTTGAGCAGTAATCTAGCCATTTGAGATGGAATTCTGTATACAAAATAAACCATCACACTAAGATTTGGCAAAGACCAGTATCAACCCAACCAACTAACATAGATCTGAGCCCACAAACTAATATCATGGAACTGACGATTCCTTATGACAATACCTGTTTAGACCACAGCATTTATTATTTCATGAGGATTTCAAAAACAATGTAGTCTTTGTCTTCCCTTGAACCTCTTCTCCTTGGCTCATGTGCCACCCACCCATGAAAGGCATTTTGATTTCTGAGAGCACAGAAACAAAATCATAAAGATTTAGGGCTAAATTCATTAGTTAGTCTCAGTGGCGGAGCTTGGAGTGGGTGGGGGGGGGGATGGGAGGGGGCATGGCCGCGGTGTGTGGGGGTTATGCCTGACCTCATGAGCTGGGATGCCCCAAAAACATTGCTGCCAGGGACGAACCGACCCCATTACCACCACCCCCATTGCTACACGACTGGTTAGTCTCATTGCATCCCTTTCCTAACACCAAAAGATGAAGTTCAGTGTTTTGAAAGGAAGGAAGCAGAATGTGAGAGAATCCTTGTCCCACACAAGCATTTGAGCCTGTGACAGCTGTCAGATACAACCAGCCTGTGCTCACTTGTAGCTACACCTGTCCGTGGCAAGACAGTGTTGTTAGTGCTGCAGCCTCAGGCTGAATACAGCTGGACTCAATTTTTCACCATAACTGTTTAGCTAAAAAAGCTACATCTGAAATAGTTCTCAACAGGAGATTAGGCCACCCAGGGAAAAAGTTCCTCCTCAGCTTCAGATATTTACATCAACATGGTTAATTCTGTTCATCAAAGATAAAAGTTTCCTCTTTTTAGAAAAAAAATGCTCCTTCATGCTCTCTCAGAATCAAGACATCCAAGCAACCAAGAATGAAATAATGTACTATTTATCTGGATAGAAATGATTCATGTTCTGAGTGAAACAAGATGCTCTGCAACCAAGACAGATACTCAGTGGTGCAGTTGACCAGTACCTCATTAGAGCATGTTGGAGAGCACTTCAAGTTTGTTTCTGGAGCACCTTTTTTTAAAAAAAACATTCATTCCAGTACACATGCAATAACCTTTGTATTTAGATTATTTAGTGGGCTTTCTGGTATTTCTTTTTTTGAGTGCACACTACTTCTATTATTAGTAACTGCATTCTTATTTACATTTTTAGTGTCATTTTATCATCTAGCAGCAGACATGCACATGTATTTTTCATTACATTTTCATGGTATACTTTTATTAACAGTACAACTCTATGCATGACTACTCAGAAACAAGTTACACTGAGTTCAATGGCACTTACCTTATTTGCTGGCGTATAAGACTCACCTTTTTCCCCAAGAAATGCTGTTTGAAAATGAGGTATATCTTATACGCTGGTGCATCTTATATGCTGGCAAATAGTATTTGCCGGTATGTAAATGGAGTGCGTCTTATATGGTGGTGGGTCTTCTATGCAGGCAAATACAGTATTCCTCAATATGTATGTATAGTACCTACTCTTGTCTATAATAAATATTGCCATAGGTATCTAGTTCATACTGCACTCTGTACTACCTATTATTTTCTAAAGTATATTTGTTGCGGTTTGTTGGGGGTACTCAACGTTACCACTTTTCTGAGGTCAGGCACTGGGAGTGACATTCACCTAAACACCTGCCATGTAGCACTAACTAATACAAAGTTCCAAGCTTCATTGTTTCTGCAAATGTGCTAGTGACAGAAAGAATATTCACCACTATTCTTTTCCTAGACAAGAAACGGGTTTCCTAATACTCAGGAAGCCTGATTGAAAAGAATAAATACAGTGGCAAGAATTCTGCACAGTTTTTGGCTGTACACATCAAGCACATCCCAAATAATTTCAAGAAATTATTCTGTACAGAAATACATGAGGTTTTGCAGAAAAACTGTTTTCAGTCAACCATGGGTTAAAAAATCAGCAATTGTATACCACAAAAATCTGACACAAAATAATCTTGCTCAAAAACCTGTGCTCTTGCACAAAAAATAGACACATACTTTTCTAGTCCAAGACTGCTGTTGTTCGCACAAGACTTTGGTTGCACAAAAATTCTGTTGCACAAGATTGCTGGGTTTTGGGGTAGAAAACACTATTTGTGCACAAAAAACACACGGATGTACGGAAACAGTGTGTTTTTGTACAAAACCTCAGAATTGCCATACAAAAGATCGTGTGTTTGTGCATGGAATAATTTACCAAAATACTTTGAGATGTGTGAATATTGGGTGAGAACTGTGCATAAATATTCCTTTTCTTTGCAGCAGGAAGAAAACTGCAGGAATTACTTGTTTTCACTTCCAAGTTCAAAATTATTGAATACTAACATTCTTAAAAGATGTACTGAGATAAGAAAAGGATAGAAAATGCAAATAAAATAGAGCACTAAAGGAACATGGAAGATGAAGTGATCCAAACAGATCTGGAGTATGCCAGAATATTATGGAGGTTGTGTGAATTGCTGGAGCATTCCCCTAGGGCCATGCCAAGTTTCTCAGGTTCCCATTTTTATAAAGCAATAACACTTCTTGTACCTCTCCCCTTCCTCTCTCATTTCAGTCTTTCAAAGTGGGTATGAAAATTTAATCAACACTCTTTACTCTTAGCAGCTCTGTTGCAAGCAGAGGTGTGTGCATGTACTGACACACACACACACAAACAGAACTAGAATCCAACCTTGATTTCCTTTCAAGCTATTTCTATGCAATTCTAACTTTCTGAGCTCAGCAGCAGGAATGCCCAGAATGTTCCACTATTACAGTCCTGATTCCCCCAGTAACAACAGAAGCAGTTGGAGGCAGGCCCACATATGCTGTAAGTGGGGTGAGGAAGAGGGGTGACAATAACTGAAGCACACTTATTCAGGAATGAGGTTGAGTGATGCCAGAGATAGTCATAATTAACTAGTTTAAGTTATGAATCTGCATCTCTCATAATGTTTGGATGAAATGTGAATGGAATGTTCTCTTCCTCAGAAAGTTTAAAGCAAGTGTGGACAAAATGCAGTCCTCCAGATGTTGCAGGGCTGCAACCCTCAACACTCCTCATCATTGGCTATATTAGCTAGAGCTCATGGCAGTTGTAGTGCAGGAACATCCAGATGGCCATACTTTGCCCATGCTTCGTTTAGAAGAATATGCTACTGGCATTACCAATCTAGGAGAAATATGTTCTGAAATCTCTTTGCAAAGCAGCAATTTAACTTCCTCTAAACTAGCTAGCCTTTGTTCTGTGAAAGAAAGCCACCAATTTCCTTATCAAGCAATTTGTGAAAAGAGAATGCATTCACTGAAACCCATTGTAGAATGGATGGGTACCAGAAACAGATAGCTGTAATGAAGTGTAACCTGAAGTGCAAGGGATCAAATTAAAGCTGTCCAACTAATGAGACAGGGGAGGGTTCTGAATAGAACAACCAATGTACAGAGGCTCTGACATCTACTATTATACTGAGGAGAGCCAGCAGGAATACTTGTTCTGGGCAGTGGGATAAAAACAGGCAGTAACCATCATGTTCCATCTTGATCGTTATTAAAATAATGTTAAATTTTGAAAGATTTTCTTTTCAGTTTGAAGTAATAACTCAATTTGCCTTTCAAGATGATAAATGGAAAACTTTACAGTATACCTAAACTTGCTTAGCAGAATATTGAGGGCAGCTTTGGGTTGCAGACCATTTTAACTCATCTTCCAACACTGGAGATGGGTGAGATCAAGGTCCAAGGCAGCTACAAAAACATACCAGGGTATTTGTGTGTGTGTGCTGATGTAACCCACAGGCTTTAGATTAAGCACATGACATATTCCATTCTGAATACTATTGGTGGTGTAAGAGAAAATCAAAGACATATGAAATGGGGCAGCAACAGTCACTGGGAGATTGTTGTTGCTGTTGTTTTGGAGGAAGGGTATGCCAAACACTTCTGAACAGGAGCAGACTATCTGAACAAGGACACTGAGTTTCAGCATCAGTTCCCTTAAATGGCCACAACATTTTAAAATGGTAAATGAAAAACTGCAAATCTATCCAGATGCTGAATCTTGCAGCTGGGGATGTAAAACTGGAGCCATGTCTTGAGTCTAGAAACTCAGCGTTGGGTTTCATGTCCAACTGTCCCAACAGTAGTGGACTCATTTTCTCAACTGACACCTGAAGGACAGATAACAGAAGACACGGGAAACATCATAGCAAAAGGAGATACAACAGGAAGAGGAGAAGAGAACATGGGAAACTTATAGGAAATGAGCTTGCATGGAGCAGAGACAGTAAGAAAGAGAATGAAAGTATATCATGTAACAATCAAGTCCACTTGGAAATTGTGGTTCAAATCAATTTAGCCATCATATAGTCCCTTAGAAGACTCTGGGAACTATAATTTTATAAGGTTGGTGAGACTCCTTGGCTAGAAGGCACAAGCTCCTTCACAGAACTACTATTACAGTTTCTGGCAGGTCAACAGAAAAGTTCATAACTCAGTAGCAGAGCTAAGTTTTGAATGCAGAAGACCTCAGGTTCAGTCCTCAGTATCTTCAATCGAGAATGTTCAGATATCATGGCTAAAAAGGACTTTGGAAAGTTGCTTCCTGCCAGAATTGTGAAACTCAACATGCTATGCAGCCCTCTACTTAATTGTGGTCCATTGGATAACTCCAGATGATGCATAAATGGTGCTTAGGGTTGTGGCCAGAGAAAATCAAAAGAGACTTGATCCAGTAGCATGTAAGAGGAAGGGAAACAGTGCCCAGCTGAGGATGCTGGCTCTGAAGTGGCCCAAGCTGCCAGCAGGAGGAAGGAAATGAGGAAAGAGTAGTAGATAGAGCCAAGTTAAAGGGACAATGATTTGACTTAATACAAAGTTGTTTTATGGGTTCCAATTCTTCCTTTGTAGGGTGTTGTTATAATTCAAGAAACTATTTTAAAAGCAGTGAGTCCCATTCAAGAGAAAAGCAGGGCACAAATCAAAGCAAGCGAGCACAGCAGACATGTCTTAAAGCAGGGGTAGAGATTGTGCCTCACCACAGCACCACCTTTCTGCAGTGGTGAGACCTGCATGCTCCTGTGATGCAAGAGGCTATGCCAATGATAGCAGTGCTGCTGAGAACAACTCCCGTATCAGACAGGCCTTTGCAAAGAAGCCAGACAAAATGTGCCAAAAAGCTACTGGGAAGCAGCAGTGGGAGGGGGTGACACCATAGAGAAGTATTTGTTACTACTGCACAGAAGGAGGCATGGTAAATCCCTTTTGAATGTATTTTACCCTGAAAACCCCATTGTGAGACAATTCAAAATGCAACAAGAGATAGTGCCAGAAGATGAGACTCCCAGGGAATATGGAATGTGAGAAGCACAAATCATGGGAACCTAGACATAATAAACCCCAAAAATGGAATATAAACATCGTAATAGTTGGTGTTAGAAAGGTAAGGTGGACAAGAATGGGAGATTTTGAGTCAGATAATTAATTACTCTGTGTTTTACTAAGGAAATGAAAATCTACGAAGAAATGGGGTGGCCTTAATAGTGAGGAGATATGTAGCAAAAGCAGTCTAAAGATATAATGCAAGGTCTGCCTGAATCATATCTGTAAGACTTCAGGGAAAACCCATCAATATAACCATAATCCAAGTTTATGCTCCAACTACAGAGGCAGAAGAAGAAAAAACTAAAAGATTTTATGCTGGAGTCCAGGAGGAAATCACATTCCAAACGACTTTACACAGCTAAACAGGACTTCTTGTTAATCATAAGTGATAGGCATGCAGAAGTGGGAAACAGAGCAGAATGAAAAACTGTAGGAAAATTTGGTCTAGGATCAAAAAATGAAGCAGGACCGTGACTGATGTGGGAATGCTAAACAACTAACAGAGGAACACATCACATGACCTAGTAGAAATAAAAAGATGATGGGAACAAAACATGGAAGAACAATATAAAGGGGTGAAAGGGTGATAGATTCTTTCAAGGAACAAGCATTTCAAGATGAGCCTATAATTTTAGAAAGTGAAGAGGAAGCTGCACTTGGAACACTTGGGAGAAATAAATCACCAAGAACAGATGAAACACCAATAAAGCTGCTTCAAGCTTCAGAGACAGAATCTACATTAATCCTAAGTAACATCTGTCAATAAATATGGAAAATAAAACAGTGGCCAACAGATTGGAAACACTCAATATACAGTCCAATCCCCCAAAAGGAGACACCAAGGATTGCAATAATCACAGGAACATTGCATTAATTTCCCATGCAACCAAAGGCATGGTCAGATTTCTACAACAAAGACGTCTACCATATGTGGAGCAAGAAAAGCCAGATGTCCAGGCCAGGTTCAGGAAACGCAGTGGCACTAAGTATCATATTGTAAGCATATGTTGGATAATGGAATGCGCCAAAGAATTTCAGAAGAAAATCAGCCTGTGCTTTACATAGCAAAGCCTTTCATTGTGTAGATCATGAGAAAATTACAGGACACTCTTAAAGAAATGGGTATGCCACAACATTTGATTGCCCTGATGCATAACCTGTATTCAAGCCAAGAGACTACCATCAGGACAGAATATATAGAAACAGAATGGAGAAGGTGGTAAGGCAATGCTGTAATTTATTGTCGTTTCTCTTTAACTTGTACACTGAACATATTTTACATAAAGCAGGATAAGACTTGGAGGCAGGAGGCATGAACATTGGATGGGAACATCAGCAATTTCAGATATGCAGATGACACCATACTATGAGCAGAAAATAGCAATGAACTGAAGAAAGTGAAGGAAGTCAGCGCAAAGGCAGGTCTATAGCTGAAAGCAAAAATAATGACTACAAATAATTCAGCTAACTTTAACATATACAGTGAAAACATAGAAATAGTTCAAGATTTTTCACACTTTGGCTCAGAATGGAAACTGCAGCCAAGAAATGAGAAGAAGACTAGCACTTGGAAAGGCAGCTATGAAGGAACGAGCCAAGATCCTGAAGTGTCAAGACATATAATTGAATACTAAAAGTTACGATTGTTCATGTGCCATCATATTTCTGTGTATGGTTGTGAAAGCTGGACAATGAAGAAAACTGATAGGAAGAAAATTAACTCATTTGGAATCTGGTACTAGAGAAGAGTTCTACAGATACCATTGCCTGCTAAAAAGACAAATAAATGGGCCCTCAAGGAAATCAAGCCTGAACTCTCTCTAGAAGCCAAGATGACTAAATTGAGACTGTTGTGCTTTGGATATATCATGAGAAGATATAACTCCCTACAAAAGACAATAATGCCTGGTAAGATAGAAGGCAGTGGGAAAAGAGGGAGACTGCATTATGAGTCTCCTGAATCTCAGCAGAGGTATTGATGATACAGTGACTTAGAAGTCTTTCATTTGTAAGGTCACCATAAGTCAAAGTCAACTTGATGGCAGTTAACAACAAAGAACAGGGAACTGTTTACCATACCGCCCAACCCCACCCCACCCCACCCCACTGGTGTTGTTAGATTGCAGTTCCCATCAGCCCTAGCCAGTCAAGTCAATGATGAGGCATGCTGGGAGCTACAGTCTAACAACATCTGGAAGGCTACACAATTCCCATCCCATTTTAAAACAAAGGCAAAGAAAGCGAATTGTGGACTTAAAGGACTCCTTGAGTTTCTGAATGGGTAAACCCTTTCCCCATGGAGGGGTGCAACCTTCAAACTACAAGTCTAAAAGATGACCTCCAATAAGTGGTAGAAAATTCAAATGACAAATCCATCAGTGGTCTCCATGTGGCCAAAAGATACAAGAATTCACCATTGCCCAGGCCTGGGGATAGCAGAATCTTAAATGTAAGGATTAAGCACTGTAATAGATTATGCTGCTGCTGCTGCTGCTGCTGCTGTTGCTGTTGTTGTGTGCCTTCAAGTCACTTCTGATTTACAGCAACCCTAAGGTGAACCCATCACAGGGTTTTCTGGGGCTGAAAGTATGAGACGGACACAAGGTCACCCAGTGAGTTTCCATGGCTGAGTGGGGAATCGAACCCGGGTCTTCAGGGTCATCATCTAACGCTCAGACTACTACTGTGCACCCAATTTGTATCCTACCCTATTTATATCAAACAAAAGTGTTTCTTTCCCAGGTCTGCCTTTTGAATGAGAAAACCTTCCACTTGCTTTTTAACAAGGTTTGTGCATATGAAGAGCATGAGCTAAGCTCAAGAACTCTTTAACTATAAGGAGTGGAAACGCTCCAGCCTCAGAGCCTGAAACTAAACATGTCATTTTATTATTATCAGAACTTGGAAAAGTTGCTTTCTTGAATGACAGTTCCCAGAATTCCTCAGTTGACATGGCAATGCTGGCTGGGGAATTTTGGCAAATGTAGCACTCAAAAATAATTTTTCCAAGCTGAAATAGTTACTGTTTCTATATAAGACATATTTGGACACTAAACTTTATGAAAATTGGTCTGCTTTTTAAATTATTTTTGCAATGTAATTCTTATAAGTCACACACAGCTTGTTACTTGCAAAGGGTTTCACTCGCAGTGTGCACTCCTGGGGGAAAGGGATATCTCCCATTCCTTTTGCTTGATCAGATTCCAGACCACCCTGCCAAAGTGTAAACGAGGAGTGAAGGGACAGAAAGCGACAGACCCTCAACTTATGTGTCATGCCCAAAACAGTTTCTGCCACCATCAAGAAAATTATAACTTTAAGGGGAAGAGAAAAGGATGTTTTGGGGAGCAGAGCTGGCAGGACCATGTACTGGGGTGAGGATTGAGGCAGACTGGAAGGGAGATTGATTTGTCTTGGAAAACAACTATTTCCCTTTAAGAAAAGAAAGAGAAAATAACTCAATTTCCAAGTCAGTGCACATCAAGTGGGGACCAACATGACCATCTCTATGAATTCCAGCTCATTATCAGCTTCCCATAAATTTTCCTGGCTGTGGTTCATTTGAGAAACCATCCTTTTGAACCTTCTAGTGCCCTATCAGAGTGTGAACAAGGATTAATCTTTCTTAATCCACTTTGCCTGCCCGTTCCTGCCCCCTTTTTGTTTCAAATGTCTCTAGCCTTCCTGAGCAAGAATGAATTCAATTAAGCCATGAAACTGTTGCTCCAACACTTGCAAGAATGGTCTCAGAGGACCACAGCACAATCCTGGAAAAGCCAAAGGCTGTGCCAGCCCAAGAACAGCAAAACCCTTCGGGTGAGAGGAGCCATCATCCAATATCAAAGCACTGCTGCTAGAAAAGGAAAAACACAACACAAAATTCTCTTTCTTTCTGTGCCAAAAACTGAGAGCTGGAACAGCCAAACGAAGTAGCTAGGATAAAGTGAAACTTGCATTCAGATTCTCTAAATTTTAATGGTACCTATTCAATAGACATCACTTCTTGTTGTTTTTTATTGTTGTTTTGCCTCTATATCCCTCTACTAGCTATCACTTGCTGACGTCAACTGTATCTACAGCATGCCTATTTTGTCAGCCCTCGATCTCACACTAATCAAAGTGAATCATAAATCTTCCATTGATTTTACATAAAGTAAGAATGCTGAGTAGGCATACTGTTTTTGACTGACCCAAATTGTAATCTTGGCTTGAAGTGGACTTTAGTATTTTGCTAATGTCCTGTAACTGAGATATCAGTCAGTAAAATTTAGAGTCATTAAATCTTATAAACATGGGAGTTTGGGGATGTAATATAAATTGTGGAAATAGGTCACCTCTCCTCAAAGGTTTGATGTGACATGCCACTAGTCATCAGCTTTCTCACTAAACACAATATAAGCTTGCAAAGAGTTACTCTGCTTGTCACCTGTGGTGAGTAATATGTGTCCAAACAATGAGATGGGAAGGAAATCTGTTGAAAATAATAAGGGAACCGAGTCTTCCCTCATGTGCAGAAATGTACTTTGTGCAAAACCAATGCTTTTGTACAAAATATGTTTTGCATAAAATCGGTCTTTCCCCCCATAAACTTCTTTCACAAAGTTTGTGAAAGTTTATGTTCAAGTTTATCAAAGTTTGTCAAAATTTATGACAAAAGTCATGAAATGTGAAAAATCATTGCAAAATGCACAAACTCTTGTAGTCTCACTCAATGGGGGATTTTTTAAATTTTTTTATTTTGATCCATGCTTGTGAGAATGAAATAAACCAATACCAGTCTATAATTGTGAATGTTAAAATAGAAGCCAGGATCCTTTTGTTGTCTTATACTGGTGTAACAATCCATTACTCTGTGTAAGCACCTTTGGAGCAATGTGTAGTGGTAAAGGTGAGGACTTTGCAGATGGGGATGCTAACAAGAATGAAGGGAACAGAAGTACCTCTAATGATTCCTGGCAGAAAGACAGAATAAAGGCCATATTCATACTGAATATGGAGCAATTCAGTACCATGTTTTTTAAAAAAAACAGATCTAGTGAGAATTCTATTAACATTATGTACATAATACATTGTGATTGTTTTGGAAAAACAAAATTTACATGAAATATAAATCAAAATAAAGTTTGTAGAAACTCTCGACATCATGTCAAAGAACTGCTTGATGCTGTGGCAAAAAGGAAGTTTGAAAATGTTGGCAGACACTTGTACTCCAGACAAATGAGCAGGTTCACACACTCTATCCCACCTCTGGGCCAGCCCTACTGTTAGGCAGAGTAAGATGCCACAGGCAGCAGATATTTGGGGAAAGGGGGCACAAGGCACAGAGCAGCTGTAAGATATTGGAAGAAAAAAAATCAAAACAAAACAAACTGGGAGCTCAGGAGGGCAGTTTCATCTCCTGGCAGAGATGGTTTTTACTACCACTCTCCTCAATTTCAGTCATTATAGCACTCATGGCCATTTCACTCCTAAACCATGCCACTGCCCACCCTGCAGCTGCCACCTACACTGACACAAGGACTCTGATCAACAAGGTCATAGCTGTAATGTTGGTCCATAACAGACAAGATCCTGGATTATCATAATCTGCCACTGTTTGCAGGCCATGTTAACAAACAGCATGACAACGAATATAGAACTAGGCACTGCTGAAAGTTTGCCTCAGGTGAACCAGCGTTATATGTTTTATTATTCATGGGTAAGATTTTATAACATGTATGCTGAGTCATATATTCCAAATCAAGATAATGTTGATGCAAACAACCATACAATCTATCATTGTTGCAGAGCAACTGGAGACTCATCTGAAGATCTGGCAATAAATTGGTTCCTGATTCTACTTACTGTGATAGTGGCAGGAGAATGAGACTTCATTCGTGGGGTGGGGTTAGGTGATGCTAACTCTGACCTTCCTACCTCAGTGAGGCAATCATTTGAGGCCAGGAAGGCCCCCTGAGCCTCCTGCTTCCCTCTTGGAGGACTGAGCCAGGTGCATGCAGCCCTCTGATTTGGTGCAAGACACTGTCCCTTCTCCAATGTTGAAAGAAATTTCAGTTGCCATTCCTATATGTGGCATAAAGCAGGAAGGGTCAATTATTTTGTCCTTTATCTCAGACACCAAAAGCCCTACCAAGATCATTTCCATGCAAGCTTTTAAGCAGATGTGGGTTTGCATTGGCAACGGAGCATCTTTTCACATGGCAGTGAGGCTGTTCTTTTTCTTCTTGGTGTAATCCTTATTATTTGCCTCCAAAAATAATCTGTCAGTTCACATCCTGGTTTACAGATGGGAAAGATGTCTTTGGAGCATCTAGTAAGCATGATTATGCAACATTTACACTGGACCCTCATCATCCTTTTATTTCTGGTAGGAGAGGTGGAAGAAAGGACTGGGTACACCACAGATAAAGCCTGCCAGGCAGTGGCAGGGGAGGGGGTTGGCCATAGTCTCCTTGATTCATCCTTTTTGTCTTTGTCTTTTTTTTTCAATCTGCTGTGCTCAGTCACTATAGCAGTACAGTGGTGGGGAAGCCACCGGACTTTGTTGAAGGAATGTCAAACTAGTCCAGGGGTGGGTACTTGTGCAAGGCTAGCAGGCTGCATTAGCCGTCTATGGCCATTTCCGCACAACACTGTTATAGTGCTTTTATTCCACTTTCAACATCCTATGGAATCCTGGGCTTTGCAGTTTAGGGAGGGGCATTTAGAATTCTCAGCCAGAGAGCTCTTTGGCTTCAGTAAACTACAAACCCCAGAATTCCACAGGATGTTGAAAGTGCAATAATAGCGCTATAACAGTGTAGTGCAGAAATGGCCTATGAAACCATTGGAGACCATACGCACCACAAAATGCCCTCACAGTAGAAAAGACCTTCTTTTTTTTTGCGCCCAAATGCCCACAATGCCCTCTAGGAGGTGCGGGGGCATTCTGCCATGTATTTATTTCCCCTAGGCCATTTTAAACCCTGAAGAAGCCATTTTCAACATCTTGACATATCCAGCTGATATAATAACATTTAATCTCTGACGGAAATCAGACCATTTTTTTTCCCTTCAGCTATTGTTCCTTTCTTTCCAAAGAAAAAGTGTGCCGTACAATTCTGGTTATTCCTTTTGGTGAGTTTGCATGAATGGCATAGCCTTTTGTTTCTCAATTGTCCTACATGTTTTGTAAAAATTCTATATAAAGTTGGTTTAATTGTTTGTTCAGGGTGGGATCCCATGGTAATAGCAGGTGCTCTTAGATTCCATTCATACACTTTAAAACTTTAAAGAGTTTAAAAAATTCTTCTTCACACCACCATTACAAATGACTCCTGCTTATTCAACAGGTTAAGGACAAACCAGAAGTCATTGAAATATAGAACCCAGTCTTTCTTTCTTTCTTTCTTTCTTTCTTTCTTTCTTTCTTTCTTTTCTTAAGTGTGGATTGAAAAAAAGTAACCTCTGATCACAGCACCACATAGAAGTTTGTGGAAACATGACAAAATAGGTTGAAAGAGTGGATCACATGCCAAATGTATAAGTTCTGGTTATAAATGAAAAGGATTGAAAGCAAGGATCATTGAAAAGCAGACCACCAAAAAGTGGGGGGTGCCAGTATTTGAAAATGGAAGCCCCACCCTTCTTCCTGTTCCTGGGCTGCTAAACCATATGAATCTCCACAGCCAGCTTGAGACATAACTGCAGAAGCTGGGATCAGCAGGCTGGCTTGTTTAAGGAAGACACACCTCCAGGCACTTTCCGCATGCGGTTATTAAAGTGGGCCAATGCGTCTTGCCACAGAGGTCTTTTGCACGTTGGAGCGGACTAGGTTCGGTTTATTTACCTTCATTCCACATGTAATTCCAACTAAATGTGCCCCCACGTGCTGGTAAAGGGCATTATTTGAAAACCAGAAGAAATCGGTTTTCCAGTTTTCCAGATCAATCCAATTCATACTTTCACAGTGGTGCAGACACATACATTCATGCCAATGCGAATTGGTGGTCAGGGGAGGGCTCATGGGAGGGGCAGGGGGTAGTATGGACTTTCGCACATATGCAATGACGTACTAAACCATGCAAAAAAAAAAAAAAGCCAATGACAGCCGACGGGGCGGGGTGAGGGGAGTAGCAGGAGTGGCCATGGCAGAGGCAGTGTGGATTCATGAACTCGCACTCCTCCAAATCAGAATGGAACATATGCAGTAGCTGTGTGGAAGGAAATGAGGGAAAGTCCGCCTTGTTTCAAGTTCAGAAAAATCCAGTAAGAAACGGCACGAACCGATTCACCACACTCGTGCGGAAAGGGCCCCAGAAGCATTTGATGGGGAGGGTGCAAGGTAACCATTTGTCCTCCAGGGGCCCTGACCTCTAGGATCTAGAAGAAAAGATATCTACACCCTACTTCAGTTACATCCTTCCACAATGAAAGATTTTGATAAAACCACCCATACCTTGTTCAGACAAACAAGATCCTTCCTCTACACTGAATGTTTGACTGCATGTCCTTTGATACATAGGCAATCCTTGGGGCTGTAGGAGGAGCTGCCTAAAAACCCAGGCCATGAGATCATTCCATTGTCTTCAACACACCAAGCAGGCCCAGACCTCTCTTTCATGCTGGGAATTTGCATCCTCCACTATTACACTAAAGAAGCTGAAATGTATTTAACACACATTATGATTTCAAATGAAAGCTCCTAAATATGCATTTTATTTTGGTAACAATTATATTTGTTTCAAGAATGTTAAGAACACATAACAACTCCTGTGAAAATGAGAACTGAAACTCAAAGCATCCTCAGGGGCACCTTTACTAAATTAAAGAATCCAGCACTTTCATTGCTACTTGCCTTAAGAACAAGAATAGAAAACAAAAGGAAAACTCTTCCCTGCCCCCAACGAGTAGTGTGAAGCATTAGAGACGCCAGGCACAAAACTCTTCATGTAAGGCACCAGACACATCGCACACATTTATTGTTGCATTTTTCTTCCACTATGTTTCAACCTTCACATCAATTTTTACATTTACAACTCATCTTGGAACAGGGTGACCAGGTTCAAATCTCTGCTTGGTAAAGGAATTTACCATGTGTCCTTGGGCCACCTCTACTTCTCAGCAACCCTAACTTACAGGGTTCCTCTGGAAATCAATAGGGAGAGAGAAACCATGTACATTCCTAGTGCAGTACAAATAAAAGAACAATAATATTAACAATTTGTCATGCACATATACTTCCAAAGGTTTTCTCATCAGATCTCTTTTTAATTTTTTTGGTCATCAACAACAACTGAAGGGGAAAAAATACAGTCTGATTTCCTTCAGTGATACAGATTAGATAATTTATTATAAATAGAAAACAACCCAATTTAGCTTTCATCTATTCAACTTTTCATTGCAGTGTACATGGTAAGCAGCTCATCAGTAGTAGGCTGTCTCTTCTCCCACCAAACTGTTATCTGCTAATGCCAGTTAAAGCATGGATAAATGCTTGTATTTTTAAATTCTCTATTTCCTCTTTCCTCACTACTTACATCCTTCTGTTTCAAACATGTATACACATCTAACAACTGAGGGAACACCTCTGTGTATCTGATGAAGTGGGAAATAATCTGCAAAAGTTTATGCCAAATAAAACTTGTTAGCCTTTAAGAGCAGATGCTAGATCTTGTTGGCTTTTCTGTGAAAGCCTAACCCAGAAAAGGCTGAAAGAGGAGTCAGCTTCCAGCAGGACAGCAGATAGGCACTGCTTGCAGCAGCTTTGCAGCAAAGAGAGCTTTCACGATAAAAGTACCAGTCAGAGGAATCTCTAGCTGGAGAAACTCATCCTGGATTAAAAGGGGATCAGGGGATCAACCATAAGAGTTGTAATTACTTGCATTTACTCATAAGTAAACTTATAACGAATGGGAAGGACCAAGGGTGTTGCACCTTTTGCCCTTGCTATAAAAAGTAGTTGTTTTAATCTAAGCATATGATGGCCCCAAGCCAGCAACCTGCTTTTTAAAAAATTCTTAACACTACTCTTGTATTTCTTGACATATCCATTCTACAATGGGACATGATGCTTTGTTTGTACAATGGGACATGGTGTTTTTTGTTTCACTTGGGAGTTCATGGAATCAAAGCCCTGCATATACAGTGGGTGCTATACTTCTCCAGTCATCCCATGGAGAAGACACCAATGTGAATTTAGGTGCGGTCATTCACAAATTCTGCGTGGCCCTAACCCTGATTTTTCACAGTGTACTATTGTCATGTCTGTTACACTGGTTTAGTTTCACCCACTTATCTTTGTTTTCCAGAACATTCTTGGTAAGGCTGAACATGTCCCTTAAAATCCTTACCAATCATGTTAAATATTTTTGTGGGTATCTCTTCCTCCAACCCAGGCTTCCTCTATTTGATGCTTTCCAAGTGATGGACTACAGCCTCAGTGTCACAATCTCACATACTGGGAGTTATGGAATCTGTAGTCTAATTCATCTAGAGGGGCCCAGATTGGGAAAAGCCACGCTAACTCATAATATATGCAGAGCTCCTCTACCTGTTTTTCATATGGCAGCTCATTATGAATTTTGCCTACCTGTAGGTATATTTTATGAAATAATCGAAACGCTGAATACATTGCACCAAATAAAATAAATAAATAAATCCACCAGCTGAAGCAGGTAGCAAACTGACTACCATGAAAGCAATGGCAAAACAATGAATAAATGATGAAATAATAACATATTGCAAAACTGAGGGAGGGAGAGACGGAGGGAAACATATGAGACTATTAAGTGAATGTGAAGGTGCCCAGAAGTTCTCCAAACATGCCCACCCCTGTAGTGAGCTGTGGATTTCTGGACTGGTAAGGAGTTGGAATCTGACCCATCAGTGTTCTCAAAACCTAAAGGATTGAGAGAAACTATCTCTAGGGCATATGCAGAGTGCAAATAAAAACTAGAAGAACATATTTTGAAGACCTTTCTCACTCAAGGATGACTCTGAGTCATAGTGCTGCAGTAAGCTATTCTTCAGATTTTTTTTCTCCAGCTGAAACATTAAAAATGGCTGCTGTAGCTCTTCTACCTTATTTTCCTAACCCAGAAGGTAGCCGACCCTTGGCTCAGTGAAACAAGGAGCGCAGATGTTTCCAAAATCCACCAGAGGCAAACAGTCTACCACCTGTTTTGAACACGTATCTCTAATATAGTCATCTTAATGGCTATCATAATGCCTGGGAACATAATCATGGAGGGGAACTACTTCCAAATTGTGTACCCTCTTCCCAAGAAGGCCCAGTTGGCTCCCTCCCCGTTGTCTTTCTGCCAGAAGATATACACCTTTTTAATTTAAGGAGGTATTTGGTTTTTAGTATGTGGCAGCAGATAGAGCTTTTAATAGGGGGCAGTGTAGCATTTGTACTTTTTATGTTTTAAATGGCTATTTAGTGCTATTTTTAACTTGTGTAAACTAAATCAAAGTTTAGTTTAATTCTGTTTTAACATTTGTAATAAGGGCTTTTTAAAAAATCGTATAGGATTTTTAGAATGCATGGCATACCACATTCAATACCTTGCTGGGAGAAAGGCAGGATATAAATAAATAAACATTACTTCTCCTAACCATTATCATTCAATTACTCTTCACTATGAACATTCTTTATAGAATCATATTTAGACATTTAGTGTAATTTACTCCCAAGTAAATTATGATTGTTTTTTCTATCCATGGTATAAAAACAAGAATTGCAAATAATCCTCCAAAAGCTACTTGCCTGCCAAAACAATTTATTAACCCACTGGAGTTGACAGATGAAAGATTAGAGATATATTTTTGTACTGGGTACTGAAGTTAGGGGCTTCCCCCATCTAACAGGCCACTCAGGTTTTGGTTAAGGATAACCAAAGACATTTTGCTGGCTGAAGTGAAAGACAAGATGAGTCCAATGTAAGGAAACAACCCAGCAGGCAGTTGGCTATCTATGGCAACGAGGTGGTGTTCATCCTTGCACTCAAATGCAACAGGTCTACTTCAGGGGCAAAAGACGGTTTGCAGGGCATACACACCTCTTTCGTCCATCACTTTGCACTGGCTCTCAGCCCCCTACAAATTTATGTCATCTCACGTAACTCACCTTCTCTAACAGTACAACTGGACCTGATTACCATACTAGACGCACAAGGAGGACAAGAGTGTTCCAGCCAGCACACTTGCCTGCATGCAATTCCTGGTGAAACCCACGGCATGAAATAGCTTCTTGCCATCATGCCAAGAGTTTCCACAAGCTGTATTTTGATTTCAATTTCATGCAAGTTTTTCTTATTCAAAGCAGTCACAATATACTGTGTACATAACATTGGCAACTCACTCAGTAAGTTCTTATTCAATTGCATTGAACTTCCTCCAAGCATCTTTGGTACAAATCTGGTCTTTATTCTCTCCTTCTGCCTGAATATGCATTTTAATTAGAAACTTTTCTGTTCTCCCCGTGCCTGTTAGCATCCCCTTTTGGAGAGCCAACTCCCTTTGTTCTTGCTCAATGCATATCCACTACTCTGTGCCAAATAAATAAACTTTGTAATCACAAACTGTGCAGTAATCAGACACTGGCTGCCCCAGACTAAATCTGAATCCGAATGCTCCCTGCCCCCATTCCACTTCCCTATTCCACATTCCACTTCCACTCACCTCAGAAAAGCAAGAGAGATACATCCACAAGGAACTTTACAAGACGGGCCTTCTAGCCATCAGTTTCTAACCTCCTTTGCAACTTTGCTTTCAAAATGCGATTACTGACCAGAAGCCCACTTTCTTCATTTGTGGAAATATTCCACACTGTAAACACCAGGGTGGCTTCTGTAAACTGTAAACACCTGGTGGTTTTTTTTCTTTTTATTTGTGGCTAAATTTCTGAGAACAAGGGATGATTTCTGATCTAGTCACTAGAGCCTCAGTATTCACAGGGGATTGGTTCCAGGTCTCCTTGTGAATACCAAAAATTGTGCACATTCAGCTCCCTGTCGAAGCATGGTACAGGGCAGCAGCAATCTCCATTGCCATACTACTCACTCTGTGATGGCTGGCAGTGGTGGTGGTCCCAGTGACTCACTTATTCCCAAGGAACCGCAATTGGAAGGCAGCCTTCAGCCATCCTAAAGTAGGCAGCACCTCAGGGAGGAAACTGCTTTCCACTCTGCTGCAGCTGGTTTTTTCCATACCTGTTGCCTGCAAGTAATCAGGAAAAGTAAGGCGCTCCTGCCAGTCATAGCAAAGTGGGGAACAATTTCCTCCAGAGGGGGCCGCCTGCTCTGCAATGGCTGAAGGCTTAGTTCTGATCCTGGCTGCTTGTGAGCAATTTTTAAAGTATTTCAAATATTTATCTCTTCTCACATAAGGTTGAGTTCATGAATATTGAACTCGCAAATAAGGAGGGCCCAATGTACTGTGGAAAGTACATGAGAATCCTAACCCCTGTTTTTGTGCTGTATGTTTTTCAATAGATTTAAAGTCTGTTTTCTGACACTAACAGATGCTGACGTATACTGGTTGTGTACATAGCTTTCAATTCCCTTTCACGCAAAAGTACTTACTTACTTGTAGATAGGAATGGAAAGAATATTTGCTATTAATCTTTGTTTTAGTATCAGGAAACCCAGTAAGGATGAATAACAAAGAGCCTAGAACTTTGTGCAGTTTTTTCTGAACAGAAATACATTTAATTTTTTGAATGAAAACCATCCTTTTTCCTGTAAGTCCCTCTCCCATTTTTCACATAAAAATCAGAGAGAGACAGTTTGTAGACTGGCTGGAAACATGCAGTCACAGGGAAATCCAGTTAAGCCTCAAGCAACAGCAGAGTTATTTTTCTGTTTGGTTGTACACTTTGGTAGTTTCCCACTTCCTACATAGACGGCTGCTGTGGATTCACCACTGTAGTTTAAGCCAGCTTGTAATGGGAAGCCACCCTGGTGATCCTGTACAAAATCCTGCCCATTTCTGTCACTCACTCACTGTACTCACTCTCAAAGCTCAATAAGGAATAGAATTCCAACTTCTCTTCTGACAGATGTAAGTTTAGTTTTTCCCAACAACACAGTCAATGCAGCTACAGCTGTCCTGAGCAACTGTGTTGTCATAGGAAAAACACAACATGTGAACAAGTTTTTGGCATCACTACCCATATGTTTATTTGAGCTTGAAGACAAGCACACACAGAGAGTGAAGAAAGTAAAGTATAAATATATGTACATATACCCTTGTGTCACAGGCAGCCTGAGCCATGCTTATAGCAAGCTACTCATTCTGAAACAAATGGTAACTTGTAAGACCAACTTCAGATTGTAATGTACATTTATTACAAGAAGGCAAAACAGAAAAAAACCAAGATTTTTCATCCTTTTATCCTGCAAGATAAGTCTAGTCTCTCCAAGTAAATAAGTCAGTAGCATACAACCATTTCTACCAACCTGCTCAATATACACTGTGATAATTTGATGACCTAAAAATAAGAACAAGAAAGAAAGAAAGAAAGAGAGAAAGAGAGAGAGAGAGAGAGAGAGAGAGAAAGAAAGAGAGAGAGAGAGAGAGAAAGAAAGAAAGAAAGAATAGTTCCTTTCCAGGCCTGGAAACTTGGCCACAATTCCTGCCCTCCACAATCAGGCAAGTGAGTTTCAAGCCTGACTGGATTTATTTGCTTATTTTCACTCCATAATACCAAGCCTATAGAGGGCTCCTGCAGCAGCATACAAGATGATTAGGTCATTTTAAGAATCATCTAACTCAGCGCACTTATACTCACTCAGACTTGCTGTAGCCTTGCGTGACATGAACCAAATTCAAGAACAATGTCATCAGAGGAGAAAATTTGCTTATATGTGGATTCAAAGCATATAATAACAAGGCACAATCACATACCAGATGTGGCAGAGGACTGAAAGTTGAGACCAGCACAGGATGGAGATGATCCATAGAAATGACCAGGGGACGGGGGGGGGGACAGAGGGGAGAAACCAATTTGGGAATCCAAAACTATGATGGTGCTCTGAATTTTGCCTTCATTTTCAATGAATTTGCATTAGCATGAAGTTGAATGATCTCAGCACAGAATTCTCAAAGAGCATTTCGGGGAGGGAAAAAATGAACATGGCTTTTTTTTTTTAGGGAATTTTTAAATATGAAGGTTTACCTCTGATGGTAGGATGGTGAAGTTACTGTTCCCTTTTTAAATGGTAACAAGCAGGATAACAAGTAGCAGCAACTGCTAGAACAGTGTTTGATATGGCCCAGTTATCAAGACAATGGCTTATTGAGTATATTGGAGGTGGCAGAATTGTAGACCAAGGCAGCACACAGCCCCTGGACCCCACTTCTGCAACCTCCAAAGCTCCCCCTATCAGCCATCCATAGCCACAAAATCACATTAACCTTCTCCCCAAAACATGAAAAACCCTTTCCAATGTCCTAGAGCCCTCTACCCCTTTCTCAAATACTTTATTTTCCCTCAGTTTCTCCTTCAAAATGGCAACAGGAAATGACACATGCCCAAGCATTTTGCAATGACTACATGGGGGGAGCATAGCCCACAGTAGGGTAGGGAGGCAGAAATGTGGCTCCATGCCATTGCCCATCCACTGTATATCTTTGGTAAATCTTTTTTTTCAGCAGGGAACCATTTCTGTACTGGTATCCATGTGATTTACCCTGGCCCATGTGGGAACATCACTTACACAGAAGGAGCCACTTATGGAAAAATAGTTCCTACATAGCGAGGTTAACACTGAAAAGAGCCCACTCTACACTAGTCATCAAAGAGGAATTCAGATGGTCTATCTCAGAGTCAGTCCTAACAACCACCTGCCAGCTCACTTTGTGGTTCTACTGCCTACATGCACAGGGAGTTTATTCTACAGCTATCTATGGCTCTACTGTATGTTCTACAGCAGTGTTACTCAACATGGTGGTCCATGGACAGGTGCTAGCCTGTGAGCTATTGGTCCATGCAAGTTTCCAGGAAAGAAAGAAATGGCTGAAATCAATGGGTACAAATATGATGTCACTGGCACATTCATTGGGGGGGGACTTGCCAGTCTCCCACACCAGATAGCTTAGGAAGCACTGTTCTACAGGACTTAAAGGAGGAGGAGAAGCACTATCAGATGAGTTGAGATGTTGAACAGGAGCAGGGCAAACAGACTTTCCATACAGATGACCTTTCAAATAATTACTTTCCTGGGAGCGTACCAATAAACAGGGACCTTTAGCTGTCCTGTGAGTGAGGGAGATGTGGCTCTCCAGATGTTGTTATACTGCATCTCTTATCATTAGCTAAGCTAACAAAGACTGGTGGTAGTTGCAATCCAGCATTCCCCAACCCTGATCTGTAACACTCTGCTGAACCACTTCTTGTTCTAATGAGTCCAAAACAATCAGAACAAATATTTTACATAATGCCCAATTTCAAACTGAATTTACTGACACAGATATGGAAACAAAATTTGCCCCCAAAGAATCAATTTGGTCTGGTCAAATAAATGTCTGCAACATTTTCAAATGAGCTGGTGCTATTCTCTCCCCAACCCCAACATTAATAGAAGAAAACAAACACAGATGCCACATTTTCACCTGTTCTACCCCATATATTCCATGTTTATTTTTCCAAGGGAAAAGTCAGTTGTTATTACCTGTAGTTTTATGTCTTTTTCTTTGAAATATCTTTTCACATAAAGAGCAACACAATGCTGATGCTAGCTTTTGAAAACATCCAAATATCTATCGCATGTTAAAAGTTGTTTGCTAGATATGCTACAGACAGAAGACAGGTAAACATACATTATACTACTGTTATATTTTTCTTTAAATGCTGATGCACTGTTCCTTCTTCTTCCATTACTTCATCAATAATGACAAAAAAAACCCCCACCAAAAATAAAAGCAAAATGCCACTTTGACCAAGATATCATCTCCCTTCAAGCTTTTCCTCTGCAAAACACCTCTAGAACAACTCCAGACACACTTTTCATTACCAAATATTCTCCCTCATACAATATATAACAAAAAGAACCTAACACAACTTTATGCAACACTGATGCCAATGCATACACTTAGCTGCACCCTGTGACTCTCAGATAAAATGGGTGTGGACAGTGCACTGGACACAGACCAGGGAGATATGGATTCCAATCTTTCCTCAGTCAAGATATACACCTGCTGATTAGAAAACAGTCACCATTCTTAGCCTAATGTACTTGATGAAGTTCCTGTGAGGCACAGCATCATATTTGTCTAAGATGTAAGCACTACATTCAGTAAGTAGGTATAGGATTGCATTCCCAAATAAGGTTAACTTTGCACTCTTGTTAGGCTTGGGGCTATCTTTAAGCTTCTCCACCATATACACTGGAATGCAGGTACATGGGCAATGCCAAGTCACTTCTGGCCTATAAAGTTAACTGTATTGTAGAGTCACCACAGAGCCTTAAGCAGCACAAGCCTGCACTCATCCCCAGTCCTCCTCAATTGTCTCTCCTACTCCCCCAGCCAAGTTCAGGGCACTGCAATGGGCTCTCTCACATAAGGAAGGCATCAACTTGCTCCCTTTTAATTTAACACCATGTTCACTGTTCTCTGATCAAGATCTGCCCTCTCATGAAATATTTAATGATGGTGGTCTTCTACTTGAAGTCTGTGTCAGGCAATTCACTGTATCACCTTTTCTACTACCTTGCTAAGCTGCAAGGCTGGACAAGGCATCTCTTGGTTGTAAGTCATCTCAGCAAAGACTTTGACCTTTCTATGCAGAACTCAGAACTACTGGTGCTGAATAAATGTCACAGTGCAGCTATAAAAGTAGCTTTGACAGCATGTAAACAGCAAGGATAAATACTTTAAGTCTGATGTTCTTTCCATTTTCCTTATCCAGTTTGGGACCACAGAAGGGGACCATGGGAAAACATCTATCTCTGTGTATGTGTCTTCAAGATGCCTGTTGACTTAGGTGACCCGATGAATCTCCTAGAGTTTTTCAGGCAAGAAATACTGAGAGGTGGTTTTACCAGTTCCCTTCTCTAATATATAGACTACAGCACCCGGTGTGCATTTGTGGTCTCCCATCTAAGTACTAACTGGGATTAACCCTGCTTTGCTGCTAAGATCTGACAGGATCTGGAGTCTTTAGGGTATTTATGCCCTCACATCTGTCTCTACACTGGATAAATTCATTACATAGGACACTTCAACTCTGCTAGGAATCATCTCCCCCTGCCATCCCATGTTTTTTACAAGCTGGGTCTTTCACTGCACTTTATTTGCTTTAGTTCTTGTGCTATTTGCACAAGAAACATACAAACCAAAAAGTTTTTTTAAAAGTCTGAACTGCTTTTGTGATGCACTTCCATTTACCCAATGTTTTCTGTAGGGTTTAACCACATAGGACTAAACCACATAGGACTAATCTTTGTTTCAGAAATAAAGACTTGTTTCTAATACAGCGGCCTCTCCATTTTCATGAGGGTACAGGGTGCAGAACCCACACAAAAGTGGAAGAACTGTGATCTCCCTCCTATTCCTTTCTTGGGCTCCCCCGCCTCCATTCCCTCGCCTTTTGTCTCAGTGCGAGTTCTCAGCACTGGGGCCAGAGGCCGTTGCCAGAACAGGAGGGGAGAGCTCCAGATGGAGAAGGAAGGCACACACATGCCTCTCCCCCTTTCCTTACCTTTTGTCCAGGCATGCTTGTCTTCCTTCTCCACACCCAGTAAAATGCAAGGGAATAGGAGGAGAATGGTGGGGAAGGCACACATGCACCTCGAGAATAATTAAATTCATGAAGATCAAATCAATGAATCTAGAGGGAGGACTGTACTGTCGAAGTAGAAAAGGTTTAATCTCCCTTTCAAAACAGTTCTCATTCAAATCTGGGTAAGTGCACCTGAATCCCCAAAAGCTGGGGCTTTGGAAATGGCTATTTCATGCAAAAGTTGTCATGTTCTGAAACCTGCGATTAGCAGGGAGATGCAACTGAGCTAGAATGGGCAGCCTGCTATTCTGAAGAATTCACTTGGGGTTCTTGTTACCAAAGTGAGGGCAGCATACTATTTCCTCACCCTGACCATTTTGTAGCAATGCATAAAGGCAAGCAGATCTCTCCACATGACAATATCAAAAAGTCAACCCAGAGCAAAGGCATGCTTTTTTACAAACTAGCACCAAGAAGCTGAGGAGAAGGCAGCCACTCCTCTTGGAAAGGCCACAGTAACAGAGAGCAAGCAAAGAAGAGATAAAGAGAGATGTTTTTTGTCTCTATTGAAAGATATAAAGGCTTCTTTTGTGACCAAAAAAAAATAATTTTTTTTTTAAAATATCTGATTAAACTCTCCAGTCAAAACTCTGACCCAGGTTTATCTGTATTCCCTTAAAAGCCTCTCAGCTCCTGAAGGCATCTACTTGGCACCTGCGGTCTATTAATTGCTCATTGTTTCTCACTACCAAATTACTCCTACTTAGGATTAGTTCCTATCCTCAGGCTTTGTTCAGCAGCCTTAGCTGAGTGAGTCCTAGGGCTTTGAAATTTTACTTTTTTGGACTACAACTCCTAGAACCTCTTAGCCAGCACAGCGATTGCTTGTTTAACAGCTCTTGCACTACAAGAATACATGCCACAAAATAGAATCAAATCAAATCAAATCTTCAATCAAATACGCTGCCTGGGGAATTCTGGGAGTTGTAGTCAAAAACATAGTTCTTCCAAGTTCTATTGAATCCAAAAAAACAATGAAATTCTAGTGAGCCATTAACACTGGTTTCCTCCCACTGCATATGGAGCACTCTAGGCATTTTGATAATCATTTCGAACCAAAGCATTTCTGATTGTAGGTATGATGCAAGGCATTATTGGTAGTGGCACCCTCCTTTTCTTCTAAAAAGCTTCTACAGGCCCATTTGGTCTTGATTTTAGCACCTTATTGTTGTGAAAACGTGTATTAAGCAGACATGGATTTTATTTGAGATTTTATTTGCTGCTATTATGGTCTATAGCTATTATTTATGATGGCATTTTAATTTCTGATAGATGTGATTGTATTGATTGGACTTTATTGTTTTTTAAAATTGTCATCTGTCCTGAGGTTGTTTTTAGATAACACGTAAAAAATGAATAGATAAAACAAACAAACAAATGGATTGATTGTTTCATGTATTTATTTTTCATTTTATATCCCTTAAAAACTACTTCAGGGCAGACAGCAATTAAAAAAAAATCCAATCAATGCAATCACATCCATTAGAAATAAAAAAAGATACTATAAACAATGAATGAGTTCAATTTTTTGACATTCATTTCCACTCTGGCCTTAAACTGAATGCACCATATCAGGAAGTAACTTTAGTCTCTTGGGAAAGAAGAGCAATCTCTGCGTCTCTCATACTCAGACAAAACACTAATAATCACTCTCTGCAGTAATCTTGCTGAGGTGCTGAAGACTGGTATTTGTAGCTATTTACAGTAGCACAAGCAGCAGGAACCAAGAAACAAGGGCTTTGTTTCCCAGAGGAAAGGGGATGGCGCCAATCCAAATACGCGGCTGCGTCACTCCTTCCCAACAGAAGGAGCACAGCCACTAGGCCTGCAGTTCAGCGGTAGTATTAAGAGCAATGTTCTTCTTCGCTGCTTACTTCACCCGTGGGTGTCTGCCAGGCCTTTAAGTCTAGTTATATGATCAAATCCCTCTAGGAATTGTGTCACATACTTATAATGGAATTATTCCACTTCAATACACATGTTGTTGCCACTCATGGCAGGGGGGAAAGGGAGGGAGGAAGAGATGGGAAGGGACAAGAAGTGTTTGATGGGGGAATGCTGAGAAGTCTTACTTTAGATAATCACCAGCTCTGTCTGCCCTTAGCAGACTTGCATTGTTAGGAGTCTAATATCTCATATGGCTTGCCAGTGCCTGCTTGGCCAATGTTATGACAGAAGCTGCATAGGTTTATAGCAAAAGCAGAAAAGGTTGGGTGGGTGGGAACCCTGCTCAAATGCAGGTATTCTGCAGATGCCTCTTCATTTATGATCAACAACCCTGAAAGAAGCAGCAGTATGCACTAGCACAGCACCTCGGGGTGGAATTCGGCTGGTGACAAGAGATTAAAATTGCTTTTGAAACAAAGAGTTCTGTCATAGCACTCACTAGCAAGTGGTGCAGCAATTCAGAGGGCACATTATCATAATTATATGCCAGCATAGACCCTAGTTCCGACATGGAAGAATATGTGGGTGAGAAGGAGACACACAGATCAGATAAGCCAGTAACATAAGGACTAACTTCCCAATCTATATCTCAGCAGGCCAACAAAGAAGCACAGAGCACTGAACAAGTGCTTGGCCCCAAGCCCCTGTGGATGTCCCTTCAGGAGTTACACTTCATTAAAAAGAGCCAGGGCTTGGTTCACCCTACATGTTCTGTACTACTATTTAAACTGAGTTTGGCCCTAGCAGTTTGGAGATCAAGTTGTTTGCCTCTTATTTACCTGAAGATTGTCCTGATTTTCCTGCTTGCCTTTATATATACATACATACATTCATACGTACATACATACATACATACATATATATTAATTATTTTAATCCCAACTATCTCCAAGGATAGGATGCAAAGATGTTCTGTTTTGTTAATGGCTGTCAAGTCAACTTCGACTTGTGGTGACTATGAATGAGGTACCACCAGCCCTACTCAGGTCTTGAAGACTCAGGGCTGTGGCTTCCTTGATTGAGTCCGTCCATCTGTAATGTGGTCTTCCTCTTTTCCTATTGCTATTTAGCCTACCAAGCATTCTTGACTTTTCTAATGAGTTAAGTCTTCTCATATGTCCTAAGTATGACAGTCTCAATTTAGTCATCTTGGCTTCCAGAGAGAGTTTATACTTGATTTGCATTAAGACTCTATTGGTCCTTTTAGCACTCTACAGTATCTGTAGAATTCTTCTCCAGCACCATGTTTCAACTAAGTTGATTTTCTTCCTATCAGCTTTCTTTACTGTTCAGCTTTCACAACTATATATGGAAGCTGGAAATATCATAGCATGGATAATTCTAACTTTAGTATGCAACAATATATCTTTACACTTCAGGCTCTTGCCTAGTTCCTTCATAGCTGCCCTTCCAAGTCTTCTTCTCACTTCTTCACTTCAGGTTCTGCTCTGATTAACAACTGAGCCAAGATATGAAGAATCTTCAGCATCTGCTTTAAAGTTATGGTAATTATTTTTATTTTCTTAATGTTCAAGTACCAAGACACTTACAACATAATTTAAAGACTCCAATAAAACCAGAATTATGTGCATGATACCATTGAAATACTAACTGAAACTATTTTAGAAGAACTTACTAATAATAAGTAAGCAGGAGAATATTAATAAATCAAGCACATAGATTTAAAAACCTGTGACTAGAACAGGAGTCAATTCTAGAACCCTCCCTGAATAGAAAAGGTTTTGCCTGGCATCAGAAAGACAACAGAGATGGAGGTCTTTCACTACCACCTTATTTTCATCTATCTCCAGCATATTTGCCCTGGCCCAACATCTTCCAGTGGAAAAAAGAAAGAAGGAAAGAAAAGTTGTACATGAAACAAGGGAGCTATCACTCACTTTTCAAGTTGAACACACATATTTCGCTTGTTCTTGTGTAATTTTTGACTCAACAGGTTCTGCAGGTTTTTGAAAATCCAAGATCCGCAAAATCTGTTTACTGGAGTTAAAAGTGAGATGAACGTACCTACTACAAGCAATGATCTCTTCTTCCAAAAAAGCTTTCTGAAAAGAAAGAAAAAACCTCGAACCCTCCATCTGTTTTTAGCTTAAAAATAACCCATCTTCTTAGTATGGAAAAAGTTTTTTCGCTTTTTCCAAGGACTGTTTACCATATACCTGAGGTGCAAAGATGTGATTATATATATTTAACTTCCTTTGAAAGAATGTCCAGAAAAGTTACTAGTCCACAAAAGATAAAACAAATTACACTGTGATCTTCCTACGCGCACACAGAAACTGACAGCCTGAAAGAAAATAAATAAATAAATAATCCCAGTTATAAAACTTTCCCACTTAACCATCTGGAAGCAATTCTTACTCATCACAGGCAAGGGAATCTGAGCAAGACTGTTGTCTGCACTCACAGAAGAGTTCCTATATCAAAACTTATGATTTAAAGGAGGAAAAAATGCAGCTGCTTCATCTTTCTTGTTATGTCTGAAGACTGGAATGCCAAAATCCTACAATACTTAACTATTATGTATTTTGATAAGGGAGCAGTTAGAAAACTAGATGTAATGCAATCCAAACAAGCTAACATATGCCTGACACGTCATGGCTTTAGAAATGTCCAAAATCTACACATGACAAGATGTGGAAGGAAGAAATGAGGTGAAAGTACCAGACCAATGGCAAAAAGAAGATAGCAAAGTGTAGGCTAAGTTGAATCCCTACAATCCCGTAGGTCAGTTGTAACCAGGCAGTGTCAACATCCAAGATCCATACTGGAGACTTTTTAAGCAAGGAAATGTGTCCCACCCTGTTGCTTCCCACCAGAGTATCACAGCCCTTCCTCACACATCTTACTTACGTTGTACAGCACTGTAGTCCATCCTTCCATGGTAATGCACTGGAAGACAGTCAACACAGCAAAGAGAATGTTGTCAAACTGAGTGATCCCATCGTTGGGACCAATCCAGTCTCTGCACTCATAACCTGCAGGGCATCCCTGCACCCCACAAGGATGAGGTGGATCCAGCTCTTCTAATTCACCTGCAGTCACACACAAATTAAACCAAATGGCACAGAAATTAATTTTTTAAAAACAGCAACCATACTCACCAAGAAAAGTACAATGAAAGATGACATTCCTATGCTATGTCTTTTCAAACTTTGTCCAAGGAAATGTTGAGATTCCTTGGACGGCTATCAACTAGTCTGGGATCAAGGGTTGGGCATCAAAAGGCAGCTGCTAATACCATAAGGCCTGCAGGGAGGGGGACCATTACCAATCCCTATTTCTGAATCTGGGTGGCAGAGGGAGAGGTTAAAATAGATCCCATCCCTCCACCCTCTGATACCTGTGCAACCATCTTCCTAAGATGGGGAGGTGCAGCAAGAACTGCTGTTCTCTGCAACCACTGGCTGTTTCCTACCAGCAATGAGCATTCATCACTATTAGGATAAGCGGCAGCTAAGAGTAGGGATGGCTGAAAATTTGGTTTTGTCTTATTTTTCTCAAATTAAAAAACCCCCCACCAAAACCCTCAATTTTCCTTCATATGGCAGAAAGAACTTGTAATTTGAAGAGTACAAATGTGAGAAAAAACAAAACTGATTAGAGTCATCTATCCAGGCCTAGGTTTTAGAATGTTTAACTCAAACTCTGGATTTGAATCTCTCCCTATTCACCTACATTCATTTATAGCAGCATTGTCCACCTCATGCTGAGAATCACTACACCTACTGAATCTCTATTCTCCAATTTTCCCAATTTGGCAGGAACATTTCCTATTAGCCTCTGTCATCCCACACTTTCAGCTGCTTTTAAAATGTCCCAGTTTCTCTATCCTCTTCCCACATTACCCCTTTGTCCTTCAGTTGCTGCAAACAGAGTTCAAAATGCAAAAGTAGTTTGCATTCAGTTAATTCAGCAGGGTGGAGACAGCAGAATCTTACTCTTCCTTGTAGGCTCAAATAAAAGCAAACTGCTACAGCCTCTCCTAGCTTGTGTGTTCTTCCTCACTAATCATCTTTACCATCCTGGCCACCCTTTGATGTTCCTTGACCACATGCATCCCAGTTTTCATCTGTGAAATGTTGGAGGTTATGTGAATATGGCCAATAAAAAAGGAGGAAACCTTTGCTTTAGCTTATATTTGAAGAATTTACAAAAATTCACAAACATCTTCTTCTATGGTATAGAAAAAATATAATGTTTCTCATGGTCATCACTGCCTAGGGCATGTTTAGCCCAGCAGTGGTGCCTTAAGAGTAGCATTAGTTGAACCACTTGCAAGTGCTATCTTTCTTAATACCACAAAACACCAGTTAGGAGCAACTGTGTTTTGCCTAATCATGCACATGTGGCCCTTAACTCGAGAATGGTGGCTAGATACCAGCAGCAACAGCTGGCACCTTCCTTCTGCCTCACCTTCTGATGGTCATAGCATTCCTACCAGTGTATTGCCAAAGGACCACCACATCTGGAGATGACTCTGATTATCAGGGATTCTTCACTTATATGACCAGTGCTGCTTACACTAGTTACACCAGTTACAAACTATTTATACTAGCCACAGCAGTGTTTCAGGATGCATTCTCTTGTTCACATGGGAAAGAAAGAAACCCCTGAGATCTGGCCAGTTCTTTGGGTGAGCTGACTCTGTGCCTTCAAAGTTACTTTGTTGGACTACAGCCAGCACAGGGCATGGGCCATTGGTCATCCTGTCTGGGAGATTCTGAGAGCTAGCATCTAAGCTGTGCCTAACAATCTCTAGAAGAGGAGTTCCTTGGGAGGTATGCTTAAGTGAAATGTTTCACATCAACAATTCCAAGCAAGGAGTGATTGTTAGCATCAAGGTTGTCACACAGCTTGAAAACAAGGTTACTTAACAACCTACCTATCTTTCTTAACACTGAACTTCTATGAAATCGGTGCAGACCACCCTACCGGAGACTGGGAAGCATGACTTTACCATGTCCCTTCACTGGAAGAGATATATAAGTACTGACACCTAAATTTTACTTCTATGCAGTATAACTCTGGAGAACATAATCTAGTTACACGGAAGCTTTAAAAAAAGTGCTCAGAAACTTCACTTAACCCAAAAAATTGCAGCCAGATTTTTAACTGGGTCTTGAACTGGACACAGTTCAAGGGGCTGATTATAACCTACATAGCTCTAGAGAGCTATATGAAGGACCATACCAAGCTATATAAGACTGTCTGAGCTCCAAGATTTTTGGTGGGGGGAGTTTCTCTCAGTCTTACCACCTTACCAGCCACATTTGGTGGGAACAAAGGAGAGAGCCTTCTTGGGGCTTGCTCCCAGATTTTGGAACTCCCTCGACAGAGAAGTTAGAATGCTTCCCTCCTTTCTGTCCTTCTCCTGGCAAGTGAATTTTTTTTTGTTCCAACGGGATCTTAGAAACTGGCTGTGATGGGCTTGTAACAATCTACTGCCTTGTTGACTTTTATCTTTGTTTTAATTGATTTTTAAATGGTTTTAATCCTATAAGACTGTATAATTGCATTTTAAAATGACTTCTGTATATTGTATTGATTTTTGTATATCATTTACTTTGTATTTTTTTAATATATGTAAGCTGCCTTAGGTTCCAATATTGTGGAGGGAAAGGTAGAAATGAGTAAAATCACTGCCACTATCACCAGTAGAAGCAATAGCAGCAAAAACAACAAAGATACCTGCAGCACCCTCAAAACAAACAAATTTATTACATAGATTACACTGTACTTCATCAGATGTCTAAACGATAATTAGTTTAAGATGTCACAGGAATCCTGGATGTTTTTAATTAAAAAAAGATGAACAGTATCATGTTAAACGCTGATGCTGGAGTAGCCGGCCCTTCAATGAAGAGGGTGCAAGATTTACCCATGTGCTGTCTGCACTGAAACACTGAAGGCCTCTCTGAGGATCTTTGTCATATAAGAGGCACAGCATCATAATATCTTTGTTAGAAGGACCATCAAAAATCATAAACTAGCTCTCACTCTTCATTAGGCAAGATGTTGAGCTAACCAAAGCGGGGCAGGGAGTGCAGGGATAATTTTTCTTTGCTCTCCACTTTATTTTAATGTCCTACCTAATGGAGAATTCTGAAGAACTTGAAAGTTTTCTTAAGACTAACTGGTCCTAATGAAAGTAGCTCTTATCTGAACAACCCATCTAGCCCCACCATTCATCTTTATAGTCTGATCCTGGGTTCTGTTTCTTTGCCACATTCTAACGTGATGCTAAAGCAAGAGTGGGAAGTTCCAGTTCTCTGGGGGCTCATCATGAACTGCATCAACCCTCCAAAGCAAAACCGTACGTCAGTTTTCAGTTTCTAAAACCTTCCTTTTGTGGGCAAACTAATTATTGAGCAGGGTCTGCACCATATAGATTCCTTTTTTTTTTTTTAAGTTGGAACATTTTTGACAAGCAGAACAAAAACAGGCAAGGAGAAGCATGTTGCCCCTGGCCATGTATTGCCCATTCCTGTACTCGAGGAATGCAAAATCTGTATTAAAATACACAATATGGAGATTTAATAATGTAGGTATTTATGCTTCTGAATTTGTGCTTTTAAAATATTAGATCTCATAGTAGCCACCCTCATCACAGGAACACAGAACCTTACAGCCACAAATACCATCTGGTCGTGATTTGATTTTTAACTACACTCTGGTTTTCTCTGAGCAGTGCTGGTGGATCTGTGTTCCAAGCACTCAGGATTTTTCCTTTTTTTAAATTCTCATCATGAAACAATTACGTTAATGTTGACGCCCAAAGTATCAGTGCTGCCATGCAAACATCCACCCACCTCACAAACAAAAAAGAAAGCAAAACAAAATCCTTGCCTGTGCAGTCATTTAATAAACCTCCCCTGTATTTGTATGCAGGCTTTTTCAGGGTAAAGTAAACAAAGTATATTTCTGTGAAGATTCCAATTCGATGAAATGTCATTCTGCTTTAATAGTTTTCCCCCTTTTTTATCATTCTTAAAGTTTCTGAGTGAGGCAGAAGGTGGGAATGAACTTTCAAAATGGAAACTTGGGAATATCAATAGTTCTAAAGATTCCTTGTATCATCTCAAGTGTTCATAATGATTTATGCATTGGTGCTTTTACGTATTTATTTATTATTTATTTATTTGGATTATTACTGCATAACACACCACAGAGTAGGTATGTTATTATTTGTATTTTGTACCTCATATCTCTGTTGGGCTGCCTCTGTATTTAGTGACACCCTCCAACTGGGTCTGTACTAGTTTTGGCTTCAGGAGAAGCAACCCTTAGCCACAGTAGGGCTATACTGCACCAGCATTTGAAAATCCAAGGACTAGAATAAAATTAGAAAAAGAATGGGGAGACAGACAGCATTCTTCACCTGAATTGTTCACATAGCAAGCCCGGTGCAGCTTTCCACTATAGAACTCCAGGCCGATGATGGCAAACATCAGGATAGCAAAAAAAAGGAGCAGGCCTATTTGGAGAAGAGGCACCATTGCCTTCATGATGGATTTGAGTACAATCTGTAAACCTTGGGTTAAAAAAAAAAGGAACAGCATAATTAAAAAACAGTTACCATCATCAGAGCTGGCACAATGTTCCTCTGCAACAGGAAAAGCACTGGAAAGAAGAGCTACAAATAGCATCTTAAAGAATGGATAGGAACCATCACAAAAATATTACATGATAATTTGGCTACTACAACACTGTGATCCTGGAAGAAGCAAAGAAGGACAGGCACTGGTCAGGCATCAAGTACATGCCACAGAACGGTGACAGATTAAGCAAAAATTCCCCAAAAGAAGAACTACTTGCCTGTTCCACCCCAAAACCTTCCTGTGCAGTCAAAGACAATCTGCCATTCATGAAGAGCAACTGCATAATAGAAAGACGCTTAAAGGGGAAACAGCTCAGGTGATCTTTTTTAGTTCTTATCTGTGTTTGCTGGGGGTGCGATCAAGAGAAAACTAATAGCTAACAAAGGCCCTCTGCATGCCCATGAGCACAGAAGACTTGTCTTTTTTGATCTTCCCTCATGGAATGGTATCAAGAACGGGGAGGTCTTGAAATGTTTTTCTGTATGGTATTTGACCCACATCCTAATACCTGTGTTGAGTCCTGGTTCAGTGCTGGCTCATTTAGACTTCATTAATGGCATCAGAAATCATGGGAATTACATTTTGCATGCCGTCCAGTAGCCCTGGACACTGCCACATATATTTAAGCAAGTTGGTGGGGGCTCATAAATCACTGTACAGAAGGAGATACTGAAGATTATGGATGATACCTGGTCCCATGAAAACTATGGTCTGACTTCTTGATTTGAGCAGGCAGTCTTTCAGAAAGCAGGTACATGAGCCTGCTCAGTAACATGCTCGCCTGCCTTTTCACAGCCTCTCCTAACTTTTTGCCTCCATATAATGTGGTTGGTGGTCATGTCTTGAACATCACCTCCAACATTTCCAATCTTCCCCCAATTTCTGATCAGCAGATATAGCAGTGAGGTGAAATCCCTCTTACCACATAATAGAGTGATGCACACCACTAGCTCACTGGGTGATTATATGTATACTTTAAATATATCATAAATAGCCATTTGTTAGGGTTACTAAGTCTCAAGTTTTCTCACCCTCTCAGAGTCTCCAGGAGTTTTAGCCCTCTTCTGCTGCTATTTGTTCCATTTCCACATCTGTCAGGTTCTATCATCTCACTTTCAAGGTGCCACTCCTTTCTTCCACTAAATTCCTGTCTCTTAGCCTACCAGGCTATCTTATCTACATCTCAGGGCCTAAGGTTCCTGAGGGTTGGCAAACCAATATACTCATCCCATATTGAACATCAAAGAGCACCTATAGTGGGACTCAGAAATGCATATACACTTTTTGCTACTAGCTATGATAAAGATTTTTTGTTTGTTTTTTTCTGTAAAATGCCTTAAACAATCAAGGATGCACATTTTAAAACACCAGTGCTGCTCTGCAAGGAAACAGGAGGACGACAACTAGGAGACAAAAAATTAGATGCTTACTAGGAATGCCTGAGACAAGCTTCAACGGTCGGAGAACACGCACTGCTCGCAGAGTCCGCAGGTCCACATGGGTGTTGAAATGTGTCCCTGCTGTGGCAAGAATGCTGGAGATAAATAAGAAGAACAGAGAAGTTACTAAAGATAGATTTTGGGCAACACACATATGTCTCCCTCCCTCCCTCCCTGTAGGAGAGGGCGTTCCACACACCAGGCACCTGACAGCCAGAATTGGTGCACCTTACCCTCCACTGTGAGTCAACAGCCATTTCTTAGTCTAAACTTAGCATCTTTAATCTAAGTAGCAGTTAAAATATGCACACTGGTGCTGGGACTCACATTTTCCAGCTCAGTCTGATTCTTGCCTTAGAACCAGAAGCTGCAAGCTCAACCATAAGTCCAGTTCCTCCCTACAAAACACCTGGGGCCCTTTCACACTACACAGTTATAGCACTTTGATTCCACCATGGTTGCATCCTATGGAATCCCTGGATTTGCATTTTAGGGAGATAATAGATCTCTCTGGCAGAGAATTCTAAATAACTCATGAAACTACAAATCCTAGGATTCTGCGGCAACCCTGGCAGTTAAAGTAGAATTGAAGTGTTTTAATTGTGTAGTGTGAAAGGACCCCTGGAGACGTGAATTTGGAAGCCTTGAAGTTTAGGGACAGAACAGTCAAACTCAGCGTGCTCAAGTCTCAGAGTTTTCTTCAGACAAAGAAGGAAATAGGGAGTGTTGAGCCAATCACATGAATTGGAAGGGGCCTGTAAGTGATGAGGTCTAGTGTAAAGGAGAGAAGCTTGGCCTTACCTACTATATGCCTGGTTGTCATAGCAATGTTGTCTATTGTTTTTCAGGTTCCAGGAGTTTCCTAGCCTTTTGTCTAAACCAGGCAGATTTAAGGAGATTTCTGCTCTCAGAATTCCTGACTGTTGGCCAAGCTGGCAGGAGATTCTGGGAGTTCAAAATACACGGACGAACCAAGTTTGGGAAACACTGGCCTAAATCTTCAGACCCATTCACACTAATACAGTACTGCCCAAACCTGCAAGCTCACCCTGACACCCAGAACACATCTTTAGTGATCTGTTTCAGTACAACCCAATTCCATAAAGCCTTTATTGTAGATTCTTCAGTATTTATGCAAACCAAGTAAGACCTCAGGTATATGTAACTGGATGTATTCACAATAACCTCTTATTAAGTGGGCCTCTCTCTTCCTTCATTTGTATCCTTCACTGTTGAAAAGCAGGAGCAAAGCAGACAATACACAGAAAATGCATGAACAGGTTGTTTCCCCATCTGCCTTTTTACTGAAAAAAAGTTGGGTGAAGCTGCCCATTTTGGTAATCTGGCCAGCATAATGCATTTCTTTGCTGTCATTTCTCCACTCACAATCACCCTCTGCAAGCTATTCTTTCTCCTCAAGAAAAAAATATATATGGAGAAATGTTCAAAGAACAAGATACAAGGATAGCAGACAAAAAGCTGAGAGGGTAATGGTTAAGTAGCTTCCCCCTACTCCTTGACTTCCACTTCAGCATCCACTGCTGCCTTTACTAAAAGGAGTAGGGAGAGGAATCAACCATCAGAAAGCTATTTACATATCTCTCATGTAGTCCGGCACCTTGGACCTTCCTAAGAGAAATGGTGGAATTCATCTCCATAGGCAGGAAAATTTTCTTTCTGTACCGAAGTGGTTGGAAAGCAATAAATGTGTTTATCAAATATCAGCTTCAATAATCTCTCTGAAGACTTCTTTGGCTATATTTGCAGTGGGAGGAGTCTTGTATTAATATATGTAGTGTGCCATGAAACCATTGTCCTTGTTCATTCCTGTGCTAATGGACTGGAATTTGTGAATATAATTCAGTTCAGCTGTTTCTACTTCTAGTCTTCCTTTGTAATTTCTTTGTTCAAGGACTGTGACCTGTAAATTCTTTACTGTGTGGTCCAGAAAGGTTGAAATGTTACGTAACTAGTTTTGGGGTATTGCCATATCTCAGGTCAGATTTGTGGCCATTTATTCTCTTGCGTTTCTCTCTAATATCACACCACACTACATCTGAACAGGTAAGTTCATCTCCACGAAAGCTTGTTCAAAAATAAAAATTAGTCTTAAAGGTGCTGCCGCACCTCTTTTTACATCACTGCAGTTATACACATTTATTTCCCTGTATCTATTGTCCAGATCTTGTGAGAAGCAGGGCTAGGGCAGAACAAGACGTATTCTGATTAATGAGTTTCTGGGCCAAGTCCTTCCCTAGAGATCACGCTTTCCTATGTGACATGGTATCTTCAGAACCACCAAGTCCAGCACCCTTTCGCACAGGCAGGCAGGAGGGACAAGTGATAGAAGAAAGAAAGCACCATAACAAGCAACAACAATTAATCTGAGAGAGCAGGGACTACTGTTGCTGATAGGATATACAAGCCTTAAATACACCACTCCATCATTGTCATAATTACGATCCTGATTAATCTTTTGCAATCACACATTTTCAGCCATTTCCCAGCTTCTCTCTCTTCCTCTCACATTCCTCCTTTGTTCTCACTTACTTTGCTGCAAACTGAGTTCAAAATGCTGATGTAGTTTGCACCCAATTAACTTAGCAACAGGAAAGGGTGGAATCTTGCCTTTCCCAGTAGGTTCAGGTAAAAGCAAAGTGCTTCAGCCTTTCCTATTTCTCTGTTCTTCCTTATTCATAACATTTACCATCTTGACCACAACAGTGATGCTGCTTGGCCACATGTGTCCCAGGTTTCATCTGCGAAATGTTGGAGGGTATGATATATGTGTCACTAAATGTCTAGTCCATGTACATATGCACACACTGTACCCCATATCTGGCTATAAATACAAATCAGGACACAGTATGTTTAGGATGGATTTATGGTGAGAGTATGGAAAATTTTACAATGCTGTACTTGGCAAAACAACAACAACAACAAATATTTGGGCCCTGACAGTAGTCCCTCTACTAGCCGTAGAACTCCAACCAATGCCAGATGTCATGGTTTCCATCCTCTGGAGCCATCTTTGAAAATTTCCTGAGTATTGTGTGAACAACAGAATGATATTCTGATGTAATCATTAGGAGATTAGTAAGCATACAGTATAAGCAAACACAGTTGGTAGGTGGCTACAATTCTACAGTGAGATATTAATCAACACTAACAATAATAAGAGCTAATTATAGGAAACCCAGCTCTACAGCCCAATTGTTCTCATTCATTAACAGCACAAGGCCATTAAAGGTTCTCTTCTTCTGACTGACCAGTACTGAAGTATGCCAGTCCATGTGCCATCCTGTATGATTATATCCCAGGCTCATAAACTAGTTGAGATGTTGCTCTTCAAAACTGCCACTTTTCCTCATGGCATCAATTTAATCTGTCCCCAGGATACAATCAATCCAATGTAGAGACAGCCCTGTGAAGGTAGGAGTCCTTCCCCAGGTAATGATTGACAACTTCTTAAGATTAATGTTTTTCAAACCAGGGGACACATGCTTCCTTACACCATCAGTGTCACAAACCAGCAAACAAGCTGCAGGGATCACCTGGGAGAGTTTAGCAAAAAGGTGGGCAGAATTGGCAACAGCCAATCTTACCAAGTTGGCAGCTTCCAAGTATGTAGGTCTTCTCTGTACACTGTACTGAATGTTGATAGAGAAGAAAATAACCATAGTCATCAAAGACTAACGGCTCTCTTTCTGCATTCTAAATCAAAGTTGTTCAGAACAATATGCTTATTAGGATCGATTAGTGTAAATAAACCTGGGACCCTGATTTTTCTTCTTCCCTAGTGGCAAACACACACAATTTCTACCATGTAGCACAAGCTATTGAAAAATTTGTCTCCTGAAATTAGTGTTACTTCAATAAAAATGTAGTTTCATCTAGAAGAATGCTAGGAACTCAAAAGGTATTCGTAAGATAAGTGATTTCTTGTCTGCCAGCTCATTCACTGATCCTATTCTATTGGCTCTAATATTCCACTAGTTCTGATTCGTTTGTTTATTTAATTTATATACAGCATTGCTCCCAACAGAGTACCCAAGGCAGTTTACAATGAAGGTTAAAACAAAATACAGCTAAAACATTGTGTAGTACAAATGTTTTTTTTAATTTATAAGCAATCCTACTAAAACTTGAATTAAAATATTTTAAAACTTGTTCAAAATATAATACTTCAACAAAGAAGTTATATGTTTGCTGTAACTAGCCCCAGTTAACCCCCTGGCCTTAGCCTTTTGGGACCTGATGAAGTTTGCAAATGGTTTGCTAAAGCAGCCCTACCTAGTGTTACCATATCGTACACCCCCACTCCTTGGTACAGTCTAAATGGCAAGAAATATCATTTAATTGGCAATATTATTTCTAACATAAAAACCACATATTTGTGGTTGGAAGGCCTGTGAACAAGGACTCTCATTGGAAGCCATGTGATAAGACAGATGACTTCAGCGTGGTCAGGTTGTAAGTTCAAAAGGATTAGTCAGAAAGCCCCGGCACTGATGGGCTTGCAATAATCTTCTCAATGATGTAACTTTCAAGTACAACAGCAAATAAAACTGCCTCAATGGAGCAACCAATGGTCATCAACCTGTAACTTCTTTCCACATAAACTCTTGTTTGTTCCCTCACCTGCCCAGATATTAAGAGGCTATCATGAATCCCTCCAATGCTTTGTCACCTGAAGTTAAGACCATTAGTCCATTCCAGATCCCTTTTGTTTACTTTGCCAGAGAGCAATTAACACATTCCCCTTCAGGGCAGGAAACAAGGTACTTAAACCCTGACTCCGAGCCCAACAATCCATAGTACCTTGGATGGACTTATGCGTATCAACTCTGTCCACTGGCTCCCTGGTTCTCTTGCCCTGTACTACCTTCAAACTCTTGTTTGAGCCATCTTGCTTTGATCTTCTGCTTCTGGAATAGTAACTATCACCCACTTAACCCCAAAATCTCTCACTATCCAACCTTTCTCTCCTTTACCTAGGGCTTTATTTTGATGCAAAGCTTACATGGAGGCAACACCTGGAAGTTACTAAACTTATGGGTGCTCGATCTATTGGGTCATTGAAAAAAATTTTTTTATTCAAGAGGAGGGCAACTAATAAAACCTGCAATAAAGGTTTTTACAGCTAAAATCATCCCTCAAATGCTGTATGGAGCTGAAATATGGGGAGAAAATGCTAAAGTCGTGCTCGAAAGGATACAAAATCAATTTATGAGACAGATTTTGGGTCTTCCACCTGGGGTGCCGGCAGCACATCTGAGGGCAGAACTTGGCATTCCTTCATTAGCAGCCAGGATAGATTTGGCCTTTTTAAGGTTCTGGCGCAGGTTAAATGAGCTTGAGGATAGCTCTATTAGTAAACGCTGCTGGTTGGAGGAGTTAAGGGTTGGAGGTTGGGCAAAACAGTGTCATAACAAACTAACGAGTTACCAGCTTAATGAAGAGACCTATTTAAAACTTAGTAATAGGGATCTTAAAAGTTGGATTCCCAGCTATGATGCAAATCAAGACAGAGCGGAGATAGTTGGGGCACAGTTTTCTATTTGTATCCTCACATTCAGACCAACCATGCAATGCCACAATATTTTGAAGACCTGTCCTTCGTGCAGCTTCGAAGGGCATTTACAGAGTTAAGGTTTCAGCAGATGCCCTCTGCATATTTGGAAGGGAGAGGAAATGTGGGTTTGGTTGTAACCAAATAGAGGACATAATTCATTACCTGTTATACTGCCCATTTTATTCTGAACCTCGTCAAAGATTTGTGATACCATTGATCCAACCCTCCTGGGACAGTTCCCCTCAAAGTATTGTGGTGGAGCACCTTGCGGACAAACAAGCAAGGATCACCTACTCAGTTGCCCAGTTTGCAGTTGCTGCTAGGAAAATACATGCCTCTTTCTATCAGAAGCAAAGTGGCTTCAATAAATAATTTTTAATATTGTGATTTTATAGTTTGTTTACATATTTGCTGTTTTATTATTTTAAACTGCAGTTTGTAAGTATTCTGTAACTTCTGTACTATTTTCTAACTGTTGTAAAAGTTGTGATGGCCATTGGCTATACAACAATAAAGTGTGTGTGTGTGTGTGACCATAAAATGAAATGAATCCAAGAAAGCGGATAAGCAGCAAAGTTATATCCATTGGACCTGCATCAACTAAAGTATCCAAGACAGCAGATCAAAGGTTTGCCTTGCAAATGCTTCATAGTGAGCTGTTGAGTGGTCTGTATTCTGTTCTTGTGGAGCATAGCATAAGAGGCCCCTGGTCACTTGAGACAGCTCTGCTAGATGACAAAGGCAATGGTGGCAAGGAAGTAAGATTGCCTTGCTGCTGTTATCACCAGTAGGTAGGCCTTCCAATGGGCTCTTATTTGTGTTTTGACAGACTTCTTCCTAGTTTTTGTCCCATTTGTTTCACCACTGCTAGTTCCCTAGTAAACCAATGCACTTGCTCAGCTACACTATGTGGAAGGGAATTGTGTCCACCACTCTGGCCATTTCTCCATTCCAGACACCAACAAGAACTTTTACAGGATCTTCTGTCAAGGCAAGAAGAAACTCCTCAAGAGCCATCAGGAATCCATCTGGATATATAGGTTTCCTGAGGCAGTCTATCTTAATTGGCCACCTACCTCTGCAGAGGCTCCAACACCCCCACCACCACCACACATGAGTCAAAAGTTTGAAAGGTAATAAGCTGTCCATGACAAAGAAACTATAGAAAGTTTCTCCACATCTAGATCTCCATCATCCTTCCCAGCACAAAAAGACAAAGAAAAAGAAAGGAAGAAAAAAAAACCCTTTCCTTTGTAATTTTTTTTCTTCATCTAAGAAAATTGAGCAATACTGGTTTTTCACCTTGAAAATTTGGGTTATGTTTCAGATTCTAGAAGCACTTTAGTTCACATAGTTTGCTTAGGAATAACAATTGTGATGAAAAGGCAAATGTTCTGATACTAAAAGAAGGAATGGACAAGCTAAGAAACAGGTAAAGGATCTTCATGGCATGTAGGGTAAGCTTCGAGGGAGGGGCAGAATCCAACAGACCAAGAAAAGTGATAAGTGAGAAACAGTTCTGAGAAAGTAAAGCCCACTGTGAAGAGGCTGTGAGTCAGGGGCTACAGAAAAATCTGCCTAGCACATGTATGGGAAATGGCAGGGGGAAAGTGTGTGTGTGTGTGTGTGCACGCACGCGAACACAGGGCCAGGAAGACGCACAAGAGTATTCAAAATTTGTGTAGGAAATTGATCCCATTAATCTCTAAAAATCATCACTATGCCTTGGAACACAAATGTATGTGGCTGTTGGACATCAAACACCTTGACTTGTTCCTGCAAGAGATCAGAGAGGTCCTTAGTATAAGGTGCTCGGGCAAAAGATGGGAGACTGAGCTCTTAAGGAGGCAGAATCCATTATTGTGCACTGACTGAACCTTCTGAACAGTTTATACAGTCTGTTCTGCCTATGTATAGTATCAGACTGTTACCATTTACGCTCTTGGTTTCCTTTTCTTAGTTCTTTTTCTGGAAATAAATGCGTTACGTTTGCTTGACACTTGAGAACTAGTGGAGACAAAATAATTTTCTGTGTTTTACTGATGTTAATGATTTCTTCTTTTGGGGTTTTTTTGTCTGTTCTTAAACTGGTGGGTGTTCCTTACAGTTGTAGCCCCCCATTTGTTGCAAAAAACCCACCAAGTTCAATTTGTAATTATATTCTGAATAAACTGTAGTTTTAATATATTAAACAGTGCCTAGAAAGCACCGTGGTAGACAAAACCTGATGTAGTAAGAGTTCTAAATTACAGCCACAAAGTCCACACCCAACTGAAAGGCTGAAGACCATTTCAACTGCTAGCATTTGAGGAAAGCACCCTAGGTCACTAGCTCAACCGAGGCATCTAATTCAAGTCTTGAAATTCTTTCTTGGGGTGCTAATAAATAATTAGAGGAGGTGCCGTCTGCCAGATACAAAAAAAGAGAAGAGCACAAACACAGGCACAGACAAGCAGTGATAAGAAACAGCCTTCTGAGCTCTGTACACCCATCCAGAAACCAGAGAAAATTGGGTCATTGTTCTACTAATTCACCTAATTATAGGCCAGCACAGCTCTTGGCTATGTCTCCCTTACTGGGCAATTAACCACCTTTATTTCTTCATAGTGTTTTTCTCTCTCCCCAGTACATATTTGGATAAAACCTGGCTTCCTTCAATAACAAGAGTTCTGTTTCCTAGGATACCAAGGCAGGAGAAACTATTTAACATCAGCGAAAGAGGCAGTGGCAACAGATTTGTTCCCCCTCTTCTCCTCCTGTTTATTATGACAAATTTGAAAGGGACGAGTTGAAAGGTATAGTTAGTCCATCCATCATTAGGTTAACCAGAAAAGTTGGCTGTGCCTGAAGCTCTTGTGAGACTGACTCTGCTGCAGTCTCAAGCCAAAAACTCCACAGAAGTAGGACTCTGTGCAAATGTTTGTGTGGGTTGTGATTCTATGGGACAATCGAAATGCCACAAATTATGGAATTCTTGGTAACAAAATCCTAAAACAAAAAACAAAAATACCCCCCCCAAGTTTAATTTTTCAAAGTGAGACCTTCTGTCTCTTGAGTGGGTAGATTTTCCAGTTATGTAACACTCAGAAAGAAGACACTGTTTTGCATGAAATTTACACGATCTAACTTTTACATAAACATGAAATTTAGAAATTTCTGTAGTTTAAGCAGAAAAACAGTGGTATCGCATCACAGTGAGGAAAACTCTCAAGAGGTGACCTATGTGCTAGCTCAATTTGCTCTTCAAATGTTCCTTCCTTGTCTATAATCCAGGCTTGCTTTGAACAATATATATAAAATTGATAAATAGGTTTTCTAGTATCTAGAATACATGTGTTCTCCTCCCCATCCTCACCCATAACTAGTGAAAGGAGAACAATATATACACTTGTGAAGTATAGTTCAAAAAGGCTCATTTCAAATACTGGACTGCATCATTCAGGTGTCATAGGGGTTTCCTTGCACTGGCTTTCCTTTAAAAAGAAAGTAGAACCCATATTGATTTATACAGTGCTTGAAACTTTGGATGATGCTTTGATTGAGTGTGCTAACCTTCATTACGATATCATAGTTTTGAAAGAAGAGTTCACATTTGATTGCATTTTCCATGTTACTTTCACCTCTTGACCACACAATGTGGGGTTTTAGCTAGGTTTGTATTTCATATACAGAATGTTGGCTTATGCAAACACCAATTTTAATCATGATCTCCAAACTTTCAAGGAAGATGGCACATCGTACTGTTGTACTTTGTATTTACTCTCACCCTTTGAAAGTGGCCATGGGAATTAAGCTGGGTGTCCATTTTGAACACAGAATTGTACTCTCCACTAGTGAACCAAATTTTATTCCACACCACAGTCTTCAGAGTTTATTGCACTGCAAGCTAAGAGAAAAGTGAATGAGAAAACTAAACCAAAGATGTCACTTTGCTCAGCCAAAAGCAATATTACAGGAAATCGTGCAATGTTGCTGTTTATAGTTTTTACAGGTTGCAACTTGTGCTTCTTTTTTTCCTTTCTTTTTGCAGGATTATTGGCTAGTTTGTTTTTTGCACAGCATATACAGCCCAGTAGATAATATAATCATCCACATTTTTATTTCTTCACATCAGCTGCAGTATATCTGCAGCATGTATCTGTTCACAGAAGCAGTGGCTGCCCATATGGGCTAAGAATGTTAGTCTCTGCACAAAGGAGTCTCTTGTCTATTCACAAGTTTCTCTGATATCACAATAACTCCTTGGCTGTAACATTTCTGATGCCCCCATATTCTACTCTTTGTCCTGGGTTCTTTCTTCTTTTTTGCTTTATTTTTCTCTGAACTAGGAATGAGAGCTGTTTTTGCTACATGAGGAAATGGAAAGATATTTCCTTTTCTAGAAATACCTTGGCACCATACTTTGGCTGTTCAGGACCATAGGAAAGAGAGATTGGAGGACAAAGGATCTGATACAAGAAAATGTGTTTATATATATATGTACATATAAACACTCCCCCATCTACAACGTCACAAAATACACAATTTTCTGCACAGAATCCAGTAATTGTGCTAAAGTAAGGTTTAGATGAGATCCAGCATGGTGTAGTAGTTTTAGTATTCAGCTAGGACAATGGCAAACCAGGGTTCAAATCTTCACTCAGCCATGGAAATCCCTGAGTGACTTTGGGCAAGATTTTCCCTTTGCTGAACTTTGCTCTTGGGTACAGTTTGAGAGACATTGAGAAGAGGAGGAAAAAATCAGGTAGAAGCCCTGGAAAGTCTGGAGCCATTCCAAAGTAGGTGGACCAGCATTCTTCACTAGCATTCAGTTAAATTCTCTTTTGTTTAAAGGCAGCACCCTCATTCTGAGATTTCTCTGCTGAACCTGAGGCCCAGAGAAGAGAGGCTGGGACCTGAGACTCAAGACCAGTCACTAAGCATCCTAGACCACTTTCCTTTTCACTTTCAGGAGATGCCATCTTGTCCAGTCCTACTCTAGTACAACAGAAGGGTGATGACGTTATTAGTAGCATAATTCCAAAGGAATTCTGGGAGAAAAACATGACAGCACTAGAGTTCGGTTCTAGTGGCCATCATAACATGCATGTTTGTTTTAAAATAAATTGCACATCTGCCATCATCCCACAAATACTATTTTTAAAATTTAAGCTAGGGGGAAGAGGACAGAGGAAGTAACCAGCCAGACACCGTCGTAAACACTGTCCTGCCTCCAACTCTGAACTTTTCAGACCAGATCCAAGATGAAAACAGGCCAAGATGAAAAGAAACCCCTCTGGGGTTGGCAGGCTGGAAGAACCATTTCCCGTTATCTCTATGAATAACAATAAGAAAACTAAAGTAGCTCTATATTGAGGTAGAAATAGCTTTCATACTTACTTTGTAACAATTGCATATGAAATAAAATTCAGTATCTCGTTTTGAAAAGGCACCATGCCTGGAAACTCAAGACAATTAACATGAAATCTATGACAATCAGTATCATTATGAGGTTTTGTTCCGAATAACTTCACGGAAAATCTTCCAGAAAACACACCTTCCACTATTTCTATTAAATACATCACAAAAGGCTGTTATTTCCAAAGTTACTGTGTAATCATGACATTTTTAAACGATGCTTGACACACCTTCTAGGAAATGGCTTGGGGTACCACATTCACACCAATGTAAGTACAAAAATACAAAAAAAGAGTAATAAATCACAGCACTTAGTCTGCAAAATGATTAGTGATGAAAGAAATGACAGCCAACCTACACATTACATGATTGACCTTTTTTTTTTTTTTTAAAAGAACAGCATGTTTAAATGGGTCCCACATCATTTCCCTGGTGAAAAATTCCCCTTTCCCAGTCTATTTTTCTCCAAAATTAAAATATTGATTTATTTGCATAATTAACTTTCATCCCAGTGGGGGTTTAACATCATTAGAATCTGATGGCTGCAGATAGTTTAGGATAGTTTCTCTGGGCTACTGAAAGGACAGAGGAAAAGGTAAGGGCTCAAGTGGTCATATGACCTTCTAAAACTGGGTTTCTCCCTAGTAGCTTACAGCAGCCCTAAGCCTTGGCCTTTTAAGAGAGATTTTCCCTTGTGACTGGAGCAAGGATTGCTAAGAATAAAAGAGGAGATGTGGAAACAGATTTGCCATGACTGAGACAACATGAATTTTGAAGGAAAATCATCTAGAAGCAATTAGACACAGCACACTGGGCAAATGCTACAGATCTTTTGGAAAAACCACATCTAATCCTTTACATTCTTGGCATCTCAATTTGTTTTAAAGAGTCCCAGTTTCCCATTCTCCTTTTTTGTCCCCTCAAAGCAGCCAATCATAATTGCTGTGAACAGATTTCAAAGGTACTATAATTCACTACTTTTCACTTACCTGCCTCCCACTCCCCCTCAACCGCCACGAGAGGAGAGGAGGGGAAGAGTTTTGCTCCTCCCATTAGAGCAAGGGCAAGGAGAAAAGGACAAAGTGCTACCTGGAGATCTGGAATGAGACTGTATGGCATCAGTTGCTTCTTTCCATAAGCACTACAGAATGAGCACGACAGCCTACTAAGAGGGGCTGGTACTTGAAGGAATTTCCTTTGAATTACCACAGTTATAGAAATGTGTGCCAGAACCTCTGTGGACCTTTCTGCGTTACACTGTTATAGTGCTATTATTCCACTTTCAACATCCCATGGAATCCTGGGTTTTGCAGGTTAGGGAGGAGTTTTTTGAATTCTCGGCCAGAGAGCTCTTTGGCCTCAGGAAACTACAAACCCCAGAATTCCACGGGTGGTTGAAAGTAGAATAATAACACTATAGCAGTGTAATGCGGAAAGGCCCTGTCTCTCTCATATACAGACATACAGGTTTCCTCCCTTTGAAGGCTTTTAGATTGTCTCTTCATCTCTAATTTCTAATAGATAGTATTAATATTAAAGATCATTCCTAATTTGAAAATATCTTTTTTACCCCCTTCAGTTCTGTCTGTAGGTTGTTTTTTTTATTAAAAAAATTGATTTTACTAGCGTTCTTTACTCCACTCCTGTTACTTTTGAATTATAAGTCTTATGTGTCCATGTATGTGTGCTGGGGCTGCACAGTATCATAAGAAGGAAACTACCTTGTAGAGGTCCAGCATTTGGAAAAATATCCTGTCTACTTACTGTGAGGATTTTTTCTTCTGCACAGCGATAATCCATTTACACTAACAATCTTCTGCATATCTATTCAGAAATAAACCTAAATGGGGCTCAGTGGGACCGACTCCTGGGTAAAAGTATACAAGAATGTAGCATGAGACATTCTAAAAGGGTATTGCAATTAATATTTTTTCTTTATGACAGCTGAGTTTTTTCCAGCTATATCTTTCTTAATTTCATTTCATTGATCTCTTGGAACCACAAATACTGTGTGTTATTCTTACCCACTACCCCTGTTTTTATCTTAACAAGCCTTATGAAGGCAATGACCAGCTCAAAGGAACACATAAGTGTTGTAGGGGAGAATCTGGAGTTTGACCTGATACATGCATATAGTAGATTGGGCAGAGGAGGTGGGTCTGAACATGGATTTCAAGCAGTGACCATGGATCTGAGGAAAAGCTGTAATGCTGAGTAAGTCTGATAAAGTCATTTTGGTTTTATAATAACGTATTATATAACATTGTATTTATTGTTAATTACGCAGCACACAGTGTATTGCATTTATCGATTTCTGCCTTCCCCCCCTCCCCAGGCTTCCCAAAACTCATTATATAAATAAATGCTAAGATTTCTCATCTTGAAATAGTAGGCTTTTGGTGTTCTTCCTCATGAGTAACTGTTGCTCTTGACCATGGCCCCTTGCTGCCTGGCCATAGCCTTTTGATCATACTTTGAAGTTGCTCAGCAATGTGTCTCCATTTTCATTCTTTAATGCTGTGAAATTCTGGAGCCTCTTAAAGCATGCCCTGGGGGAAAAAGCGAGGTGATGATGACTTGAGGACAGAAAATCAACAGCCAGAATAGGACAGCATTTTACCTCTCCAGGCTCCTATGTGCACTTACATAGTGGATTAACCCCTTTTGACACCATCAGGTTTCAAATACAAGAGATCAATCAGGATGTGGCAGCAGAGAGGGGCTTGCACTTTAATTCCAGGGCCTTTCTCCCCTTTCTTCTCTGAACCAGATATTTTTAAAAAGTTTAGATACTGTCCTAAGGTTAAAAGGTTTTGATATTGTCTTGGCTCAGCTCTATCACTTCAGAGATTCATTCCACTTATAGCTGACACTACTTTCTGGCAGTACTGGATCAGCAGTTGCTGTTTCAAAATTAAAATATAACTGATCTCCATTTAATTTTCCTTATGGCTAGTATATTAAAGTCTAGGTAAAATAGGTATCAAGTATTTTCTACAGAAAAATTCAGAAGAGTTTATTCTAAATTTTTAAAAGAATTAAATAATAGCTATTTCGTCCCATTAAAAAAAAGTCAAAATATCAAGGCCATTTCTGCACTAGCCTGTTATAGTGCTATTATTCCACTAAGGCCCCTCCCTAAACTGGAAACCCTAGGATTTCATAGGATGTTGAAAGTGGAATAACAGCACTATAACAGGCTAGTGCAGAACTGGTCCAAGACACAACTGCTTCTCTTTCTCCGGGTTTTGAATACTGCTCAGATAAGGCAGTTCAAGTCCACTCCCAACAAACCGACTGCACACAAAGTGTGTGTGGGGGAGATACACTTTTCTACAACCGTCCTTGATACCTTCTTCTTTCAAGAAGAATCTCAAATTCTCCAGCTTATTCATGCAGAAGTGACAAGTGATAACACTTTTCTTGGGCAGCCAAGAAAAGAACCTGCCACAGTGGTTTTGGGTCACAGTGGGGGGGGGAAAGATCTGGTGCCTCAGCAGCTCTCTCATTCACTTAAAATCCCTCAACTCTTTGTGAGGAGGAGGGAAACACACAGTCACTGCCACCCATAAGTACCTCCCCCCTCCAGTCTCCAGCCACATGTCCTACCTCACTCTTTAGCCCACACTGGGATGCTGCCCCCCTCCAGCCTATCTGAACCAGCCAAGATCTGTTTGGGAACTGCTCAGGGAGGCAGAGAAGCTGGCAAAAAAATTAAAAGAGCTCTGATCCTTCTCTGGGCAGCATAGGCCACAGCAGGCTGATTGCCTCCTAGTCTCTGTTTCCAGCTACTACTGTCATCAGAGGTGTTGTCTTTTACCCAAGGCCTTTTTAAATGCCACCCATCTGCCTCTCATTCCCACTCACTAGTGCTACTTGCATCCTTTTTCTCACCTATGGCTTCTTCTCCCTCACCTGGGCCCCCGTCCTGCTCACTCTTGCAGCAAAGGTGCACCGGCCAAAAACGTTTAGTATTTTGTAATATAGAACTGCATGTATCATTTCTGTTTTCTGTGAAGGTTACTGGTTTTACAACAGATGTCAAAAGCAATTGACAAATAATGATAGCAGTGAGAAAAACAAAAACATATTATCATAGTCAGGTCCTGGGCCCCTTTCCAGACCACCAAATCCTTGTAATTTTTACATGCTCTTCCCCACTATTAGCCTTAACCACCACTTTAGATTGCTGTTGTAGATTTGCACATTTTAATTCTTGCTCAGAAAAGCAAAAGCTCAGTGCATGTAAAAATCTAGCAGGGCAGGGAATTCTTCAAGCATCCTCTGACTGGAACAGAAATACTGGCCTAAATCCAGTTGCTAGTGCAAACTAGAGCAGACATATTGAATCAGTGGGACTTACATTAATGTTGACTCCTCACCCCATTCATTTTAACTTAACTATTCAGCTTGGGACCGGTGACTGGATCGAGCCCTTAATTCCCTATTTATCTAGACAATCTACAGTTTTCATCAGAGAAAATTCAAGGTAGATTCTTACAACAATGTGCTTGCCAGCCAACTTCTAGTCTTCTCTCTCTCATAAAATCTTTTAAAAAGAAAACAGTATTTTCAGCAATACTTCTAAGATTTAACTTTTGTTGCCCTTAGAAAGGGTTTTATTGCCCTTTGTTTTCATACTATGCCTTCAGCTTACTTGAAGGAAAGGTATAAAGGTGCCCACTTTATGTTGAGGTTATGTATTTGTGGTTCTGGGAAAGTGGAAGATCTAGTTCATTACCTACAAAGCTGTCCATGATACAGTGACCTCCGGACTCATTTCTTTCAAGATGATTTGAGAGAAAGAGCTGGATGGGTGTTGCCTGATATTATTTGTGGCAGATCACTAAATCTTACAATCAAGATTGGTACATTTGTAGCAGCCAAAAAAAAAAAAATCTGCTGCAAATTTCTGAAGATGTCAGCAATTTACTACAAAGAGGATCAGGTTTCTTAGTTGCCAGTGTCTATTTAATCCTGTACTAATATATTATAACACAGGTTAATCCTTTTCTTTTTTTCCTTTTATATGATTCCTTTGTCATACAAGAGCAAGTATCCTGGTGGTCTTCAATTTGTTTTTGGCAGGTATATTGCACTAATATAGTGTTTAGTAATGGACACTGAGATATAGACAAAGTTAATTACAAGAAAATCCACAGTGAGATATAGGGAGGAAGAAAATAGTATACATGTTACTACAGGTGAGAACAAAAAGAAGAGAGATAAAGGCCAGTGATAAAACATTTAACAGGCTGATAAGCATCATGCTTTACAAGACTCTACCCTAACCAGGCAGTTTCCACATGTGTTGGACTAAAGATTTCACAATCTCCCAATGGCAATTGAATGGTGAGGTCTGTAGATCAAGGTAACTGGCAACTTGGGAGCGCAAAAGGAGTCAATTTAAAAGAGAAAACAACACTAGAGGGCAATGGTGCTAATCACACTAACATATGCCACTTTTCTTTGGATCATGTATAAAGTTAACTAATCATTTAATGATTCATTATTAACTCAATCCACTAAAATTACTTACTGATGATAATATTAGCATAATGCTCTTTTGAGCCCTAACTAAAATCTTAATGAATTGTGCTTTTTAAAAACTAATGTTCTGAACCCTTCCTCTGGAGATGCTCTCTGGTGTAAGCAGCACTTTAAGGGACAAACAACAGCCCTTGGAGATTATTTCCAGCAGAGAAATTCTGGAGGTCCTTGATCTAGATTAAGAAAGGAGAACAAGTTGGGCCCTTGTGGCTGTTTTTTCAGAATACAACTGACCTTTTAAAGCATGGTGTTTTGAGAAGGGGGAGTGGTGTGAACCATGTAAGTTGGTCCCAAGATAACTATTTAGAGGTCAGTATGAAGATCATATCTCGGAAGAAGGTACAAATCCAAATCTTACTCAACACAATCCATCCATCCACCTATCCAGTTAACTGACAACCAGTTATAAACAGCAGCTTCCAAATACAGCTAACAAGGATAATTTCAGAACTATATATTGAAGCAGTTTTGTTCACTGTTCAACCATGGAATGTGGTATGATTGAGAGCTAAGAGAAGATAAAACATGCTCATGATTAATATAATGAAGTGTGACTATATATAGTGGGTGGACTATGCATGTCACAAGATATGGAGAAGAGTAGGCTATGAATCAGATCATGTAGATGTGGAATCAGAGCCAGAAAAAGCCCTTGATGAAGACAGAATGGGAGAATATGGGAAAACTGGTGAGGATCAGCTCAAAAGAATAAAAAGGAAGAGTGTGTGTCTAGGGGCAGGGGCTCCATCAAGGTCTTCAAATACACTGTTCTGGAGACTTGGAGGTGCAGTATTTGTATATCCACTTCTCCCTGCAGCCATATCCTAAGATGTACTTCTCTAGTACACTGCCAATCCACAGCTGGTCAAAAGGTGTCCCCATCCTTTGACCATCTGTGCCAAAAATGCCCTCCCTCCCTCCCTCCTTTAGACCATGGTTTTGTGTGCACGCCTGTGATGTTCTACAATATTTTGGAGGGACCAGGAAGAAAATACAGATCTTTTGGAGGGGAAGCGAGACTTCCCTGGCAACAGGAGCCTTTCCTTTCTTCCTTCATTTTTCCTATAGCAGCAGTAGTGTTCTTTCAAACAGCATGGTGGCCATATCTGTGAACAATGCCTCTCCTAAACTCACTGAAATATTGTGAAATAGCATAGTGTGGTAGTGATGCTATTCCAGGTGCACTGTTGAAGGAAAATGTGGTGACAATTGTGGAGACATGGCAGCTAGGCTGTTGGAAGGAGCATGGCTGATACAATGGCAAAAATGGTGTTAATAAGAGAAAGAGAAGCTCTGTTCTGCCTCTTCTCTCTAATTGAGTTTTACACTCAGATAGATAATGCAACCAGCTCCAAAAGCTAGTCAGGTTAGGATTTGAATGAGTTTCTGGTGGTAAGGAATTCACAATTGGGGGACAACCAATGAGGAATCCTCTCATAATAACTGAATTTGTTGCACATAACAGGGTGATGTTGGCATAGTTTTCACAGAGGTGATAAACCTCTGCTTGGGCTACACCAATTCAGAATGCAGGGTAGGAGGGTAGTTCATGGGACTGAATCCTCCTGCAAACAGAAAAAAAAAAACCCCTTCTCCCCTGCCAAGTCACTTCAGGATTCTACATGCAATATTTATTTATTTATTTTATTCGTTTATTTATTCACTGTTAGGTGAAACCTACAGATCACACACATAAGTAACAGCACTCTTAAGACAGGCTTATCAGGAAGAATTAAGCCTAAGAAAATAAATGTATTATTTATTAAGTTTATACTGTACTTTTCTGCCAGGAAAAGGTACTCAAAATGGCAAACAATATTTAAAATACGGGATTAAATACAATATTTTGATTAAAATATAAGTAAATAAACTAAAAACACAAACTAAAAACAAAATAGTAAAAATAGAGCTGGTATGCAATGAGGCAAACCCTCTTAATAACAGACCAACAATTTGCCTAAATACAAATGTCTTTGCCTAATAGTACAAATACAAGAGGGAGCAAACCAAGCAGGGAGTTCCACAGTCTTGGAGTTTCCACCAAGAAGGTACTCTTTCTTGGACACCTCCACCAGAAATGCCTGTAATACTAGTGGAGCTGAGAGAAGGACTCTCTCAAAGATCAGATTCAAGCAGGAGAATATGATCTTTCAAATAGTCTTGACCCAGTTCATACAGAGCAGGATGGAAACCACTCACATACAGATTGCATGTGAAGCCCCCCATCTTCACAGGTCTCACTGCAGTGATTGAATTTGAAACCATGCTCCCTGTTCAGACCACATTTTTGCTTTAACACAAGGCACATACTCCCTATAACCAAATCTGTTCAACAGCCTCGCCCCAGCGTTCTCGACAGTTGAAGTTTCTGAACATAAAGATACCCTCAAGCGGAATTTGTTACAAATTATGAATGCAAGAAAACCTCAGTAACAAACAAATGAGAGAGCTAGACTGCTCAAAAAGGGGAAGTGGATACTTGCCACCCTCCAGCTTCATTCCAAATGGCTTCCAAATAGGATGTGTGTGTTCAAGGGCATCTTTGGCTCTCATTCCAACTTCCTGCAGTCTTGACACATCAGTTTATGGCGGGGGGACTATATCCAGTAGGAACACAGCCAACACTGGCAAGCTGGGGATCTGTAGAGTTAGGCCCATTGGTTTGAATAAAATTATGAAACTGTGTCTGGGACTGGACTTCAGCTAATATTATCAGCGGTTATCAAAACTGGAGCACAAAATTTTTCTTTTGATTTTGAATCTTGCACAAGGTAGAAATTCCAATGGTTCCAACTTCTTTCTTATGCCATCCTGCCCTCACTTCCACTCAACACTTCTAGAATGTTACTAAATCATGACATAGCATTGTTCAAACAGTTAACGTGAAGAAGAATATATTTGCAGCCAACCTGAGAGTTCTCAAAAGAGAATTCTGGTTTTTGGGTCCCTTGATAGGATATAAACAAAAACAAATAAATAAATAGAATACGCTCAAAATATTTCTGTTTTGCCAAATATTCTCTTTTATTTTTGTTGTTGTGGCAGTCAGTTTTTCACCCAGCATGCATTGGAACAATGCTAGGTTTGGAGCCAGAGGTGGCCAGTGACCTCCATTTCAGTAAATTCACTTCAGGTTTTGGGAGACAGAGTTCAGCATGCTGAATGTCTTTTTTAATGTTCACACTAAAACTCAGAGCAGTTTCAGTAACCCACTCATATGAAAACCACCACAGTCGAGGGCATTATCAAAGATGCAAAATAGTGTTCAGGCAAAAACTGGGAAAAACGACTGCTGCTTTTGTCAATTGAACTGGCAGAAAAAGAAAAAATATGTTGGGGTGGGGAACAAGCTGTTTATTAAACATGGGCCTTATGACCCAAAGGCAACTGGAAAATTCCTCCCTCTCTTGGAGACTATTTGGTAAACTGGTGCATCTGATTCTGCCACCCAGAGTTATAGCAGACCATTTTCACTCTTTTTTGGAGTGAAGCTACGTCACTCCCTACTTGAGACAACGGAACAACAATTTATTTAAGGAAGATACAGAAGAAGAAAAAACCCATGCAGCTGAAGCTTATCCCCTGGTAAACCCCAATATCCAAAATAGTAGAATCCTCCCTCCACTTAGACAGCAGTTTTCACCCTCTCTTACACCCATGAATTTGGAAAAAAATTTACTCTGAAGAATCTTCTTGTTCAGCTCTAAAATAATCTCCAATTGTTCTCTGAATGCTCAAATATTTGATGATTGCTTGCAGCATATTTTATATCTATATTCAACCTATTTTGACTTTTATTTCAATATTTGACAGTATTTGATGACTGACATGCAATAGTATTAGTATATGAAAGTCACACACAATGTTATTTTGATTCTGACATCATTAGACTGCACAGTTTGGAGAGTGCTTGGTAGTTGTTGTGTTTCAGGCCTAACAAAATCAATCCAGAAGTGACAACTAGTCTCAAGTAGTGGCTCTCAACCTTGGAAAACAAACAAATGGCTCTCAAATTGGAAACACTCAATATACATTCCAATCCCTAAGAAAGGGGACATTAGGAATTGCAGTAACTACAGGAACATTGCATTAATTTCCCATGCAAGAAAAGTCATGCTAAAAATTCTACAACAAAGACTTCTACCATATATGGAGTGAGAAATTCCAGATGTCCAAGCTGGCTTAAAGAAAGGAAGAGAGACTAGAGATTATACTGCAAACATACATTGAAAAATGGAGCACACCAAAGAATTTCAAAAGAAAATCAGCCTGTGTGATTATAGCAAAGCCTTTGATTATGTAGATCATGAAAAACTATAAATGTGGCATAACATTTGATTGTCCTGATGCATAACCTATACTCAGGCTAAGAGGATACTGTTAGGACAGAATATAGAGACACAGAATGGTTTCCAATTGGTAAGGGGATCAGTGTCTAATGAAAGAGGATCTCCATTATTGCGTTAATACCCCAATTCAAGTCCTTCTCCAAAAATATCTTTAAAAAGCCCTCCCTGGATCCCACCATCCTGAAAAATTATTGGCCAGTCTCCAATATTCCATTTTTGGGTAAGGTTCTGGAGTATGTGGTGGCCTCCCACTTCCAAGGGTTTCTGGATGAAATGGATTATCTAGGTCCATTTCAATCTGGCTTCAGGTCTGGTTATGGGACAAAGACAACTTTGGTCACCCTGGTGGATGACCTACACAGGGAGCTAGACAGAAGGAACATGTCCCTGTTGGTTTTGCTGGACCTCTCAGCAGCTTTCAATACCATTGACCGTGGTGTCCTTCTGGGCCAAATCTCTAGGATGGGACTTGGGGGCTCTGTTATGCAGTTGTTCTGGTCATTTCTGAGGGGAGAACTCAGTGGTGGTGCTGTTTGACTCCCTGGCTGATAGCTTGCAGGGTCCCTCAGAGTTCTGTTTTGTCCCCCATCCTGTTTAATATCTAGATAAAACCTCTGGGAGAAATCATCTGGAGTTTTGGAGCTCAGTGTCACCAATATGCTGATGACACCCAACTCTACCTCTCCTTTCCATCTGATTCCAAGGAAACTGTATTGGTACTGAACGAATGTCTGTTGTCAATAATGGACTGGATGAGGGCAAACCAATTGAAGCTTAATCCAGATAAGCAAGAAGTGCTCCTGGTCATTTGAAAGGCAGATTAGAGAACAGGGACTTTTCCTGTGCTGGATGGGGTTACACTCTTCCTGAAATCTCAGGCTTGCAGCCTTGATGGACTCAAATTTGAGCCTGGATGCCCAGGTTTCAGCAGTAGCCAGGAGTCCATTTGCACCGTTAAAACTTGTGTGACAGCTGTGCCCATTCCTTGAGGAGTCAGATCTGGCTACAGTGATACACACCTTGATTATATCTCAGTTGGACTACTGTAACGCACTCTACGTGGGGCTGCCTTTGGAAACTGTTCAGAAACTTCAGCAGGTTCAAAATGAAGCAGCTAGAATCCTGATTGGGACCAAATACAGGGAGCACATAACTCCCTTGTTAAAACACCTTTACTGCTACCCGTTCGTTTCTGAGCACAATTCAAAGTGCTGGTCATGAACTATAAAGCCCTATATGGCTTAGGTCTAGATTATTTGAAAGACCGTATCTCCTTGTACAAACCTGCTAGAGCCCTTAGATCTATAGGAGGCGGCTTTCTCTCAGTCCCACTACCGTCCCAGGCTTGCCTGGTGAGGACACAGGAGACAGCCTTCTCAGTGGCTGGTCTCACTCTGTGGAACGCTCTTCCATGGGAGGCTAGGCTTGTCCCCTCCCTGCTATAGGTTCTTATAATTTTATATGTTTTTGATGTTTTTAATTGTGTTAAATATTTTAACGTTCTTAAACTTACTTTAGGAAGCTGCCTTGGGTCCCATTCTAGGAGAAAAAGCAGCAAAAAAATATAATAGATAGATAGATAGATAGATAGATAGATAGACAGATGAAATACCTGTGTTGAAGGACTGTTCCATCTATGTACTAGAGAAGATCACTGGAAGAAATCTATCTTCTTTTTATCAAACAATTGATCCAGATAGAGGTGCTCCCAAGAGAGTCACAGCCATAGGCAGTAGAGGCTGTCTCCTGCATGATACATACTTCACTGCCCTAGCCTCCTCCCAGTCAGTTTCAGTGGGAAACTGCAGCTCTAGGTCTGACTGGCTCTTTCAGTGATTTCCGGTGTAGAAGGGCAGCCTAATTACCTGTCCAGAAAGGAGAGTGCCTATTGCATCTTTGTAAAAGTTACTGTCTGATCAAGAACTCAAGGTGAAGTATAATGTCCTAAATGTTATTTTAATAATGGGTAGAACAGATCCACTAAATTTAGTACAGTGATCCAGGTCAGTTGTTCAAAAGATTGAATGGCTCTAATTTAGATGGAACTAATCAACAGGATGGTAGCCAAAGTATGTGTTCTTCTGAAGACATACAATTTTTTTCTTGTAAGTACAAATGTTACTATAAAAAAGCAATTTGTTCATTTACCAACTGGGAGCATTGCTCTCTGGACCACAATATTATTTGGGAGGAAGGGATTTGCCACATGGTTCCACTCATTAGTAATGCCACACATTGCAACAAGACGTTCTTTGGGGTGTGTTTGTGTGGCTTCTTATCTTAATCATATAAATGGTCACCAGGCTTTCTGCTTATTCTTTTCAATGGATCCTGTGCTACAGAGCACAGGACCCTGCTGTTTTCTTCCCGCTCAAAATAATCAGCAGCAAAGAGCAATTCAATAGAGGAAGTTTAGCTGGCTGACAGCCACACTTCCTGGGGAGCATTGGAAAAGGAACACCATGCTCTGGGCACTCTCCAGGAAGTGTGGCTGACAGTCAGCACACATTCTGCATTATGTTGACCTCTGCTGCTGATTATTTTGAACACAAGGAAGCAGAAGAGTCCTGTGCTGCTCTGCATCTGCATTTCTAACCCATTTAATGGTTAGAAATGCACAGATAATTATCTGGCCAAGTGATAAATAATCAAGGTAAGAAGCCACACACATGCACACACACACATTCTCCTAAGGAGCAAAAAACATTATTCAGTACTCAAAACCTCACACCACTGTCCCTTTAAAAAAAAAAAAAGCCGTTGCTCACCAAGATAACTCATTGTGGATAACCAATATTCTTCTAATGAGTTCCTTCCAGCTTTTTTTTTTTTTTTTAAGGTGTCAGGGCATAATGATCTTGAACTAGGGCTCCTGAATGTCAGGTTCTGCCACATTTCCTTCTCCACATTAGTGCTTTTTCACTGCAGATCTGGCAGACTGTGCTCAGTGTAGTACCTTCCTGTCTGTGTATTCTGTCAGCTGATCCCAAGAGGAAGTCTCTGCTTACCAGACTGTATAACGTCAGACACCTCTCTCAAGTCTGAGCATCTTGTCTTGTCCATTAAGATAATACCTAAGTACCTCCCCTCAGCTGCTACCTTGGAACTTGAGTAAAGTGTTTCTGTTTGCTTCACCTTTCTGTTTTTACAACTTCTACTGTTTCTATAGCTGTTTCTGCAACTACCATCCTCTTTCTGTATCAGTTTGCAACTTCTGGTGAGAGGTTGGTACAGAAATTCACACACAATTTGTACACATTTCTCCACGTGTATGAATTTCTGAGATCATCTCATTGTTACGTATTATATCTTTTATATAATTGAGGAATGTATATAGGATGCATTTGCTTTGGGGAACTGGGTGTATTTTTTTATATCTTGACTGAGGAAATACACACAAAAATTGTTAAGTTTTCATATGCATTTCTTTTAATGAATATATTTTAATGTACTTGTTTTTTGAGAATTTTGTCCCACAATTGAGAGAAGGAGAAAAGGATATCTGAATTTTGGATATTAGTTTTGAAAGCACCAGTTACCTTGGTTTATATTAAAATGTGAATCATGCAAATTCTTCCTCCATCTCTAATCTTGGCCTCTGTCCTACAAAGTGCCTTCTGAATCATGCTTGCTTTCCTGCCTACTCTGGACCGTGAACTTCTTTCTGGGCTCCCTGGGTTGATACCCAACTCCTTGGCGTCACAAACCCAACTATCACTTTACTCCACATTTCTTCTAAACTGGCTGGCAAAGCAACTTACAAATAACACCACTGGCTAATAGCTATAAGATGTAGGCCATTTTCACACTACACTGTTACAGTGCTATTATTCCACTTTCAAGATCTAAGGAATCCTGGGGTCTGCAGTTTAGGGAGGGGCATTTAGAATTCTCAGTAAACTACAAACCCCAGAATTCCACAGGATGTTGAAAATGAAGTAATATCGCTATAACGGTGTAGTGCGGAAATGGTCAATGTTTACTAAATACAAAGAGCAGTTGATCAAAATTACAATATATAACCCAAAAGCACATTAAAGCTGAGCCAAACTGGCATATCTAAAATCAGCATAGAAGTACTTTAATTGCATCAGTGCAAAGAGAGACCAGGGCAGTATCCACTAGAGTGGAGGAGCATTTCATCACATTTTATGAGTGGTGTTTTTTATTCTGACTCACCCCAATTCCTATCTGCACACCTTTACTTCTCTCGAAGTAAAGTGGAGAAAATCATTTGTAGCTTCTGCATTGTCAATTCTCCTGAAACTCCTATTCCCCTCCCTCCTCTACTCTGCTGCCACTGATTGGTCAATTTAATGCCCACCTCTGTGGTGTGAATCGATGTAACGCTTCTGCTTGTGGGGAAAAACGTAGCGGCATCATTGTGGTTAGTTTGCATCGGAGTTTTCTGTTTTTATATTATGCCAGTTTCACAACAATATGAACTGCACTAAGAGCTGAACACGTGTGGAATGAACTACGACAGAACAATGTCAAACTGGTTTGACGTGCAGATGTATTCGCAACACAACGACGCTACAGTGATGTATCTCACTTGTGTGGAAAGGGCCAGTGTCCAATATTTCCTGTGTTATTGCTGTCCTCTTCTACCTCTAGGTAGAATCTGAGCTATCCAGTGAGAAATCCCACGAAATTCTACGATGACTTCTGAGTAAAGAGGCTTGAAATATCACTGCATGTTGCCTCTTGGTGACAAGACTACTAAAATCACGTAATCAAGTCCAGGGAGACAAAAATCTATTTCACTTTTCGCCGAAACATATTCAAGGTAGCCACATTGGACTTGCCGCAAAATACAAAAAAAAATATAATCCAGAAAAGAATGATAACTTTATGGAAATTATGAAACTGAAATGCAAGATATTATTTTGTGCATTTCAGCTGGCCAATAAAGATATCACTGTTGTGGATTTAGTTGTATTTCACTTCTCTGTACAGAGTCCTTAAAAATACAGAAGTTTCAGGCTGACTGAAAAACTAATTCAGTTCTAAGCTCTGAGAGCAGATTTGCACTATATAAACATCAGCTTAATTCCAGTTTATCATCACTGTTTCCCTGAAAGAACCCTGAAAACTGAAGATTCACAAAAGTGCTGAGTCTTCTCAGCTAAAGATCCACACTTTTCTGCAAACACTTCAAGTTCCCAGCACACTCTGGAGAGAAAAATTGACTACTACACTATTGCAGGCATATGGGCATATGGTCCAACACTCCCTATTTTCTGATGCTTGTCCCAGGTAAATCACAGCACCTGTTTTACCTTCAGATGAGATTTTGGAGGTATAAGAATTAGCCTGTGGTGTTATACTGTGAATAATCTTATGCAGGATGGTATACTAGTTCTCTTTTCCTTTTCCTTCTCATAACTTCCTATCCGTACAGTAAATATTGCAATGTTTAAGTTACAGCTATTCTATAATTAAGTACAACCAGATTTACTGTGAGATTAAACATTCTATCAAACATTCTTAAATTTAAAAAGGGAAAACATTTGCTATCAAATATTTTCAAAAAGTCTCTCAACCATGAACAATAGCTGATCGTGTTGTTATGGCCATGTATGATTTAATTGGCAATATTATTTAATTGGCACTACATTCCATTTGAAATCAAATGGAAACCTGAGCTGACTCATAGGTCAAGCTGGAAAGAGGAAAATTACTGACTGCAAATGTTAGATTGCAAGGCAGGTCACCCACACCCTCTTCTAGGCGAAACCGAAGTCATTGTCAGGCAGACTGCAAGACAACTCTAGAGACAATAGGCTTAAAAGCTGGACATCTTGGAACAAAAAAGAGAAGTTCTCACCAAACTGTGATTGTTTGAACCCTGATCCCTCACACTTGGATGTTTCCTGCTTTGTCTTCTCAACCTCTCTATAATACAGAGCTATTATGACAGCCATTGCCCCTTTGTTACCTAAACACTAGGACTATTAACTCTGTCCAGACTTCTTTGCTTGTGTTGCAATGTCCATTGTCCACTTGGCTGGGAGAATATTTTACACCCATACCCATAGGGTAGATTTTGGGTATAGAAGCCCTTGATTTCAAGCAGTCTCCTGCAGTCTCCCATCTTGCTGAAGGCTACGCTGTCTGATTCACGAATTAGAACTGTCCTTAGGTGCCTATCTAAGCTACATTGCCACTCTCTTCACTTCTCTCTGGACTGGTAATTATCACCTGAACACTTTCCTCTCTTTCTCTTTAGCTTTAGCTAGTCCTTGTGAGAGTGTGTGAGTGTTTGGATCTTTTGCGTGCATGTGTGCTTTTCTCAATAAAAAAAATTTTTAGTTTGCATTTTTGATTCTCTGGCTGGTTCTTTCCTGCATGACTCTGTAAACGCTGGTGGAAAGATCTCTTTACATTACCATTCTCTCCCAGGCCTCCTAATTTGAACTAATTAATTCCCCATTGTCATGTGGAGGTACTGCCATTGTGGTTGGACCCCTGAGTCACCCACGTTTTGGGGTATCAGTGTAATGTGTTGCTAACATGGGTCTGTACAGAAGCCAGTGATCCATGGAGTGAGAGGTTTTATATCAATGTAAAGAATTTCCATTGTGACATGCTGGAGAATATGGCTTAAGTGTGCAATCAGACCCTGCAGTTTTTAAAAATATGCTGGTAGCAATCAACACTGATAGTTTTCCTCTGACACTGCAGCACAGTTGGCGTGCAAAGTAGCAGTGTATGTGCCCTACTTAGCCACAAAAGGAGTTCCATTGATCTCTACTGGGCACAAGCTTCAGTGCTTGCTGGCCTGGGGTCTAATTAAGCCAAAGAGGCCCAGAGCTCGAGGTAGATATGCTTTGCTTAATTGGCTCTGATGTCACAATCCACTGTATCTAATTCTGCTCATGGAATAGAGTTTGCATGAGCTAAATTTCATCTCCTTCCTTTATTTGTAACTAAAGCCTTGAAGGAAAGGCAGTCCTGCTAGAGGAAAGAGGAGGCTGAAGCACCTGGAATGTCTATGGGGCCGTGGACCTCATAGTGTAGGAGTATAGCTTCAAATACAAGTCCTCATCACAAGTCCCCACAGCTATGTCCCCAAGGCAAATCCTCATGTGTTCATCTATTTCAACGAAGTAGTTTTCATTTTCATCAAAAGTAAAACTGCCACAGAGCTACCCATCCAAGACTGAGCTAGTCCAAAACACATTGTTTTACAACAGGGATAATTCAAAATTCAATCCATCCCAGCTACTGTGAGGAATACAGCTCAGAGGGAACAGGGAATCTTGAGGGGTAAGGTTGTTATTGCTGTGTATCATTGAGTAATTTCCAACTTATGGCAAGCCTAAGGCAAACCTATCACAGTTTGTTTTTGCAAGATTTGTTCAGAGGAGGGGTTGTCTTTGCCTTCCTCTGAGGTTGAGAGTGTGTGACTTGTTCAGGATCACCCAGTGAGTTTCCATGGCTGAGCAGGGATCTGAACCCTGGTCTCCACAGACATAGTGCAATGGTCAAACCACTATACCATGCTGGTTCTCTGAGGGGTAAGGTACCAGCTGACATCATTTTTGCCCCTGCTAATAAAAAAGTCCAAACACTCCAACCCTTTGATCCTTGGCTCCAGTACACCACTGCCTGAACCATGAGGTGTATGGCAGAATCTGAGACTTAAAGAGTGGTGTTTGATGTCAGATGAGATAGGATGGAATCATGTAAAGGTGGTGATGGTATCTACTGGATGAGCAGCCAAGACCTGACTGTAATTCATTTGGGATGGGATACAACCTGAATCACAAACAGCGAAAGCCTTCAAGCCAAACAGGCAATAGGAGTGCCATGAAAAAGAGAGAAGGAGAAGCAAGCTAGTGAGCTGCAGGAACTTGTCAATTTTGTTGCCTGAAGAAAATCTCTAAAAATGTCTTATCTAATAAAAAATAAACTCTCAGATGTGATGCTATTAGCCAATATGCCAGTCTGTTCTTTTAGCCCATGTTTTATCTGCGTATTAGTATAATTGTGACATCTGTTGCAACCAGAGGACCAAGCATTCTTCAATTAACTGTTACAGAAACATCCAAGAAGCAAAACCCATGATGGAGATTGTTCACGTAACCCCAAAGAAAGGATTTAGCTCACAGAACTGAGGGTTTAAAGCAGAGGTAGTTGCCCAGATATTGCTGGATTGCAAGTTTTGCCTGCCATAGCAAGTCAAAGGCAAGATATGTTCCTTGGCTGTGCTTTAAAGAAGAAGAGCGGAAAAGAAGAAGCAGAAGCCAAGGGGGAAAATGGGGGTGATAGAGGTGAGGACCCAATTAGGCCAAGAGGAGAGAGCTGACTCAGTCACTCAGTTCTAACTAGTCTTGGTAGCCACCATTTCCTCAGCACCAGTAAATCTAGAAATCACATCTAAGACTTAAAAGAATAATTTCAAAAATAAAGCCTAACATAGCTGACTGCCATACTACCAAAACATGAAGTAAATACCCTTTGCATGTTCTGAAACTGTTCAAGAGCCCTGCACGACTGCTGAGAGGAGCTTCTACTTACAAGTAAATGCCAAAGCATTTTTTCTGTGTAGAGGAACTTCAGCCTGAAGCTGCATTTACTTATAGAGCTGACGGGGAAGGGGCCAGGTCAGGAGTGACAAAATCATTCTCTGGCTAGCATATGAAAGCCGAGACAGGCCCATATTGTCAAGAAAGAGGAAGAGCAGTATTCTGTTATATGCAGGATTGTGTATATTCTACATTGAAAAGTCTAAAATTCTCTGTCCAAGAATCCAAATTCTGTAGCAAAAATGAAAAAGCAAAAACTTAAAAAAAAATCTCAAGTTATGTGCTAGAATTAAGCAAATGGAACAAATCTGTGCACAAATAGGTTTTACATAATAATCTGCCATTTTTACTGTGTTGCATAATTTACCCTGTTTCTGTTTATCACTGGGTGGGATAAGAAGGTTAGCAAGGTATTAAAGTTCAAGAATCCATCTGCTGAGAAACTTATTGAGCCATGCATGTAAGATTTCATTGCCCACACACTCTAAAGTATGGCTTTGAACCCAAAAGGACTAGACACTAACTTTGACAGGAGGAAGGAAAGAGATTATAAGGAAGGTGAATTCAAACATCCAGTATCACAGTCTGCACTTCTAAAACATACACACAGCCATGTTTAAATATTTTACCTAGATTAAATCAGTTTTGATGAGCATCACAAGATGGCACTGGATCAGTGCCTGAACTTAGCATATTTACATGCCTGTAGAAAATGCGACGCAATGAAAAGATTTTCATTTGACTGGCACATTATTCTCTATTGCCTACATATTCAAACTACTACAAGAAAAAAAATCAGACACTGAAATCACTTGGAAATGTTCACACAAGGGCTTTCAACTATTTTATCTTTGCCATGTTAAAATACTTGCAGGGTGAGAAAGAGATATTTTTAAAAACTCCGTCACCTTTAACAAAACTATGTCAAAATTAAACAAGAAAGAGGACAAGGAAAGAAAAATGCAGAAATGAGTCTGAAAGGTTTAGAACAGTATGGCCATTCTGCACGACACTCTTATAGCGCGATGATTCCACTTTCAACCTCCTATGGAATCCTGGGGTTTGCAGTTCTAGGAGGGGCCAGCTGGCCCCGCCCAGAACTGCAAACCCCAGGATTCCATAGGTTGAAAGTGGAATCATTGCGCTATAAGAGTGTCATGCGGAGAGCCAATATGTTGGCAATAGAAAATACATGATATGTCCCCTCAGAATCATATATGATTTCAAGACATAAACCACCCATTAATAATGCAGATTAGGAGTAATTTTAGAGCCTGTGGATCACATACCTTCCAACACTTCACAGATGAAAGTCAAGACATATGTGCCCAAGGAACATCAGAGTATGGTCAAGGTTATAAATGAGGAGGCACATGCAAGCTAAGAAAGGTTGCAACAGTTTGCTTTGAACAACAGTCCAATTCTGCACCCTCCTCTAGTCCCTACTCTGCTGAGTTAACTGAGTACAAACTACTTTTTGCACTGAAGTAAGGCAATGACAAAAGAGGAAAGTAGGAGGAGGAAAGAGCATTTGCGGCATTTTAAAAGCAGCCCAAAAAGTCATATGACATAGGATTAATCAGGATTGTCTCTGCCATACTGAAACCATTGGAAGGTATGGGACCACTCAGTTCACCTACACAACAGTATCCATTCGATTGCCTCATGAGGCTTTGAATTGCCACTAGATTCCCAGAGACACTTGCCTTAAACAATGAATGTATTAGCAATTATCTTGATTCAGATGACAGGCAGCAGCACCTTCCTGTTTCAACGTTACTGCCAGGGTAACGGAAACCAAAGCGGTTAGTCCACAAAACATCCTAGCACCCAATCTGAAACTCATTTTTATTTGGGCAATATTGCTTGTGATTCCTAAACCACAGGTTAGGTAAATGGGGCATAGAGCTGTTAGCACAGGGTATGGATGTAAATCTTGCATTACAATGTCCATGCACGTAAGAACAAAAGACGTCAAAAGATAAATGGGGTATCTTGGCATGTTGAGACACATTTTCCCTTCAAAGGTAAAAAAAAAAAAATTCGGGCATTACTAGCATAGTACAGTAAACTCTGGAGCCCAAATGGAATTCATTTCCAGATAAGGAAGTTAAATTTCTTCTGCTAAAAAATCCGTTTAAATAATCCACCTGCTAAAAGGTTTGGGGTGCATAACAGTGAGTAAAGTGTGCCCTACTTCACTATACAAATCCATACAATTTGAAGAATAGGTAGTATGTTTCCTCCTTTATTCCCAAGAGAAGTGGGGTGTCCTGACCTGCTGCCATCTTCTTCTCACTGAAGATGATGGGGCAGGGGATTATGTGACAAAATTGTGAAAGGTCCATCCTGGCCACAAAATGCCTATATGTCACAATGATCAGCTGGAAACCATAGGACCTGATGGATCATGAAAGGAGTTACAGAATTCTGAGGTAATGAGGAAGGCCTTTTTTAAGTGAAACATTACAGGGATAACCCTGCAAGGAAACACATACATACACCAGTTTAACTATCCAGAACAGTTCTGCCTTGAGTACAATCATGAATCCTGTTGGTCAGTTTGTCTTACTTATGGGTATTATCCAAGGCTAGATGAAGACATTTTACTGCCTGAGGCAAAGCAGCAAATGGTGCTTCACAACCAATTCAATTCAATATCCAAAGCTAACCAAGTTATTTGACACATGATGCAGAAAATGACACAAGTGAAATTTGTAATATAAATACAATACAAATAAAGTACACAATCAAGTGATATGCTGCCTTTTCATAACACCTAAAATCTTCCTTTTCAGCAAATCACCTCACTCTGTCCAATCCTAGGTATCAGCTTCTGTCTGTTACCACCACTAGATGTCGTGACGGAAGACCTGTATAAAGGAAGACACTTTTCACATAGTAGACAAAGTTGAAAAGGCTACTTAGTAAAACCAGAACAAATACTGGTTTCACCAGAACAAAGTTGACATGGAGAGTATTCATCAGAACCAACATGCAAGGAATTATGAGAGAAGCAGAATATTCTGGCAAGACTGTGGAAATCTCCCAGGTGTGTACATACAGTACACAACCACTGGTCCATCCAGCCATGGCTTCTAGAATAACTCACACCCATCTGGCAATTAAAATTAACTCACTTTATATGGGCTGGTTCTATTAATAATGAATAATTATTTCTTATTTTTAGATAGAGGCTCACATTAAAATTACATTTCACCATCCAATTTAATTTGGAAATGCTGCCAGGTTTGATCTATAAAAATCACAGTGATCTCATGCTTTTTCATCGTAAGTACCAAAAGAGAGAATGCGAGGGTGGGTTTTGTAGGCCTGATAGGTAAAAGACTACGTTGGAATTCCTTCAGGAGAATAGAAGTCGAAACCAAGCAAAACAGAAAGTAGAAACTTAGGATCTATTTCAAACATCCTAATTAAAGGGAGTGGGAGAAGAAGACGATGCTAATAAGAAAGGTGCAGTAAATCAGTTAGCAATCTTCAGCATGAGAAATGTGCCTGAGGGGCAAGAGGGAACAGTTGATGTGCATGTAATTACACTGTGATTTTATTTACACACAGGTTTTAACATTTTAATTACAAAGTTTCCTTCTTGAGGTACTAGCAAGCATGTTAGATATGTTATGATGCCCCATAGTGATTTCCTTTGCACGAACACTACCTTTTAGAGAAACCAGCCCCTCGACACACCCAAAAAAGGATTTAATAATATAAGTCAAATAGTGTTTCTGTGATCAGAGGCAGTGTGTCTCTGAATTAAATGTTTGTTTCAGAGTGAAGAAACATGGAATAGCTACAATAATCATATTGTGGAATTGCCTCACTGACAAGGTGAGCTTTACCCCAATGCAGCAGTTTTGCTTTTCTATTCTTTTTTTCAGGAAGAACCCCTAAATTGTCCATTATATAAATTAGGCAAGAATATTTTCATAATTTCATGATTTTTCACAATTTACTCTGCAACACTTACTGCTCTGCATTCTTTATCCTCCTTCTGACTCTCACGGGCCATGTCAAAGAACAATACAGAGCGTGAAAGCCCTGCTGACTTCATTCTGTCACTCCTTTACCTTCTGGGACTCAACAGGCACACACTTAGAAAAAGAGCTTCACAATCATCAAAACTGAAAACCTGATTAATAAAAATAACAACTGAGATTTTCATGTAATGTGAATTTAATCCCCAATTGCACTCTTAGCCTCTTCTCAGGGCTTCCAAATACTGTATGGTCCTGTCTTCATTAAGTCTAGAATTAAACATGACAGGTGTTCTGTTCACAGGTTATGCCAAACAGAAGTAACATCAAAATCTGATAAATTACTAAGAACACCCTTATTAAAAACTAGAATTTAAAGCACACACCCCCAGTAAAAATCTATATAGGCATTCTGTTCTGGGAAATAGACTTTTTCGTTTGCTGCTGTTAGACAAATTATTCCTTCCTGGGACAGGCCCTACTGGAGAATCTATCCAAACTTTTTCTCCAAAATGCACTTATTTTTAAGAAGTCTCCATTGGATCTTCCAGTTTCCAGCACTGAAGTAACAACGGTGACTTTCCCTTTGCATTTTATGATGCCCACTTTCTACCCCAAAATGTGGGTGACTTACGGGTTCCTTTACAATGCCAGTACCTCCATGAAAAGATAGAGAATGTTAGCTCAAAGGGGAGGCCAGTGAGAGGGGGTAACCTTACAAGATGTTTTACACCTATGTTTACCAGTACCAGCGCAGGGAAAAACGTGCTGGAGATTCAAAAAGTAAGATTAATGTGGGGAATTGCAATCACATGCACAAGATCCAAGCAGTCACACAGTCACACAAGTGTAACTGAAGGAAAAGAGATGAAAGTTTTGGACAGCAAGATTCTAGGGCAAAGTTTGTGATGTTTACCAATACAGGAGGGCAGTGAAGAAGCAAAGTGGCTTAGATGCAAGTCTAAGGACAGTACATAATTAGGAGTTGGAGAGGCAGAGTGGCGACAGCAATCAGTGTACTGTGAGCTGACTGGCCAAAAACTGGGGTTTAAATACTCTATTTCTGCCTAGAGGGCAAGGGTGTTACTAGCTCTCCAGCCAAGTAAACAATAGAGTTTGTAGAGTGGACAATGAGGTCTGGAATGGGCTAATGGCCTTAGCATTAGGTGACAAAGGGCTAATGGCTGTCCTGATAGCTCAGTACTTGTTGGACAGGTGTGAGGACAAAAGAGGAAGTTTCCTTGGTCAGAGGGAGAGGATTTAAGACAATCAGCCATCTTGTGTGAATCTCCCAGATACTATTGTCTCTAAGAAGCTGAGTCATTATCACTGGAGTCATTATCACTGGTGATTTCCTGACTATGGTCTGGCTATGCCTGGAGGTCTCTTCTGACCTAATTCCCAACACTTGTTCGGACAGCCTTGCTGTCTTAGCCAGCTTAGCCATGTATCCATAGTAGGGTATATTTTATATTTATGCCAATTAACATATATTGCCAATTAAATCATATTTTGTCAATTAAACCATATCAAAGTATGGGGGTACACAGGCTACTAACACACTCATCACTTAATGTTATTCCACTAGTAATAGAACCAGGGTAAAATATATTGGAACAACAGTGAAAATAATGGAGAGCAAATACAAATTTTCCAAATAAATTTTTAAAAAGAATCTCCTTTCAAAATATGTTATGTGTTTATGTATGTGTGTGAGCAGGGGAGTAGTTACAGGGGAGAGGGATGAGGACACTGCCCTCCAAACATGAATTATACACCCCCAAATGAAATTTTCCTTCACTCTCCAAATTTCTAGCACTGCAGTAACTTAAAACTCCAGTTGAGCATTTACATTATACTTTAGGGATCCACAGAAAAGGGGTAGGCAAAAATACCAGCAGAATGTGAGCAAAGCAGATAAGAGTTCAGTGACTTTCAATGCCTTCCTTTCTGCAATACTAGAAATTTTGGAAATGACAGAAAGTTTCACAGAATTCTTACCTGTGCGCAATGCCCTCATTTGGCTCCCCTCCCCTATATCTACAGCCTTGTGTGTGTGTGTGTATGAGAGAAAGAGAGAGAGAGAGAATGGCATGTTGGTCAAGAATGGGACTGGATGTTTGCTAGGCCAAGTGGGAAGGAGAATGATGATGATGATGATGATGATGATGATGATGATGATGATGATTTCATATAATTCTCCAAAATGATTTGAAGTTCCAGGAGTAGCCTTTGAGAAGGTTGAGGGGGGAGTATTGGGCAGCATGCCAACCTGTTGTTGACCTGAACTGTGGACACTTATTCCCACATACAGCAAACAATATTTCACCCAGATGGGTATTATAGGTTATAAACTTCCAGAAGTTGTATAATGTAGGTTGTAAACTTCCAGATATCCCTTGCCTACTTGCTGAGAAGCTCATGTGGGCCGCAAACCTGCTTTGATTGATTCAGTCAATTAAAATCAAAGGTATCAAGTGTCAACTTTTCACTTGAGGTCTTTTTAAGGAGCTGAAATGGTAATAATTATTGATTTGTATGGATTAAGATTTCAAAACTACAGTAACAGCACGAGGGGAAAAACAGACTTCTGAAAGACAAAAACAAAGGGTCATTTCACTGTATTACTCACAGCCTAAAGATATTTCCTCTGAAGTCCTATTAATTTTGATGCAGTTTAACCTTGAAACTTGTTTACTGTTGTGGTCTTACTTTAATTGCACAATTTCATTATACTGTGCATGTCAAAACAGTTTCTCCTCCTAGCAATGGGAGGAAGAGGGGATACAGAGGCGAGCTACTATTCCACCACCCTTCCACTAGCACACATCTTCCTTTGTGCTGCCTATACTGACCTAACCCATCTCTTCTTCTGATTAAGGATGGCAACTATGTTTTAAATTTCAAGATTACTGCACTCATCATCCAAGTATGTTTTGTTATTCACTCAGGGCCCTTTCCTACTACACAATTATAGTGCTATGATTCCACTTTAACTGCCATGGCTGCATCCTATGAAACTCTGGGCTCATAGTATGGGGAGGCACTAGAGTTCTCTGACTGAGAATTCTAAATACCCCTCCCGAAACTGCAAACCCCAGGATTCCCGGGCAATTAAAAGGGAATTAAAAAGGGTGCTATAATTGTGTAATGTGAAAGCATCCTTTAAAAATGGAGGTTGCTGTAATCACACATATGATTTAATGACTTATGAATGTTATCATTGCAGGTTACATACAGTCATTTGGTGCTGGGGGAAATAACATAAAATAACACAGGAGAAACAGAGAGCTGCAACCAGAGTAATCAGTGCACATGCAAGAACCTTTGCCAAGTCTGTCAATACAAGTCAAAGAATGGAAGGTAGCCAAAGCAATATTATTGCTTCTTAACCAAACATGGCTAAGACAGGATTTCAAAAATGGCTCTCTTGGAGAAGTCAGAAAACGAGACCCACTAAAGCAGAACTGTGGCAGTGGATCATCCCCATGTGACTAAGCGGACAAGTTGCATGATGTCTAAGACTGAAGGTTACTAGCATGTTGGGTCGTCACTCTTTAAGTTCATTTTTGGATGAGAAGGAAGAAGACATCGTGGATTGGGTTTGCTCTTGTTGCTGCCCAAGCTAGGCAAGGGTCACGAGATTAGGAAGAAGGAGAATAACATAGGCTCCTAACTCTTTTCCCAGTTCTTCCCATTCTCTTTGATCAGGTTAGGTTGTATCTCATTTTCTCCACCTAGTGGTTTTTCTTCTTGCTCCTTAACCTTGCTACCAACCACTATGAACTAAATAAATTTGCTTCTGCTATGAAAAACAGGTCCAACAGGTGCTATGTCCTTCATGTGCCCACCTATATCTGTGATTGCTTGAGTAAGTACAAATCCATGAAGTCTCCTTCACCACATAGAGACAATGACATGGTCACAGTTCTCTTGTTAGCTGCCATCAAGTTGACTTTCACTTATGGCAACCCTATGAATGAGAATCTTCCAAGTCATCCTGTCATCAGCAGCCCTACTCAGGTCTTGCAGATTGCAGGCTGTGGCTTCCTTGCTTGAGTCTAACCATCTGCAATGCAGTTGTCTTCTTCTTTTTTTCCTACAGTATTCTACCTTACAAAGCATTATTGTCTTTTCTAGTGAGTCATGGCTTCTCATGATATGTCCAAAGTAAAGTTGTCTCAGTTTAGGCATCTTGGCTTCTAGAGAGAATTCAGGCTTGATTTGCTCTATGACCCATTTATTTCCCTTTTTAGCAATCCATGGTATCAGCAGAACCCTTATGCAGCACCACATTTCAAATCAGTTCATTTTCTTCCCATCAGCTTTCAACAGTGCCATGATTCACAGCCACACATAGAAGTGGGAAAAACAATGCTATGGACAATCCTAACTTTAGTATTCAATTATTTATCTTGACATTTCAGGATCTTGTCTAGTTCTTTCATAGCTCTGTTCCAAGTTGTAGTCTTCTTCTGACTTCTTAACTGCCATTTACATTCTGATTAATGACTGAGCCAAGATACAGAAAATGATTAACTATTTCAGTATCTTCGTCATCTACTTTAAAGTTATATAAATCATAATAGGATGTACACACTAACCTTTGTTTATTTGAATTTGGATCACTGATTGGGAGTTGAAATTAGACTGCTTTTTTCTGAAATACTCCTGCAGACACTGCTTAATTAGATCATGAGAAATAAAGAACTTTACAGGATAAAAGAAGGGACAATGGAAGGAAGGAAGAAAATCAGGTTTAAATAACAGATTGCAAGTAAATTTAATACTCAATATTGACAACTGTGTTAAGGTATGCTAAGGTGTGAAGGTCTACACGATATTTTAATAGGAGGAGTCAAAGATATTGAGGCCATTTCATAGAATCACAGAGTTGGAAGAGACCACAGGAGCCACCCAGTCCAACCCCCTGCCATGCAGGAACCCACATCAAAGCACTCCCAACAGATGGCCATCCAGCCTCTGCTTAAAAACCTCCAAACAAGGAGACTCCATCACACTCCGAGGCTCTGACCGTCAGGAAGTTCTTCCTGAGGTTCAAGTGGAATCTCCTTTCCTGCAGCTTGAATCCATTGCTCCTTGTCCTAGTTTCTGGAGTAGCAGAAAACAAGCCCGCTCCCTCCTCGACATGACATCCCTTCAAATATTTAAATATGGCTATCATGTCCCCTCTTAACCTTCTCTTCTGCAGACTAAACATACCCAGCTCCCTAAGCCGCTCCTCATAAAGCATGGCTTCCAGATGATTAAATTTACAGGTGTCAATGCAAACATTGGAGCAACTCAAGTTGAGCAACTTTTTGCCCTGTGATGTCTTGCTGGGATACAGGTGGGCAAGGAAAGAAAAACAGGTTCATAAGGCTTGGATGTGATATGTTTCCAGCCCTGTTAGGAATAGTGGCAAGACAAAAAATGGCCATCCGTTTCACAAACCCTTGCCAGCCTCAACAATAGTGATCTGGAATTCTTAGCGCTTTGTGTAGTGGAAAGTCTGACCTTTTGTTACCCTGTACAAATCTAGTCTCAAATTCCATTGTTACACTGCTGGTTACACTGAAACTATCATCCCAGGCTATAACAGACACAAGTTAAACCTTTGTATTGTATAAATGCCATCTGTACTACATCCTAGGCCAGATGTGTATAGGGTACAATTATACTGCTATGTACAAAGGGAACAGTTAACTTGAGTACAGATCATATCAGCAACAAGGTAGACATCCTCACAGGAATATTGGAGACAGACTTCCCAATGACAAATGTTTTGAAGAGAAGGCTTATTCCAGTTTCATGAGGTTAGCATGAAGTGTATATATTTGCCCAGGCAAATTTATACTGGTGAAAAAAACTCATGCAGCAAATGCTGCGCATCTGCCAGTAGTCCATTTAGAAGCACTTACAGTGAACAACAGATGGGCCAGACTCATCATATTCCTGCTTGCTGATCCACATCTGCTGGAAGGTAGAGAGAGATGCAAGAATGGATCCACCAATCCAGACCCTTCACCATTTTGGTCACCCTCCTCTGGACACGTTTCAGCTTGTCAATATCCTTCTTGAAATGAGGTGCCCAGAACTGGACACAGTATTCCAGATGAGGTCTGACCAAAGCAGAATAGAGTGGTACCATTACCTCCCTTGATCTAGACACCGTACTTGTCAGGAACAGATTCACCCTCAAACGTAGCAATAAACTTTAGTAGAAGATTTATTGAAACATAGTGAATGATACTGTCTATCAGACGTTAAAGCTCGAGAATGGAATGCTTTCCCCCCGCCTTACACTTAAACAGCAAGTTTCTCCTGAGATAGTTGTAAAAGGACGAACGTCATCATGCCAAATGGTTCCTTTGAAATTCCAGCCGGAAGGAATGGTTGGCACCTGGGAAAGTTAACAGCCTACTATCACTATTTCCCCAGGCTACTGCTATCCTAAAACAACAAACATGGAGGACTCCTGACATCCTGCCCCACTTTTTTTTAAAAAAAAAAAATTCATATACATATAGATACGCAAAACAAGTAAAATATTACAGAACAACAGAAATACAAGAAACCCATGCAGTAATAACAAAGTCAATCGGGGCGTTGAGGAACATCAGTCGGCGAAGAATCCAGCGAAGGGGCTCTCTTCAGCAAACTGGAATGAAAGACAGGATGAATTGCCTTGAGGGAAGAAGGGAGATCCAGTTCAAAAGAAACATCGTTAATAGCTCTTTTCACAGGAAAAGGACCGAGAAATCGAGGGGAAAGTTTTTTAGAAGGAGAAGTAGACGAAATGTGCTTAGAGGAAAGAAAGACCAGATCCCCGGGTTTGTAAGAGGGGTTAGGCTGCCGTTTGCGGTCGGCAAAGCGTTTGTGAGAAGCTTTTGCAGATGCTATAGCATCCGAAACGGATTGCCAAATGCCCGAAAATTTAGAGACCCAAGCAGAAACAGAAGGAGGAGCAGAGGAAGGGAGGGTGAGGGGGGGAAAGGAGAAGGAAGAAAGCCGTAAACTATTTCAAACGGGGGTTTCCCAGTAGAAGCATGAACAGCATGGTTTACAGCAAACTCAGCAAACGGGAGAAGCGAAACCCAATCGTTCTGGTTTTCAGAAACAAAGCACCTAAGAAATTGTTCAAGAGATTTGTTAGCACGCTCAGATTGGCCATCTGTTTGGGGGTGATAAGCACTGCTGAGTTTCTGAGTGATTCCCAGGGTTTTCAAGAGGCAGGTCCAAAACTTGGAAGTGAAAATTGGATCCCTGTCCGAAATGATCACCGAAGGTAGTCCGTGAAGTTTCCATACATGATGAACGAATAGGTCAGCAAGTCGTTCAGCATTGGGTACTTTCTTTAGAGGAACAAAATGACATTGCTTGGAAAAGTGATCAGTAACAACCCAAATAACATGAAAGCCATGTGAAGAGGGGAGAGAGACGATAAAATCCCATGCGATAACCGACCAGGGGCTACAAGGAGCAGGCAGAGGTTGTAGGAGCCCTTGAGGCTTAGATGTGGGCGATTTAGAAACGTTGCAAGTAGCACACTGTTTAATGTAAGTTTGCACGGAGGAGTTTAGTCCAGGCCACCAAAAAAGGCGGCGAATCGCATGCAATGTCTTCAAAAACCCAAAATGTCCAGCAGGTTTGGAATCGTGATGACGATGAAGTACATGCTCACGGGCAGCAGGGGGGACGTAGACCTTGGTGCCATAGAAAGGGAGATTGTCAACCCACTCAATTTTGTCCTTATTTGCCGGGAGCCATGAGTCGGCATGCGCTGCATGAACGATAGCATCGCGGAGAGCGGAGTCACAGAGGGAGGAGGCAGAAAGCCTTGTTTTTGCTAATGTGCGAGTAGTTACTTGAGAAGCCAGGGAGGAGGCAGGAAATAAGGCTTTGGAGGGGGGGACGTAGCAGAAGGTCCCTCAAAACAGGGAAGGCGAGATAGAGGGTCCGCCAATTGGTTGGAACGGCCAGGTTTGAAAACAATTTTAAACCGGAACCTCTGGAAAAATTCAGCCCATCTCGCCTGCTTAGGGGAGAGTTTCTTAACCGACTGCAAGGCTTGCAAATTTCTATGATCAGTCCAGACTTCAAAGGGGAGTCGGGCCCCTTCAAGTAAATGTCGCCAAGTGGTCAGCGCAAAATGAATAGCCTTGGCTTCTTTCTCCCAAATAGGCCAATTAGCTTGTTGATGAGAAAATTTCTTTGAAATGAAAGCACAAGGCTTGAGTGCTCCCTCAGAGTCATGTTGCAAAAGAACAGCGGCCATGGCAAAGTCAGAAGCATCTGTTTGCACAATGAATTGCTTAGCACTGTCGGGGAAAAGTAGCAATGGCTCTGTAGTGAATTTAGATTTCAAATGTTCAAACGCCGACTGACATTCAGGGGACCAACGAAGTTTGTGCGACTTACATGTAGATTCGCCTTTAGGTTTCCGTAACAGGTTAGTAAGCGGAAGCGCTATGGCTGCAAAATCCTCGATAAAGTTCCGGTAAAAGTTTGCAAAGCCAAGAAATTGCTGCAGTTGCTTCAAAGTTTTGGGGACGGGCCATTGCAAAATAGAGTTAATTTTCGAAGGGTCCATTTTAAGTGAACAATCTTGAATCCTATAACCCAAGTAATCAAAGGTTTGGGTGTCAAATTGGCACTTAGACAGATTAACTACGAGGTTATTATCTATCAGCCGTCGAAGCACTTCCCGAACCAATGATACATGAGATTCCATGGAGTCTGCATAAATTAAAATGTCATCCAAATAAATCAGAACCCCCTGATACAATAAGTCGTGGAAAATGGTGTTCAAAAACATCTGAAACACAGATGGTCCAGATTGTAATCCAAAGGGGAGAACCGTCCATTTAAAATTCCCCAGTGGGGTTGCAAAGGTGGTGAGCCATTCAGAGTCTGGGTCCATCCGAATCCTATGAAATGCTTCTTTAAGATCAAGCTTAGTGAAATATTTTCCTTGAACAAGATGGTCTAAAACGGTCCGTATCAGGGGAATGGGATAACAATTGGAAGAGATAACCTGGTTAATAGCAGAGTAGTTAACTATCAGCCTCGGATCCGCTCCGGGATCTTTTCTCTTTCGGAAGAAGACAGGACTCGCCGTAGGGGCTGTAGAAGGCTTGATAAAGCCACGAGCCAAATTTTTATTAAGCAACTTTTTGAGGGCAAGGAGTTCTTGCTGGCTCATGGGGTAGATTTTTGGTTTAGGCAGCGAGGCTCCGTCAATCAATTCCAATTTACAGTCAAATTCAGTGTGGGGGGGCAATTTGTCAGCCTCCCTCTCATGAAAGGCCTTCTATAAATCACGGTAGTGCGAAGGAATTTGTTGCAATTCTTCATGGCCAATAGAGAAGCTTGCCTCGGAAGAGGATAGAGTGCCAGCGGTCCAGTCTATTTGGGGATTATATTTACGGAGCCAGTCGATTCCCAAGACCAATTCGAACTGCACCGCCTTGGGAACTAGGAACCGCATGCTATAATTATTTTGGTCCATTTGAAATGAGATGGGCATGGTGATTTCGCTTATTGCTCCTCCAGTCATTGAGGTCCCATCCATTTGAGTTAACTTGATGGGGCGTTCCAAAGGCTCATATAGAGTTTTAAGGGTCTTGGCCAATTTGGGGTGTAACAAACTTCTGGAGCAGCCAGAGTCAATTAGTGCCCTATGTACATGCAAGGTCCCATCTCCGCCAGTAATCGTAACCGTGGTATAGAAATGGGGAATTTTAGGAGTACTTACAGATGTTCCCGCTGCTTTCAAACCGCCACCGTCGGGTTCAGAATCCCCATCTGTGTCCGAGGAATACGAAGAAGAGGTTTCACCGTCGGGAGCGGAGTCTCCTGTCGCTGCTGCAGGGTCCTTATGAGTGCGTCTGAGCGGTTGTTTGATGGCCGTTGTCTGACGTGTAGATTCTTTATTCCTGGGGTCTGCTCGTGCTCCTTTAGTCCCCACCGTGGCTTGGTTACTGGTGCAGCTGTTGGCAAGGTGACCCGGTTTCCCACAGGTGAAACACATGCCCAAACGGAGGCGTTTGTTTCGTTCCTCAACATTGAGGAAGGTGGGACGGCGAGGTTGTCGTTTTGTTAAGTCTTGTCGTTGTCGGTTCAACTGAACAGTGTGGGTTATACCCTCCACTTCAGTAGCTAGTCTGATCCAACCTAGCAGGGTTTGTGGGTTGGCCTGCATTAGGCACCCGTGTAAGATATCAGGATCTAGTCCATCTTTGTATAACTCGATAAGAATCTCATCATTCCACTGCACTTTGGTGGCCAGGTTTCTAAATTCACGTGAATATGTTCCCACGTCGTTCCTGCCTTGTTTCATTTGTTTTAGTTGATATTTAGTTTTTTCTAGTAGATGGGGGTCTTCAAACCGTTCACGCAAATGGTTCATGAAGAGCTGCAGATTTTCGGTTTCGGGGGCGCGGGTGTCATATAGGTTCGCTACCCAGTCAGCTGCCAGTCCTTTCATTCTCTGGCTGAGGTATCTAATTCGGGCTGCATCATCCCGAAAGAGGTGGCCATGATCGACCATGAAATTATTTGCCATAGTCATAAAGAAAGAGAGTTTCTCACCCTTCCCGTTGAAGGACGCTTTCAGGTCTCCCACGTTTCTGAGTAGCGGTGGCGCTGGAGCTTGCCCTGCTGGTTGCTGGGGCGGACCAGGGGTGCCTGCCGCTGGCACAGCCGCTCGTGGTTCGCGTGCTGGTGTTCTCAATGTCTGCGAGGGACGGATGCTCATCTCACGTAACATGGTCTTGAGTTCGAGTATCTCCTCATCTTTTCTCTCCAGTTCTGTTTCCATTCGTGCCATTTCCGCCAGAAAGGAAAGGTCTTTGGCTGATGTGTCCCATCTAGCAGCCCTTCTGCGTTGTCTTACCGACATAAGCGGCTTCTCTCCCCAGACCCAGGTTTGGCCGCTTGTGGGGGTTTTCATAGCCTCGCTCAGCGGTAAATTTGCCTTGGTATCCATGGACGCTTCGGTCTCTGCAGTTCCATCAGATTCTGCAGATTAACTGATCCACTACTTGATGCATTTTAGGAAAAAAAAGATTCTCGAGCTTTCTGTCAGGAACAGATTCACCCTCAAACGTAGCAATAAACTTTAGTAGAAGATTTATTGAAACATAGTGAATGATACTGTCTATCAGACGTTAAAGCTCGAGAATGGAATGCTTTCCCCCCGCCTTACACTTAAACAGCAAGTTTCTCCTGAGATAGTTGTAAAAGGACGAACGTCATCATGCCAAATGGTTCCTTTGAAATTCCAGCCGGAAGGAATGGTTGGCACCTGGGAAAGTTAACAGCCTACTATCACTATTTCCCCAGGCTACTGCTATCCTAAAACAACAAACATGGAGGACTCCTGACAGTACTCCTATTGATGCAAGCAAGAATCATGTTGGCGTTCTTGGCTGCCACATCACACTGCTGACTCACGTTCAGCTTGTGGTCCACCAAGACTTCTAGATCCCTTTCACATGTACTGTTATCCAGCCACGAGTCCCCCATCCTATATTTGTGCATTCCATTTTTTCTGCCTAAATGCATGGTCTAACTGCATGGTGTCACTGTTCCAAATGGGGACACGTTGGAAACAGTCCATGATTCATGCTTTCACACAACATCATTGCAATTCCACAGCCAGCTCATCTCCACCCATCCCAATGGCAGGATATTCACTTAATGGAAAAAATACGTTAAGCACCTGTGATCGCACGATACTCCCGTTACCACTGGCTGTGTGGAAGAGGCAGAAGCACTATGTAGGTGCTTCCTTCCAGCACAGCATGGGAAAGAGGCTGACTGTGCTGCAGAAGAAAGGCACATGTCACTTGCACTCCCTTTCACAGACAGCTGGCTGGGTGTGGAGGAGAGCATTCACACTGCACTTCCTTCCTGACAGAGGCACTGCTGGGATGACACCTGGACCATGACAGGTACCAGTAAGGTGTGGAAATGGCCAGAGTTTAACCACTGAAATGAAACAGAGAGGCAAAGCTGTAATTTTAAAGTGACAAAGTGGCACTGAGAGAAGAAACCAGCTATGCTTTCAAGGACACTATTATAATATCAAAGTCTGCCTTCTGTTGCAAGGTCAGTACAGCTGGAGCAAGAAGACATTGAAGTAAGACTACAGTAATATAGGTGGAGACTGGATACTAAGTTATTTAATTATAAGGAGATAGTAAATAAAATAGAGAAGGAGTGGCAAGAAATTTGGGATATAAACAATAAGGAAGTAACACAAGATGTATTGTGGGATACAATGAAGGCAGTGGTAAGAGGATTATGCATTAAAGAATCAAGCAAATTAAAGAGACAATTAGGAGAAAAAAATTAAAATTAGAAAAAGAAATAAAGGAACTAGAGAATGATTATATAATAGATAGAACTAAACAGAAATTAATAATATTACAAGCAAAAAGAGATGAATTAGAAAAGATAGAAATGGACGAAGTTCAGAAAAATCTAATATACTTGGAAAGGGAATACTTTGAATATAGTAATAAAAATTCTAAAATGCTGGCTAAATCAGTACAATCAAAAAAAACTAGAAATATGATTGGCGTAGTTAAAGATAAATTTGGTAAAGAAAAAAGGTTGATGAAAGAGAAATTAAAAATATTTGAGGAATTTTTTCGAGAATTGTATTCAGCAGAAGATAAATCTTTAGAGAACATAGAGGAGTATATTAATGAAAATTGGAAAGTAAGATTAATAGAACAAGATAAAGGATTGATGGAAGAAATGATATCAGAAGAGGAAATAGAAGAAGTAATAAATAATTTAAAAGGAGGAAAATCACCAGGATTGGATGGACTAGGTCCAGAATATTATAAAACATTTAAAAAAGGTCTAATTCCTAAACTAAAAGTGTTATATAATAGTATATTGAGGGGTGAAAAAATTCCATTATCATGGAAGCAGTCACTAATAATATTAATTTTAAAACCAAATAAGGATCCTATGGATCCAGGTTCTTATAGAACAATATCTTTAATAAATCAAGATGCAAAAATCTTGACAGCAATAATGGCGAAGAGGTTAAATAAATTTATTTATAAGTATATACATAAAGATCAATGTGGTTTTATTCAAGGAAGACAGATGGCAAATTTAATAGGGAAAACGATAAATAAAATAAATATAATGGACAGAGATAAACAAAAAGCTGGAATTTTAGCCCTAGATATATTTAAAGCCTTTGATTGTGTGGAATGGCCGGCATTAAAAACAATTTTAAATAAAATAGGATTAGGAGAGAGATTTAAAGGGTTAATAAATCAATTGTATTCACATAATACATCTGTAGTGATGGTAAATGATGGATTTACAGAACAGATTCAAATAACAAGAGGAACGAGACAAGGATGTCCATTATCTCCAGTTTTATTTGCAATAGTTATAGAAATGTTAGCGAATGTGATAAGAAATGATGAGAATTTGGAAGGAATTGGAGTTAAGGAAAAAAATAAAATAAGCTTATTTGCAGATGACACATTGTTGACAATTAAGGATCCAATTGAAAAGATAGATAGGATAGATAAACATTTAATAGAGTTTGGGGAGAAGACGGGATTAGAAATAAATTGGGCCAAATCAGAAATAATGTTATTTAATTATACTAAAGAAGAAGTACAAAAATTTATAAGTAGTAAAAGAGGATTACTTAAAATAAAAGAATCAATTAAATATTTAGGAATAGAGATTACAAAAAATTTACAAGAATTACAGGAAAAAAATTTCAAGAAATTAAGATTAGAAACAAAAAGGAAATTAGAGGAGTACAAAAATATAAAGCTATCGTGGTTTGGTAGAATAGCAGTGGTAAAAATGAAAATTTTACCTAAAATTAACTTTTTGTTTAGAATGCTACCAATAAAAATATCAGAGGAAGAATTAAAGGAGTGGCAAAAGATATTAAATAATTTTTGTAATGGAAATAAAAAATCGAGGATTAACAAGAAATATTGGTATAAAAGTCAAAAAGAAGGTGGCCTGGGACTTCCAAATTTAAAATGGTATTATTATGCAAATCAATTGAGATATATCATAGAGGGGGTTTCAGGAAAGGGTGATTTAGATTGGTTAGAGATAGAAGATATGAATATTGAGACAAAATTAGAAAATATATTTTTTAGGAATTTTTCAAAGAAAGAAATGGAGAAGATAGAAAATCCTTTTATAAAAAATATAATAGAAATATGGAAAAAAAATAAAAGAAAATTAATACCGAATATATCAATATTAACTCCGATAGTGATGATGGAAAAATTTCCAATAAATTTAAGAGAAATAATAGAGAAAGAAATAAAAAAACAAAAAATTTATAGATTAAAAGAATGGATGAAAATAATGATAAATAAAGATAGAATGAAAGAGAGATTGCAGGAAACTAAAATATCCTGGTTTAATTATATACAATTAGAGCAATGGACAAAGAGTATGAAAAGATATGTTAAGGATTTTAAAGAATATACTAAATTTGAACAAATTATTATTCAAAGAGAAAATATGCAAGAAAATGAAATACTAAAAGGTATTACAAGTGAAATATATAAAATATTAGCAAAAGAACAAGAAGAGGATTTTCTTAGAAAAATATGGGAGGAAGAGATAGTACAAAATATAGATATACAAGAATGGAGAAAAATTTGGAAACAACGTCATTTAAAAAAATTATCAATAAGAATAAAAGAGAATTATTATAAATTAGTGTGGAAATGGTACTTGACTCCAGTGAAATTAAATCAAATAGATGAGAAATATTCAAGATTATGTTGGAGAGGATGTCAAGAAATTGGTACATATATGCATATGTGGTGGAATTGCAATAAGATAATGGAGTTTTGGCAAAAGGTTTTTAAAGAGATAAAAGAGATTATAGGAGCAGATATACCAGTATGTCCAAATATTGCATTGTTATCTATATATGATAAGGTTGAGTGTACTCAAGTAAAGAAAGAATTAATAACAAATTTGTTAACTGCAGCGAGATTAATAATAGCAAAAAAATGGAAAGCAAATGAAAAATTTCAAATAGAGGAATGGTATAACGAAGTGTGGAAAATCGCAATTAATGATAAACTAACATGTAGAATTAGATTTATGAAAGGTTTGGTTAAAGGGAATGATTTTGAAGAAATTTGGAAAATATTTTTGGATAAAGTTCTGAAAAGAGATAGTAATACTACCCTGTCAAAAGAAGAATGGCAATTTTGGAAAGTGGATTAAATAAAAAGTTGGCTCTGGGGGGTGGGTATTTTTTAGTTTTAGTTTTGTTTTTCTTTTATGTTGTATATTTTGTAACTCTTAGTAGGTGTGTGTGTTAAACTTGTGATTTATAGATTTAAAAGGATAAGTGATGTCAATGTTTTTTTAAAAAAAAAGTTAAAAGAATTAACAATAGAAATAGATTAAAGGGGATGTGAAAAATATTGAATTAAATGTGAAATTATAATAGTTGAACAGATTTATAAATTTAAGGATAAAGGTGCAAAATAACAATGAAAGTTAGTATTGCTTAAGAGAAGAGAAAAAAAGAAAAAGAAAAAAAATTATTTTTTTTTTAATTCACTATTATGTATATCACATGGTGTTTAACTTTTTTTTCTTGTTTTGTATTTGTGATTTAGTTATATAATTAATAAAAATTTAAAAAAAAAAAAAAAACTACAGTAATATATTTTTAAAAAGCCTCTGAGCTGACTTTAAAATTTAACCTTAACATCTGTAATAAAGAAGAGAGTGGGATGTACTTCAAATACATATTGACACTTTATTTCTATCTATTTGTATCTACTCTTACACTATGATTAAGTATTAATTCTAAATTGCTTTAATGTTATTTATTCTTATTATCCTTATTTTTCTCTTATACTGTTATTGCCTTAATTATTTAACATAGCTAGAAAATACAAATATACAATATAGATTCTCTTTCTTTTTAGATACCTTTTCATAATTTATATATCCCTTATAAGTTAATATAGTGCATTTCAATTAATTGATATATATAAAAATGTAATTAATTTCTCTCTCTTGCCTCTTCTGAATGAATATTAATTTAGTTTTTATGTCTGAGATTACTAAAAACAACTTAAAAGATTTAAATATTTACATATTTAAAGGATTTTTTAAAAATTCAGATTTAACAGAGAAAAGTCATGTTGAAGCATATGGTTGAATGACTGAATTGTGTTTAATTGTGCTTAATAGGTAAAGTTTATCTTTTAAGGAAACTTTGCCATAATTTAATTTAATTAATTATTATTTGGAAGTAAGAATAGAAGTAAGGTAGAGCACTTAAGATTGTTATATTGTCTTGTTATAGAAAAGAAGAAGAAGGAGAAGAAGAAGTAGTAGTAGTAGTAGTAGTAGTAGAATATATACTGATATTGGCGTATATCTCATCTCAAAGGTGATAGGGCATAACTAGGAATTTGTTTAATTGAGGATTTGGAATTTGGAATTGTTGTAGCTTTTGGAATTATATAAGTTGAAGAGAAAAATAGATGGCAATGACAGCTAGAAAAAACAGCAAGAAGAGCCTCCTTGGATTTAAATGCAAAGTCAGGAAATCCTACATTGAAATTACTGGAGGAGATGCAAAAACTTAGATTGGAACTTCAAGAAGAGATTAAAGGAATGAGGGCACAACTGAAACACAACTTTAAAAGAAAAACTGAAAATTTGAATTCAACGCTAAAAAAGTAACAAAAAATATTGCCGGTTTAGACAAGAGAATTGAAACTTTACAGGATAAAACTAAGATTTTGACAGAAGAGACAGAGACACTGAAATGAGAAAAAAAGCATAGAAGAGAACAAAATTTAAAACTAGAGTTAAGACAATGTAACATATGTTTAAAATTACGAAGTCTTATAGAACAGGAAGAAAAGGACCTTTATAAAAGGGTAACATTACTGCTTTCAAATTCATGGGGCAAAGACCTAAAACTATGAAGTAGAGAAGATGTTTCATGTAACATTGCAAAAAAAGAAGAAATTACTGAGAAATATTCTAGTATTTTTTACAAGGGAAAGAATAAGAAATTGTGCAACAAAACCTTAAGAAAATATTAAGTGTAGAAGGCAAAGAGATAAAAAATATCACATCAAATTTTGAAGAGAGTACTTTTTCGTGACAAGACAATTACAGAGAAGAAATATCTGATATAGATGGGAAGAGAAAGAAAGCATTTCTTTCTTCTTTACAGGGAAAAATTACAAAATAAATAATCCTGAGAATGCAAAAGAATTTAGAGAAAAAGCACAAAGAAACAGAAATATCAAGAAATAATACGGAAAAGATGCAGGAAGAAGCAGGAGCTACAAGAATTGATACCAATAGAGTAAATGAAGATTCAGAAGAGGAAGAGCTGTCATAACAAGAAGAGGAAGAAGATAGCCTTTCAAATGAAAAACAATATGACAAAGACCTTAAATTATGTTATCACGCAGCCTGCTTAGACTGGATAAAAGACTGGGTAAAATTGGAAGACACAAGGCTCTTACAGTTAGAAGGTTTCAACTCAAAATTTGGTTGGCATGTATATTTGTGGTATAACAAGATCAAGGTCAACAAAGATTTACATGACCACTGTGTTAAAAGACCTTTTAAAGCATGGAATATTTATAAAAGCAATTTTTATAACAAGATACCAGATTGGGTATCTCCTCAAGAAGCCTTTTTGATATGTGGACTGATTTCAAACTTCTCCAATAGAAGATATAAAGATTTGATTACATGGGAAGAGGAGAACCCAAAACTTAAATCCAGAGATGAATTAAAACAACAAGGAATAGAAATACTGTATTGTGGTTCCCTTATCAACAATTACATAGAAGACTTAAAATTGATTTGAACATTTATGGAATTACAAAACAATATAATGAACTAGATGAGATTTTACTGCAAAATCAACCAAAAACCATAGCTAAATTATATATAATTATACTTGAACAAGACATAAAAAAAGAGACTATTAAAGAGTCTGCAATTAAATGGGCCCAAAATATCGGCCGTGCAATTAATTTAGATAATTGGCAGAAATCTTGGGGGAAAGATCTAAAATTTACTTTGAATATGCAACTAAAAGAGAATTACTTCAAAATGCTATACTGGTGGTATATGATGCCTAGTCGAATATCTCAAATATATAAAAACTGTTGGAAACGTAAAGAGAATAGAGGCACCTGTTACCACATGTGGTGGCTTTGTCCTGTAGTTAAGAAATTTTAGAACCAAATTCACATTTTTATTTCAAATATGCTTGGGATAAAATTTGAACTGAAGCCAGAATTATATTTGTTGAATATGCTAGGTGAACACTCCCATTAGAAAAACACACAAAATTAACTTTGTATATTGTCACAGCAGCCAGAATTGTTTATGCACAAAAATGGAAGACAGAGGTAAAACCTTCAACAGATGACTGGATATTGAAAATGTTAGAAATGATGGAGATGGAAAAACTGATCATGTTATTGAAAGACATACCTATCTAAAACTTCAAGAGAGAATGGGAACCTTTTTCAATATTTATTAAAGAATATGATGGTATGGAAGGGGCTAACATAAATAATTGCAAAGATATTTAAAATATCAAATGTAATAGATTATAATATATTTTATATTATTCATTTGAAATTTGGAGACAATGCCAAAACTTAAATTTAGAGGAACAAATATAGTTGTTATAGACCATTTCCGCAATGTTCTCTTATAGTGTTATTATTCCACTTTCAACATTCTATGGAATCCTGGGGTTTGTTGTTTAGGGAGGGGCATCTTTGGCCTCAGTAAATTACAAACCCCAGAATTCCACAGGATGTTAAAAGTGGAATAATAGCACTATAACAGTGTAGTGCAGAAATAGCCATAGTAATAATTCCAAGCAAAAAGCAGGAAGATGGAAGATAGAAGATGGGGAGAAATTTGGGAGGATGGGGAAAGGGAATTTTATATATGGTAACAAGAGAATAACTGTAAAACAATGAAAGATAAGAATGTATAATTTGTATTTATTTTTTATTCTTAATAAAAATATAATTAAAAAATAAAGTTATATAAATCACCTGTGGTCATTATTTTTGTTTTCTTAATGTTAAACTGTAAATCTGCATTTGCACCTTCTGCCCTTGACTTTCTTCAGTAGATCATTCCAAGTTTTTGCTGTTTTCTGCTACTAGTATGGTGTCATCTGCATATCTTAAATTGCTGATGTTCCTTCCTCCAATTTTCATGCCTCCTTCCTCTGAGTCTAATACTGGTTTATATATGATATGTTCAGTGTACAAGTTAAACAAATAGGATGATAAGATGCAGCCTTGCCTTACCCCCTTGCTAATTGTGAACCATTCCTTCTCTCTGTATTCCTGATGGCAGCCTTTTGGCCTGAGTACAGGTTATGCATCAGGACAACCAAATGTTTTGCCAACCCATTTCTTTAAGAGCAATCCATAATTTTCTCATGACCTACACAATCAAAGGCTTTGCTATATAAAGCATAGAGTGATTTTCTTCTGAAATTCTTTGGTGCATTCCATTATCTAATGTACATTTGCAGTATGATCCCTAGTCCTCCTTTCTTTCCTTGGACTTCTGGATTTTTTCACTCCATATAAGGTAAAATCTTTTACGTAGAATTTTGAGCACCATTTTGTTTGCGTGGGGAATAAATGCAATGTTCCTCTGATTTCTGCAATTCGTGTCCCCTTTCTTGGGGATTGAGCATTTCCAATCTGTGGGCCATTGTTTTGTTTTCCATATTTGT